>ML662436.1:15476723-15536187 GCA_007570785.1 Antilocapra americana | reverse complement strand
AAGGCTTTCTCTGCATCTATTGAGATAATCATGTGATTTTTATTTTTCAATTTGTTAATGTGGTGTATTACATTGATGGATTTGCGAATATTGAAGAATCCTTGCATCCCTGGGATAAAGCCTACTTGATCATGATGTATGATTTTTTTAATGTGTTGTTGGATTCTATTTGCTAGAATTTTGTTAAGGATTTTTGCATCTAAGTTCATCAGTGATATTGGCCTGTAGTTTTCTTTTTTTGTGGCATCTTTGTCGGGTTTTGGAATTAGGGTGATGGTGGCCTCATAGAATGAGTTTGGAAGTTTACCTTCCTCTGCAATTTTCTGGAAGAGTTTGAGTAGAATAGGTGTTAGCTCTTCTCTAAATTTTTGGTAGAATTCGACTGTGAAGCCATCTGGTCCTGGGCTTTTGTTTTTTGGAAGATTTCTGATTACGGTTTCAATTTCTGTGCTAGTGATGGGTCTATTAAGATTATCTATCTCTTCCTGGTTTAGTCTTGGAAAGTTGTACTTTTCTAGGAATCTGTCCATTTCATCCAGGTTGTCCAGTTTATTTGCATATAGCTGCTGATAATAGTCTCTTATGATCCTTTGTATTTCTCTGTTTTCTGTTGTGATCTCTCCGTTTTCATTTCTAATTCTGTTGATTTGGTTCTTCTCCCTTTGTTTCTTGATGAGTCTGACTAATGGTTTGTCAATTTTATTTATCTTCTCAAAGAACCAGCTTTTGGATTGGTTGATTTTTGCTATGGTCTCTTTTGTTTGCTTTGCATTTATTTCTGCCCTGATCTTTAAGATTTCTTTCCTTCTACTAGACCTGGGCTTCTGCATTTCTTCCATTTCTAGTTGCTTTAGGTGTAAAGTAAGGTTATTTATTTGATTTTTCTCTTGTTTCCTAAGGTGAGCTTGAATTGCTATGAACCTTCCCCTTAGCACTGCTTTCACAGTGTCCCATAGGTTTTGGCCTGTTGTGTTTTCATTTTCATTCGTTTCCATGCATAACTGAATTTCATTTTTGATTTCTTCTGTGATTTGTTGGTTATTCAGCAGTGCGTTGTTGAGCCTCCATATGTTGGAGGTTTTGAATGGTTTTCTCCTGTAATTGATATCTAATCTCACTGCATTGTGATCAGAAAAGATGCTTGGGATGATTTCAATGTTTTTGAATTTACCAAGGCTAGATTTATGGCCCAGGATGTGATCTATCCTGGAGAAGGTCCCGTGTGTGCTTGAGAAAAAAGTGAAATTCCTTGTTTTGGGGTGGAGTGACCTATAGATATCAATTAAGTCTAGTTGGTCTATTGTATCATTTAAAGTTTGAATTTCCTTGTTACTTTTCTGTTTAGTTGATTTATCCATTGGTGTGAGTGGTGTATTAAAGTCTCCCACTATTATTGTGTTGTTGTTGATTTCCCCTTTCATACTTGTTAGCATTTGCCTTACATATTGTGGAGCTCCTATGTTAGGTGCATAAATATTTATAATTGTTATTTCTTCTTCTTGGATTGAGCCTTTGATCATTATGTAATGTCCATCTTTATCTCTTTTCACAGCCTTTATTTTAAAGTCTACTTTATCTGATATGAGTATTGCCACTCCTGCTTTCTTTTGTTCTTTATTTGCATGGAATATCTTTTTCCAGCCTTTAACTTTCAGTCTATATATGTCCTTAGATTTGAGGTGGGTCTCTTGTAGGCAACATATATAGGGGTCCTGTTTCTGTATCCAATCGGCCAGTCTTTGTCTTTTGGTTGGGGCATTCAGCCCGTTTACATTTAAGGTAATTATTGATAAATATGATCCTGTTGCCATTTCTTCTATTTTATTGTTTTGGATTCGAGATTATATATCCCATCCGTGTTTCCTATCTAGGAAAGATCCTTTAGCATTCGTTGGAGGGCTGGTTTGGTATTGCTAAATTCTCTCAATTTCTGCTTGTCTGAAAAACTTTTGAATTCTCCTTCAAATTTGAATGAGATCCTTGCTGGGTACAGTAATCGGGGTTGTAGCTTGTTTTCTTCCATGACTTTAAGAATGCTCTGCCATTCCCTTCTGGCCTGAAGCATTTCTATTGAGAGATCAGCTGTTATCCTTATGGGATTCCCCTTGTGGGTTATTTTGTGCTTCTCCCTCACTGCTTTTAATATCTGGTCTTTGTATTTGATATTTGTTAATTTGATTAATATGTGACTTGGGGTGCTCCGCTTGGGGTTGATTCTATTTGGGACCCTCTGTGTTTCTTGGACCTGAGATGTTATTTGCTTTCCCAATTTAGGGAAATTTTCCACCATAATTTCTTCAAGAATTTTCTGATGGTCCTTCTTTTTGTCTTCTTCTTCTGGGATTCCTATGATTCGAATATTGGTGCGTTTAATACTGTCCCAAAGGTCTCTGAGATTGTCCTCATTTCTTTTAATTCTTTTTTCATTTTTCCTTTCTGTTTCATTTATTTCTGCCATTCTATCTTCTGTTTCACTTATCCTGTCTTCTATTTCTGTTATTCTACTGTTGGTTCCCTCCAGGGTGTTTTTGATCTCATTTATTGCATTATTTATTGTATTTTGACTCTTTTTCATTTCTTCTAAGTCCTTGTTAAAGCTTACCTGCATCTTCTCAATCCTTGCCTGCAGGTTATTGAGCTGCAACTCCAACTTATTTTCCAGGTTTTGGATCATTTTCACTATCATTATTCGGAATTCTTTGTCAGGTAGACAAGCTATCTCTTCGTCTTTTGTTTGGTCTAGGGGATATTTATCCTGGTCCTTTACTTGTTGGGTATTTCTCTGCCTTTTCATCTTGTTTATCTTGGTGTGTTGTCCCTTTATTGTGGGGTTTCCTCACTATGGGAGGGGTTGGATGAGTGTTTTGTCAGAGTTTCCTGGTTGGAATCTTAAGCAGTCTGTCCTGCTTGATTTGGCGACCTCTGCTGGCCCCTTCAGTGTCTATTCAGCGCTCTGGGGTTTGCCCCGCTAGCGGTGCCTGCGCTTTTCCTGCCCCCTCTGCTCAGGCTCTTGGCTGGCGCGCACTCTGATGATGCAATTGGAGGCTGTGGCTTCTCCTCTCCCCAGGCCCAGCCGCTTGGCTCTTTCTGCTTGCAGCTGGGCGTGTCATCTCAGATGTGCAGCGGCAGACTCTGGCGGCGCACTCTGGTGACGCAGTTGGGGGGCTGCGGCTTCTCCCCTCCCCCGGCCCAGCTGCTCGGTTTTTTCAGTGTGCGGCTGGGGGCGTTTTCTCAGATATGAGAAGCGCCGAATTCTGGTGGCGACTGTCCAGAGTCCCCAGAGGTCTTGGCTAGCACCCAATTCTGCCTGTGGTTTGGGGGCAGAAGCCTCGCAGGGGCGCTCTCCGTAGCCCGCAGCCTCCCTGTTCCACCCGGCTGTCTCGCGCCGCGGTCCGAGTCCCCGCTCCCCTTTGTTCTGTTCGCGAGCCTGGCGGGGGTCTTCCTCGGGAAGGCTACCCAGTGGTCTATCTCCGGTTAGCACCCTCGGTTAGGACCCTCAGTCTGCCCCAGGCGTTCAATCTCAGTCCTCCCCCTAAGCGCGTGGCCCGCCCCTCCCTGAGCAGTAGGCTGGCTCGTGGGGGATGGGGCGACCGGCTGCCGCTCCGTTCTCCAAGGGCTTAACTATTTATCGGCTTCTAAGTCCCGACTTTTATGCTCTTTGAGATTCGCCTCAGATCTCTCAGTTCCGCCAGTAAGAATGTTTCCTGACGTTCGTAAACCTTTATCTCTTTCGAGGCTCCCCTTCTGAGATGAATCTCAGTCCCTGCCTCTTTGCCTCTTTTTACTTTTTTTTTTTCCTTTGGTCCTACCTTCTTTCGTCGGCAATGGGCTGTCTTTCCAGATGCCTGAAGACCTCTGCCAGCATTCAGATGTTGATTTATGGAGTTTGTTAGGTATTTAAATGTTCCTTTGGTGTATTTGTTGGGGAGAGTGTGGACTCCGCGTCCTATTCCTCCGCCATCTTAGTCCCTCCCCCCTCCATCAGTAGTTAGTCTTAATATAACATTTAGCACTGGATTATGTATATCTCTTTTTGTGTAAGTAAATAAAAAGTTCCTTACACCAGAGTTTGTCTTATGCCTCTGGTTATTTACCACTTGATCTTCTTTTATAAACAAGCTCAGATGAGAAACTAAGCCATTTTGTTCTAGATGCTTACACACCATAATCTACATTTTCATCTGTAAAATGGGCATGATAGAAACTATGTCTCCATCCAGAGTTATTGTGTATGGTATAATTAAAAACTCACTGTAAACTCTGAAGTGAAATACAAATATAAAATACTATCCTTCATCACTTCCTCTTCTCTTTCCCATTAGCATTATCAAATAGTCTCTCTTTTTAATCTGGAAGGAAATTTATATCTTCTGGGATTCTTTCTCATTTTTTTGCTTACACATTTCAAACCAGAGTGTTTTCACAGTTTCCTAAATAAGCATGTGCTTTTTGAAGCCAAAATATAATATATTGTGTTACCATGACATTTTTATTTTAACTCCAAGAAAGAAAAAAAAAAAAAGGTGTCCAGTTCTGCAAAGAAATTACCCAAATGCTAACATCACCAGGCGACTGCTATCCAGAGTTTTGTGATAGCTGATTCCTTTTGTTGATATTCGGTCACTAAGTCATATTTGACTCTTTGCAACACTATGGACTGCAGTATGCCAGGGTTCCCTGTCCTTCATTATCTCCCAGAGTTTGCTCAGACTCATGACCCTTGAATTGGTGATACCATCCAACCACCTTATCCTTTGTCGTCCACTTCTCTTGCCTTCAATCTTTCCCAGCATTAGGCTATTTTCCAATGAGTTAGCTCTTCACATCAGATGGCCAAAGTATCGAAGCTTCAGCTTCAGTATCAGTTCTTCCAATGAATATTCAGGACTGACTTCCTTTAGGATTGACTGATTTGATCTCCTTGCAGTCCAAGGGACTCTCAAGAATCTTCACCACCACCACAATTTGAAGGCATCAATTCTTCAGCACTCAGCCTTCTTTATGGTGCAACTCTTACATCCATACATGACCACAAGAAAAACCATAGCTTTGACTATACGGACCTTTGTCAGCAAACTGATGTCTTCGCTTTTTAATACACTGTCTAGGTTTGTCATAGCTTTCCTTCCAAGGATCAAGTGCCTTTTAATTGATTCGTTACTGTTAAATAAATAATTTACCATATGTATATTCATTTCAAAGTAATGTTCATTTTTAAACCTGTAAATGGATTATATAGTGTGCATATACTTTTAATTTTTTGGCTCATCCTAATGCTGAGATTTACCCTGTGCTCTAGCTTTGTTTTATCCTTATTTTCATTGTAAGTGTAACCATATCATAATTTGTTTATTCATTTTATTGTTAATGTGTATTTGGATTGTTTTCAGTATTTAACTTCTATGAGTAATGATTCTATAAACATTCTGTTTATATATCTCGGTACAAATACGCAAGAGTTTCTTTAGGGTTTATATGTAGGAGTTGCAGTTGCTGGTAACACAGAAAATTTATGTCTTCAGTTTTACTAGACAATGAAAAATTGATTCTTAAACTGACTGTCCCAATGTACAATGCCATTAGCACATAGTTCCATATCAGCACTTGAAATTATCTTTACAACTTTTTCATTGTTGCCAATTCAGTGTGTGTATGAAGTATCATTTCATTGCGTTTTTAATTCACACAAACCCAAGTCCCTTATAAGATTTAAGATCCAACAGGTGGTATCTTTTCTGAGTGAAAAACTCACACCTAGATACATCTGTTTTGCCTATTGAATTGTACAGTAAATTATACAAGTAGCCAAATTAAACATTATTGCCTTGCTTTCTGTTTAGGGGGAGGGAAGTTATCCTTGAACTGTGAAGTGTGATATAGCTGTGGCTTTCATTGTTTGGTTTGGTTCAGTTTGGTTTGGTTGGTGGGAATGAAAACTAGTACAGCCACTATGGAAAACAGTGTGGAGGTTCCTTAAAAAGCTGCAAATAGACCTGCCATATGACCCAGCAATCCCACTGCTGGGCATATACACCGAGGAAACCAGAATTGAAAGAGCCACGTGTACCCCAATGTTCATCGCTGCATTGTTTACAATAGCCAGGACATGGAAGCAACCCAGATGCCCATCAACTGATGAATGGATAAGAAAGCTGTGGTACATATACACAATGGAATATTACTTAGCATTAAAAAAAAATTCATTTGAAGCAATTCTACTCAGATGGACGAAACTGGAGCCCATTATCCAGAGTGAAGTAAGCCAGAAGCAAAAACAACAATACAGTATATTAACGCATATATATGGAATTTAGAAAGACGGTAACGAGAACCCAACATGCGAGACAACAAAAGGAACGCAGATGTATAGAATAGACTCATGGACTTTGTGGATGAGGGTAAGGGTGGGATGATATGGGAGAAGGGCATTGAAGCATGTTAATTGTCATGTGTCTAATCAATCGCCAGTCCAGGATTGATGCTCGGGGCTGGTACAGCGAGATTTCCCAGGGCGGAGGGAGGAGGGAGGGGGGTTCCGGAGGGGAAGCATATGTAAACCCATGGTGATATCATGACAATGTATGGCAAAAACAATAAAAAAAAAAAAAAAGACTGAAGAAGTTCCCTAGTATTCTTAATCTGATCAGAGTTTTTATTATGAATGGGTGTTGGAATATGTCCAACAACTGTTTTGTATTTTTGAAAGAATGATGTGATTTTTGCTCTTGAATTCATTAGCATTGTCTATTTCATTAATTTTTAATTATTACAGCAACCTTGCATTCCTGGGATAAATTCCAGTGCTTAATTTCTCTTTATATGTTACTAGAGTTGGTTTGCTAATAGTTTGTTAAGGTATTTGGGCTTCCCTTGTGGTTCAACTGGTAAAGAATCCGCCTACAATGCAAGAGACCTGGATTCATTCCCTGGGTTGGGAAGGTCCCCTGGAAAAGGGAACAGCTACTCACTCCAGTATTCTGGCATGGAGAATTCCATGAACTGTATAGTCCATGTGGTGGCAAAGAGTCGGACACAACTGAGTGACTTTCGCTTTCACTTAAGGTATTTATATCTATGTTCATAAGGCATATTGGTATTGGTTTATAGTTTTGTTTTTTCTTCTACTGTTTTTGGTTTCGTTACCAGTGCATTGCCAGCCTGAGAGAATGAGGTGAGAAATGTTTCTTCCTCCTATATTTACTGAAAGAGTTTATAAAGCAGTGGTGTTATTTCTTCAAATATTTCTTAGAATTCACCATCAATTTCAACTGGGCTTAGACCTTCTTTGTGGGAAGAACTGAAGTTTCAATTCTTTTAAGTCTATTCATATTTTCCATTTTTCTTGAATCAATTTTGACACTTTGCATTTTCCCATTTTATTTGAGATACCTAATTTGTTAACAAAATTGTTTATAATATCTTATTCCCTTTGACCCATTTAATTTCAGCAGGGATGGTAGGAATGTTTTCTCTTTGATTTCTAATTTGGTAACGTGTGGCTTGTTTCTTTTCTTCTTCATTAATATGAGTAAAGATTTGTCAATTTTATTAATCTTTCCAAAAAACTTTTAGCTTCATTGATTTTCTATGATTTTCTGTTTTCCCTTACATTTCATTTATTTCTTTTTTAATCATTATTCTTTCCTTCCTCCTGATTGCTTTGGATTTCTTTCTCTTTTTCTAATTTCTTAAGGTTGAAGTTTATGTTTGATTTGAGTATTTTATTCTTTCCTTAAATGTGCTGAAATCTATAAACTTCTCTCTAGTTGATGTTCTAGCTACACCCCATACATTTGGATATGTTGTGTTATCATTTCCATTGAGTTCAAATTATTTTTCAATTTCCTTTCATTGGCCCATCTGGAAATACTTGGTCTTAAGGCCTATCTTGTCAGAACTGAAACAGACAACTTGTGCTCACTGTTTATATGATTTTTTAAATTCTTTTACTTTCAATCTATTTATATCTTTGAATCTAGACTTCATGTCTTGTATAAACCATAGGGTTGGATTCCAAAAATATCTATCATGACCATCTCTGCCATTCCATTGGGATATTAAGAGCATTCATATTTAATATAACTATTGATATAGTTAACTTTGTATTTTATATTTTACCATGCCATATGACTGCAGTCCTTTCTCTGTATCTTTCCTCCTTTACTCCATTCTTTTGTGTTAAATGGATATCTTTAGTGTTATATTTAAATTCAGTTTTAAAAAAGCTTTATTTTGTGAGTTACTGCTGAGTGTTCATAATAGAGGTTGAAATATGAATCTTAATGATCACAATCTATTTGAAATTAATACTAACTATATTTAGTAAAATTTATAAGTTTGCTCCAAAAAACACTTATATGTGGGCTTCCCTTGTGGATCAGATGGTAAAGAATCTGCCTACAATTTGGGAGACCTGGGTTCATTCCCTGGGTTGGGAAGGTCCTGTGGAGGAGGGTGTGGAAACCCACTCCAGTATTCTTGCCTGGAGAATCCCTATGGACAGAGGAGCCTGGCAGGCTATAGTTATGAGGTGACAAAGAGTCAGACATGACTGAGCAATTAAGCACAGCACAGCACAGCACACTTATATATATGTTATAAATCCAAAAATAGAATTTTATAATTATTGTTTTATACAATCATATTTTTTGAGTTTAAAAGAAAAAGCAAAAACATTTTATAGGTTTTTTTTTAATATTAACCCAAATATTTACCATTTCTGGTAAATATTTTCTTCCTCTGGAACTGAGTTACTCTCTGGAATTGTTTCCTTGAAGTCTGAGGATTTCCTTTAGTAATTCCTATGAGGCAAGTCTACTAGTCATAAATTCTTTCAGTTTTTATTTAGAGTTCCTTAGCACTTTTGAAAAGCTATGTCTTGGTGTTTTTCATCAGGGGTTAGGAAAATTCTCAATTATAATTCTACTTTGGTGTCCTCAGTTAAATAAAATAGTATTTTTATTTCTCACCCAAATGGTACTTTTTAAAATGCAATGTTGTGTCTTATACCTAGTCAATGTACTATGTGCTTTTCAGACTTTTAAGAATATACTTTTACTATTAGGTTGGAAATTTACTGCATAAGGTGGGGTACCTATGGAACATATATTACTTTATCTTTTGTCAACTAAACCATGACATACAAGGATTAAGAAGTACAACAAAATAAAATCTTAAAACTATATGTGTTCAGAGAGTTGAAAAGGACCTCAAATCACTGAGAGTACTATCTAAAGAGAGAAACACATTTAATAAGGGCAGAATATGATAATGGTGGGGCATAATATATGAATAGTAAACATAGCTCTTTGACATTTCTTTAAAGTCATGAGCTTTATTTTCTATATTATTTAAGTAACTTTAAAAATAAAATCCATCATCATACTATAACATCACAAAATCCATCATCAGGCAGCTTTTTCTTCTGTTTTCTTTATCTCACTAATAAAGAACACTTTGTTAAAGGTCAGATTTTACAACTTTTGGAAGAAAGTGTTTGTCATAGCAAACACCTTCTTCCAACAACACAAGAGAAGACTCTACATGTGGACATCAACAGATGGTCAATACCAAAATCAGACTGATTATATTTTTTGCAGCCAAAGATGGAGAAGCTCTAGACAGTCAGCAAAAACAAGACTAGAGCTGACTGTGGCTCAGATCATGAACTCCTTATTGCCAAATTCAGACTTAAATTGAAGAAAGTAGGGAAAACCAAGAGATCATTCAGGTATGTCCTAAATCAAATCCCTTAAAATTATACAGTGGAAGTGACAAATAGATTCCAGGGATTAGATCTGATAGAGTGCCTGAAGAAATATGGACAGAGGTTGGTGACATTGTAGAAAAGGCAGTGATCAAGATCATCCCCCAGAAAAAGAAATGCAAAAAAGCAAAACAGTTGTCAAAGGAAGCCTGACAAATAGCTGAGAAAAGAAGAGAAGCTAAAAGCAAAGAAAAAAAGAAAAGATATATCCATTTGAATGCAGAGTTCCAAAGAATAGTAAGGGGAGATAAGAGAGCCTTGCTCAGTGATCAATGCAAAGAAAGAAAGGAAAACAATGGAATGGGAAAGACTAGAGATCTCTTCAAGAAAACTAGAGATACCAAGGGAACATTTCATGCAAAGATGGGCACAATAAAGTATATGGTATGAGCCTAACAGAAGCAGAAGATACTAAGAAGAGGTGGCAAGAATTCACAGAAGAACTACAAAAAATGTCTTCACAACCCAGATAACCTTGATGGTGTGATCACTCACATAGAGTCAGACATTCTGGAATGCAAACTCAAGTGGGCCTTAGGAAACATCACTATGAACAAAGTTAGTGGAGGTGATGAAATTCCAGTTGAGCTATTTCAAATCCTAAAAGATGATGCTGTGAAAGTGCTGCACTCAATATGCCAGCAAATTTGGAAAATGCAGCAGTGGCCACAGGACTGGAAAAGGTCAGTTTTCATTCCAATCCCAAAGAAAGGCAATGCCAAAGAATGTTCAAACTACCACACAATTGCACTCATCTCCCATGCTAGCAAAGTAATTCTCAAAATTCTCCAAGCCAGGCTTCAAAAGTACATGAACCATGAACTCCCAGATGTTCAAGTTGGATTTAGAAAAGGCAGGGGAACCAGAGATCAAATTGCCAACATCCACTGGATCATTGAAAAAGCAAGAGAGTTCCAGAAAACCATCTTTTTCTGCTTTATTGACTACACCAAAGCCTTTGACTATGTAGATCACAACAAACTGGAAAATTCTTCAAGAGACAGGAATACCAGACCACCCTACCTGCCTTCTGAGAAATCTGTATACAAGTCGAGAAGCAACTATTAGAACTAGACAATGAACAACAGACTGGTTCCAAATCGGTAAAGGAGTACATCAAGGCTGTATATTGTCACCCTGCTTATTTGACTTATATGCAGAGTACATCATGTGAAATACAGGGCTGGATGGAGTACAAGCTGGAATCAAGATTGCTGGTAGAAATATTAGTAACCTCAGATATGCAGATAACACCACCCTTATTGCAGAAAGTGAAGAACTCAAGAGCCTCTTGATGAAAGTGAAAGAGAAGAGTGAAAAGTTGATTTAAAACTCAACATTCAGAAAACTACGATCATGGCATCTGGTCCCATCACTTCATGGCAAATAGATGGGGAAACAGTGGAAAACAGTGGCTGACTTTATTTTGGGGGGCTCCAAAATCACTGCAGATGGTGACTGCAGCCATCAAATTAAAAGACGCTTGCTCCTTGGAAGCAAAGCTTGAAAAAACTAGACAGCATATTAAAAAGCAAAGATATGACTTTGCCAACAAAGGTCTATCTAGTCAAAGCTATGGTTTTTCCAGTAGTCATGTATGGATATGAAAGTTGGACTATAAGAAAGCTGAGCACTGAAGAACTGATGCTTTTGAATTGTGGTGTTGGAGAAGACTATTGTGTGTCCCTTGAACTGCAAGGAGATCCAACCAGTCCATCCTAAAGGAAATCAGTTCTGAACATTCATTGGAAGGACTGATGCTGAGGCTGAATCTCCATACTTTGGCCACCTGATGTGAAGAACTAACTTGGAAGAGATCCTGATGCTGGGAAAGGTTGAAGGTGGAAGCAGAAGGGGACGACAGGGGATGAGATTTTTGGATGACATCACTGACTTGATGGACATGAGTTTAAGTAAGCTCCAGGAGTTGGTGATGGACACAGAAACCTGGCATGCTGCAGTCCATGGAGTTGCAAAGAGTACGGCATGACTGAGTGACTGAACTGAACTAAACTGTCCTTTATTGTGGCTGCATACATTTATCTCCATAAAGCTTGCAGGACCAAATACATCAACATTCATTAAGGAAATTACTTCTAGTACAGAGGGGTCAGCAAAATTTTACTGGTAATTCACATGCATTATGATTCTGAGTTACAAAGAAAGATTATCTGGTTTTAAGGAATAGTGTAAAATTTTTTTTTTTTATTCTCTCTGGGACCTGGCCTAGTTGCCTCATCTAGTTGAGTTTTCGCAGATGTCCTATTCATTGCAGCACACACACCTTCCTGTGTGCCTTTAATCATGGCCTTGACTGGAATGCCCTCTTTACTTACTACCATTCATCAAAATGCTTTCTGTTCAAGGCCTACTCAGATCCCATCCTTCCAGTGGAGCTTTCTGCAATCTACCCCATGCCAATCATTACTCTGATTCTACTTATACTCAACTCCAATTGCATTTGCTACCACATCAATATCTTGAGTTTAAAAATAGTTTGTTTTCTAAAACACTGCTGTATGTTTGCTTTGTCTACTTTAATTATAATAATGTTAATATAAATACTTTACAAATTATAAAATACATTTACATCTCTTTATTCATCTAGTTCTCAGTATAGAGTGGTAGACAACAGAAGGCTTTAAGATCCTAATACCTGAAATAAAAGCTTTGGAGTTTTAGAATATGTATTTGGGTTATTTTATTCTCAGTTTTCTTATCTATAAAGTGGAGACATACCATGAATTTTCAACTGTCTTGTAAAGATTAAATGTGAATGCATAGCTTCAATACTGTGGTCACTTGATGCAAAGAACTGGCTCGTTGGAAAAGACCTGATGCTGGGAAAGATTGAAGACAGGGAGAGAAGGGGATGACAGAGGATGAGATGGTAGGATGGCATTACCAACTCAATGCACATGAGTTTCAGCAAACTCCAGGAAATAGTGAAGGACACATAAGCCTGGCATGCTGCCGTCTATGGGATCGCAAAGAGTCAGACAAGACTGAGTGACTGAACAACTATAGTTTAAAGACCTAGAAATTTCTGGCTCCTAGGAAGCACTCAATATACATTAATTTCTTTCTTCCTGTCTGTTCAACAATTCTGAGAAAGTTATTACCAAAGTACATATCCACATTAGCTATTACTAGTGGTAACAAATTTTACATGTGAAGAAACTGAGACTTAAAGGACTGAAGTGGTTGCACAAGATATGAAAATTTGGCAATTCCAAATCTGGTGTCTTCTCAAGCTCAATATATTTATCAATCTCTACTGAAAGCACTTAATGACTGAATCATTAAAGTTTGATCGTTAGACTGCAGCAACACAGTCACATCCCAGGCTCCACTTCTAAATCTAGGTCTCTTGCTATGTCTACCACACCTGCAGTTACTTCCTCCACTGATAGCTAAAGCTATCCCTGAGGATTGGGATCAACTTCTCCCAAACTCTTGATGATGTTGATATTTTAACATCTTTCTATGAATTATGAATGTTCTTAATGACATCTAGAATGGTGGATCCTTTTCAGAGGCTTTTCAATTGAATATTCCCAGTTTCATCAGAAGAATCACTATTTATATTGGCAACTATAGCCTTATGAAATGTATTCTTAAATAATAAGAAAAATCAAAGGGATTTCTTGATCCATGGCTGGCAGAACGGATGTTGTGTTATGAGGCATGCAAAAACAGTCTCACTGAACATCTCCACCAGAGCACTTGGGTGACTAGGTGCATTGTCAGTGAGCAGCAATATTTTGAAAGGAATCATTTTTTTCTGATGACGAATAGATAGGGAAACAATGGAAACAGTGACAGACTTTATTTTCTTGGGCTCAAAAATCACTGCAGATGGTGACTGCAGCCATGAAATAAAAGACACTTGTTCCTTAGAAGAAACGCTATGACAAACATAGTGCATTAAAAAGCAGAGAAATCATTTTGCTGACAGAAGTCTACATAGTCAAAGCTATGGTTTTTCTAGTAGTTATGGATGGATGTGAGAGTTGGACCATAAAGAAGGCTGAGTGTTGAAGAATTGATGCTTCTGAACTACAGTGTTGGAGAAGACTCTTGAGAGTCCCTTAACTGCAAGGAGATCAAACCAGTCAATCCTAAAGGAAATCAACCCTGAATATTCATTGGATGGCCTGATGCTGAAACTCCAGTACTTTGGCCACCTGATGCAAAGAGCTGACTCATTGGGAAAAGACCCTGATGCTGGGAAAGATTGAAGGCAGGAGGGAAAGGGGATGACAGAGGATGAGATGGTTGCATGGCATCACTGACTCAATGAACATGAGTTTGCACAAACTCCAGGAGATGGTGAAGGACAGGGAAGCCTGGAGTGCTGTAGTCCATGGGGTTGCAAAGAGTTGGACACAACTGAACAAGTGAAAAACAACAGCAATTTTTTTCTGAGCAGTACATTTCAACAGAAGGCTTCAAATATTTAGCAAACCATGTTGCAAACAGATGTGACATCTTTTAGGCTTTGTTGTTCTATTTATTTCAGTTAGCACCAGCAGAGTAAATTGAGCATAATTCTTATGGGCCCTAGGGTTTGGGGAGTTGTGTACGAGCACTGGAATATGGCATTTCCTTTTCTGCCTTCTCACACTGCCCCCTCATGCCCTGTATGTCACCACATTCAGGTAACTGGCATGAATGACTCCTTTCTTTGCCCAGTGTTTCATTCTCTCCTATATACATTTTTACAATTAGATATCTTTGAACTTTGTTCTTTTTTTAATTGAGACGTAGCTGATTTAATTTCATATTTCCTAAACAACACTACAATTTTCCCAACATAATTTATTTTTAAAAGCCTATCTTTTCCCTAGTGATTTGATACTCCATCTTTCTGATATCCTAGTATTCTGAATGCAGTTGGGTTAATTTGCATACTTTCTGTCCTATTTCATCTGCCAGTCTGTCTATTCTTATACAAGTGCATTCTGTTTTAATTATAGAGGCTTTGTAGTCTGTTTTACTATCTGCAGAGTTCATTTCTAACCATTACAGCGTTATGTGAGATGATATGTAACAGACTGAAAGCTCAACTCTTAGGAAGAATGAATATTAAAATTTGTCAATTTTTATCAATAAGGTGTTTTTAGTACTTTTTATTTATCAAAGTGAAATTGAGCAGGACTCTGTTTACCACCCCCACATAAACAAATCCTTTCCAAGTCCCTCATTTTTTTTTTTTTTTTTTTTTTGTAAAAGGCTTCAGCCTCCTAGACCCCTAAGTTTCAAGGGGCAGATTCAAACAATTACCAATTAGGGAATTGAGAGAATGCAGAAACAAAGAAAAAGCAGTCAATAAATAATAGTACAGAGAGGGAGGAGGGTCCTGGTTTCTCCTTAAGGAATATACATAACAGTATATCTTTGAGTTATTTTTCAGTAATTGTGGCCCCCATGCTGGTGGAGGATGATAAATTCAGTCTAAACACAATTTCCTGGAACACTACCATTACCTCACTACCAATCAAACAGAAGAAAGTCACACACACTGTAGTCCTCATCCCAAATTTTGCCAGTAAAAACTGTTCCCTGAAAGCTATTTGGGAGTTCAGGTTTTTGAGCTTGAGCCACCCATTTTCCTTGTGTAGCCTTGCAATAAACCTTTCTCTGCTCCAAACTCTGATATTTCGATTTGTTTGCCTTCATTGTACTTCAGGGAGAGGAACTTGGGTTTGACAAAAGACTTTATTATTTGACCTTTATTATAGTTTAAAAAGACAATTCTGAAGGAAGGATACTAAAGATGATGTGAAATAAAATTAATATTTTATGGTAAGACAAGAAAAATGTAAACACAAAAAACCTCTCTGTCCTTTGGCCACCTCTCACCCCATACCGTGCATTGCATATCTGTATTGCACACTATCCAGACTTCCTAGATAGGCAGATGTACTTTCTCAATCACAGAGTAACATTCTCCTAGCACTAGTAAGACAAGTTCTTAAAAGAGTTCTAATGGGCTTCCCTGATAGTTCAGTTGGTAAAGAATCCACTTGCAATGAAGGAGACCCTGGTTTGATTCCTGGGTCGGGAAGACCTGTTAAAGGGATAGGCAACCCACTCCAGTATTCTTGGGCTTCCCTTCTGGCTTAGCTGGTAAAGAATCTGCCCACAATACGAGAGACCTGGGTTGGATCCCTGGGTTTGGAAGATCCGCTGGAGAAGGGAACGGCTTCCCACTCCAGTATTCTGGCCTAGAGAATTATATAGACTATATAGTCCATGGGATCCCAAAGAGTTGAACATAACTGAGCAAATTTCACTTTCACTTGAATTTGTAAGGGGTCAGGATAACCCATAACTTTGTACTTGCAGACCTGGATTATTTAAATTGCTAATAATGCATCATTTAACGTACAGTTCTCTGTCTCAAAAAAATTATGTAACTGTGCTTTGACTTCTAATGGGTGGAAAAGTTTTGAGGGGCCTCTGAGATGCTGTTCCCAGGTTACAATCTTCAATTTGGCTTAAATAAAATTTTCCATTTCTTTCTTAGATCAAATGATTAATTTTTATCAACACTGAAGGATATAAAAAGAAGCTTTTTCACAATTTGCTACCATATGTCCACATTGCAAGTAAAAATCCAAAGACAGGTCTTATCAGGTGTTAAGATTTTAGAACAAAACTAGTTCCTAGTTAATGCAGAGAGTGGTACCTCCAGAAATAAACAGGCAGAGTTTTGGGGTGGAAATCCAGTTGGAAAGAATTGTTGGGGGTTGGTATTTCATTTGTATAATTATCTGTCATAAGGTTTTAGTTACTTTTCTAATTTTTCACCTGGGTCATATACCTATTTACAGTAGTTGAGGGAGTCCAACAGAGACCATGGGTTAAGTGAGATGTTGAGAAGAGGGCTTCACTTTCATTCTCCTTACTTCACACATTTATCCAGAGCACTAAAACTGGAGGTTTGAAAGTTTAGGACCTAGGAATAAAGGTGAAACAGGGCTGGGGCAATAGTATCATTACAATACTGCTATCATTTTCAGTTACAACTTGGAATATTACTGTTCAATTTGGTCACTTCAAGACAATTTGCCACTCCAGCTGTATTCTCTCATTAGGCTATAAACTCTTGAAGGCTATGTTCATTAGGACACTATGGATTGCCATTGACAGAAAGTCAACTCAAACTGGCTTACACTAAAAAGGAATTTATTGCCAAATATCCCTGGGAATCCTAGGAGAGGGCACTTTAACAATGTAATTCTCCATTTGAATTCATTTTGCATGAAGTTGACTTGGCAGGCAAGAGGGCTGTAGGTAACTCTAGGTTCATATTATCTTCGTTTAACAATCACAGAAGAAAAAGTGTCTATTTCTCTTTCCATGTGAATCACTGAAAAAGACTCTCTGTCTGACCTTGCTTGGCTCACATGTGTATCCTTGGCTCTAACCGTGGTCATAGGCCAACTCTGCATCCTAAACAGTGATTTCCTCAAGGAGAAAAGGCTATCGGACACAAACAGCAGGTCTACTTCAAAAGCTTCATCAAAGTCTGAGTCATCTTTGTATTGCCTACAGGCCTTTGACCTACCAGATTTTCAGTCAATGGATGCCACAGGAGCAAAGCAAATTTATTACTGATGATTTTATTTAATATGGACAGAAGTTGAAATAATTTGCTAGGAAAAAAGAAGTAAAGTGGAGACAGAGAAAACTGGTAGGTAAGAGAGTAGACGTGAAAAGAGGGGGAAAATATACAAAAAGTAGGAAATAAGGTGAAACTTTGCTTTGCTTTGTTTTAATTTTTGTGGAGAGAGTACAGAAGATATGGTAGCTTTCTTCATGAGAGAATGATTTTAAAAGGCTTGCATACTTATTGGTATCACTTTTAGAGATCCTGTACAAAATGCCAGGGAGTTTATCCAATTCCTTTCATGACTTGGTTGTTGTTAGATGTGGCATGTCTGTTACATTGTTATATAACCATTGATATTTTGATGGGCAATCCCAGTAGGTTTTGTGAGCATCTGCTAACTATAATTACTGGTGTTTTACATATGAAAATCCTGAAGATAATTAAATTGGAACACCAATGCTCTATTATGAGCCAGAATTGGTAGCCAAGGCTCTCACCACCAATTTCCTCACCCAATGCTAGAATTGTACCATTCCTGTCGAAAGAAACAGGAATGGACACTGAGGACATAACATACAGATGGCAGCTGCACCCTTTTCAACCATTTTTAGCCTCCTATCCTCTAGAGATTGAACACAAAGCACACACACAATGTACTCACACACATATATCCACAAAAACAAATCATCAACAAGCAATGGAGTGTTGATTGCTAATCTGGAGATTACAAGGGGTAAGTCACATACACTCTCCAGGTGGCTCAGTTGTAAAGAATCCACCTGCCAATGCAGGAGACACAAGAGACACAGGTTCAATCCCTGGGTCAGGAAGATCCCCATATGGGAAATGGCAACCTACTGCAGTATTCTTGCCTGGAAAATTGCATAGACAGAGGCGCCTCCAAAGGGTTGCAAAGAGTCAGACACGACTGAGCATAAACACACATAAACACTACTACATTTAAAATGGATACCCAGCAGGGATCTACTGCATAGCACAAGGAATTTGCTCAATATTGTGTAACGATCTAAATGGGAAAAATTTTGAAAAAGAATAGACACATGTATATGTATAACTGAGTCACTTTGCTGAATACCTGAAACTAACACAATACACAACGTTGTTACCAATAGAAAATAAAAAGTTAAATAAAATGGGGTATAAGTCACATTGCAAAATATTTAACATTCTGCCAACTTGGCTGGTCCCCTTCTCTATCTCTGTCTCATTTTTGTTTTCCTTCTTTAACATAATAGATTACTATATTTTGATAATGAGCTCTTATCCTCTGGAGCCTGAGCCCTATTCCTTACATACCCTGTGGCTTCTGTCTTCCACTCAACAGACATAAAAAATATCTTAGCAAAAATGAGACTTCTGCTACAAAAGATTATAGTACCCAAGCCAAGGTAACACAACTTTTATGAATAATAATAACAATGACATCTTACATTTACTGAATGAACCACATTTATAGATTTTTTTTTTTGACCTAGGTCCACAGTAATGAAAACGCAGTCCTAACAACTGGACCATCGGAGAATTGCTAAGACTTATTTTACTTTTTAGTTGTTCCACATGGCATATGGGATATCGTAGTTCTCTGACTATAGATCAAAATCCATGCCCCTTGCACTGGAAGCACAAAGTCTTAACCACTGGACCACCAAGGAAGACCCTATGCTAAATACTTTATAGGCTTATTACATTTGATTCTTCAGCTATCCTTGAGAGGTTGCTTCAGTTCAGTTCAGTCACTCAGTCATGTCTGACTCTTTGCGACCCCATGAATCGCAAGGCCTCCCTGTCCATCACCAACTCCCTGAGTCCACCCAAACCCATTTCCATTGAGTCGGTGATACCATCCAGCCATCTCATCTTCTGTCATCCCCTTCTCCTGCCCTCAATCTTTCCCAGCATCAGGGTCTTTTCCAATGAGTCAGCTCTTTGCATTAGGTGGCCAAAATATGGGAGTTTCAGCTTCAAGATTAGTCCTTCCAATGAACACCCAGGACTGATCTCCTTTAGAATGGACTGATTGGATCTCCTTGCAGTCCAAGGGACTCTCAAGAGTCTTCTCTAACACCTCAGTTCAAAAGCATCAATTCTTCAGTGCTCAGCCTTCTTTATAGTCCAACTCTCACATCCATACATGACCACTGGAAAAACCATAGCCTTGACTAGAAGGACCTTTGCTGGCAAAGTAATGTCTCTGCTTTTTAATATGTTGTCTAGGTTGGTCATGTTGGTAATAAGTAAATGAGCTAATATTTGTAAAGAGTGGTTTGACCTTATTTATCTTTATCATTAAGAGATTCAATCTTTTATCATTTATTCACCTGAACCAAAACATCTTGGAAACCCAAATGAAATGTATGGGGAAACTCATTGCTGTTATTTAGTCACTCAGTCATTTCTGACTCTTTGACTTAGATACATTCTACTGGGGAATAAATAAGTGAGACTTGGATCCTTAGACTTCTAGAGTGGAGCTTATCTTATTCTTCCATAGGGGCTAAGCTGTTGATGTCATCCACTCAAGTTGAGAGAGAAGCATAAAAATTTACCTGTTTGGTATTGTATTTATCTTTGTCCATCAGTTGCCTAAGGGCACACAGGAAATGGCAGAGCTGCAGTTTAAAGTATATTTTAATCTAAATACAATGTCCTAGGTCTCTGCCCAAAATGAAATGCTTTCTGGTACATTTGGCATACATAATCTTAAAATTGACATTAGAAATCTTCATTTAAAATCAAGTATGAGTTTCCCTTTTCATACTGCTCAATAGATAGGAGTTTGAGCAAACTCCAGGAGATGGTGGAGGACAGGGAAGTCTGGTGTGCTGCAGTCCATGGGGTTGCAAAGAGTCAGATATGACTGAGCAACTGAATAACAACAGCAGTGAATTTCCCCATGCATTTCATTTGGGTTCCCAAGATATTTTGATTAAGGTGAATAAATGGTAAAAGATTCAATCTCTTAATGACAAAGATAAATAAGGTCAAATCACTTTTTACAAATATTATCTTATTTACTTATTACCATGTGTGTGTGCATGCTAAGTCATTTCAATTGTGTCCAACCCTTGATGACACTATGAACTGTAGAGCCCACCAGACTCCTCTATCCATGCGATTCTCCAGACAAGAATACTAGAGCTAGTTGCCATGCCCTCCTCCAGGGGATTTTCCCCACCCAGGGATCGAATGTCCTGTGTTGCAGGTGGATACTTTACTGCTGAGCCACCAGGGAAGCCTATCATCATAGACCACGAAGGTAGTTGTATAGTGCATTCTACTGAAGAATAAATAAGTGAGAGCTGGATCCTTTGACTTCTAGACTCAAGCTTATCTTATTCTGCCATAAGGGCTAAGCTGTTGATGTTATTCACCTAAGTTGAAAGAGAGGCATAAAAATTCACCCAGAGATTTCCCTCACAGATACCTGTTAAGACATCTAAAAGGATTGTTTGTCTGCTTCAATTGGATCAGAAAAACCTGGAAAAGCAAGGACTGGAGGATGAATCAAAACAAAGAAGCAATTCTCGGGAGCCATGGGGGACAGAACAGCCAATCTCTATTCTTTTAGCATGTTTAAGTGTCTCATTTTAAATCTCTTGTCTCTTCTATATACCTTATGAGGGTGAGGAGGAGACTCAAATTCCCTGAGAACAACCAACTAGTTTTCTGATCTCTTTCCAAATTTGGATTATTTTCCCTAGTATTATTCCATTGACATCCTTCCTTTTCTTTCTTCATTTGTTTTTTTTTGCCCCAATACAACTAAAATGGTTATTATTGCATCAGAGCTCAGATCTGTGGGACCTAAGTATTTTGTGTGATCCTGTCACTACAGTTCTAGACAACTCTATTATTTGAGGTAGTAAATGTGTTTAGAATTTTGAACACATCTTAGAGCTTTCTGAGCAACATCAATTTTTAATGTAACTCTAATACTTCTTTCTCTAATATCATTATCAAAAAAATTAAGTCTCTGAAGCCTCAAACTACTTGGTAAAACATCAACTAGTTGCTTTTAGTGTTCTGGGTAGCAGGGAGTATGATCAAGTATAGGTAGAGATCAAACTTAATTTCAGGAAAAAGATAAAAAAGATGGGATAAGTAATACTGAGCAGTAAAGTAGTAGAACTGCCACACATTATGAGTCAAAGCCTAAATTCTAATCCAGGCTGAGTATGTAATAGCTATCTGATCTCACTAAATTGCTAAAGTTCTTTCATGCTAAGCTTGTTAACCTGTAACGGAAATAACAGTAGAATCTATTTTCAAAAGTCTTTTGAGGATTAAATCAACTAACACCTATGAGACATTGAGAACAACATCCGATATACATTAAGCACACAATAAACTAAATCAGGTATTCCAACAGTTATGTGTATAGTGGATTGGATCAGAATCAGAGATAAAAAGGAATTCCTACGGAGAAGGTAACTGCCACTCAATCCAAGGAGAATGTCATTGGGAGATTCTCCTGGTAGGTTAGTCATTTAGTACTGAAGTCTAGATCCTGTATGTATTTGATTTACTCTCATGATCTCTGAATGTGTTTATAAAGACTTTCCTTTTCTCGTGAGGCAGATCCAAAAAATTCTTATGTAGAGCTGGAACATTAAAGAGTTAGGAGAGTTAGGAAGCAGCTTTTCCTCAGCAAGTAGAGAATGTGAAGGGCCCAGTTTGCAGAAGAAAAGACAAGAGAAAAAGCTTCCTCTGGATAACCCAAATTCACCCTACACATCCATTAATTCTTGTGATCCCTGAAAAAAGTTACATAAAACTCCATATAAGAGGGTTCTTTAAAACTCCAAGAAGCAGGTAAATTACTTATCCTACTTTTTCTTAGAAGCTGATTAGCATAAAAGATGTGCTTATATGATTTCCTCCCTGTATCAAGGTCTGAGGAACTGAGCAGGAGCTCGTCACTGTTTTACATGCCTTGTCCCAGTACTTCTCACAGTGGTACTGGTACAATTCTTAACATGGTTATTTTATTACTGCCTATACCCTTCATTCAATTGAAAGTAACAGGAGAGCAGAACCCCAGTCTGGATTTGTTTGCCATTTTATTCCCAGAACCCACCATGGTTGTCTAATACTTAATTGATATTCAGTAGATATTTGATTAATTAATTAATTAACTAATAAAAAAGAATATATAATTATTTCTCATCTATGATCCCCCAAAGAAATTAATAGTCTGGCAAGTGTGCTTATCAAAGGATATGGAATTTAATGGACAGCTATCAAAATGTTCCCAAAATAAAATAATATGTTAATATCATATCAAGATCTTAGTTTCTTGAGAAATTGGAATATCTTGCTACCCTAAGCTCATCTTCCTGCATGGCAACCACTTATGCAAGGAGAGTAGCTGCCATCCTTTTTCAACACAAAGTCACAAAGTCTCCACTTCCCCTATGTCCTGTCTACTTCTCATTGTCTCATCTACATCAAGGCTAAGTTTCTGTTGCAATATTAAAAACTAAAATTATAATACTGAAATATCAGAATCATTATACCAGCTATTTCATTCATGTACGTATTCTCTATAGACATTTAAATTTTTAACCTTGGATTTATATGAAAAGAAAAACATATGAGTCAGACAGACACATTCTATCCAGACTGCATAAGATTAAACATAAGAAATTTAGAGGAATGTTTCCAGTTTTAGGCATATATATATTTTATTACCTTTGGAATGAGACCCATTGAAGAGGATCAGTGATTATATCTCCCACAGCAAACACTAATCATTTTGACAATTCTCATCTAAACTTTGAGCAGTTCACCTGGCCTACCCAGATGTAAAAGCCCATCTGTACACTGATTCAACAGGACTGCTTATTTTTTTAATATAGAAATGATTGAAAAGCATTGAATAAACTCATTTAGGCTATTTAATGGATCAGAATTTTAGTATTTTTCCTATCTTTTTTTTTTCATTTTTTTCCTTCACTTCCTTCACTCTGCCTCCCCCTAGAAAGAGTGAAGTGTCTTGTCCAGCATCATACCTCTGAATGATGACTAAAGAATGACTAAAGGTATGATCACCCTGCTTATTTAACTTATATGCCAAGTACATCATGAGAAACGCCCGGCTGGATGAAGCACAAGCTGGAATCACGACTGCTGGTAGAAATATCAATAACCTCAGACATGCAGATGACACCACCCTTATGGCACTAAAGGAAGAACAACTGAAAAGCCTCTTGATGAAAGTGAAAGAAGAGAGTGAAAAAGTTGGCTTAAAGCCCAACATTAAGAAAACTAAGATCATGGCATCTGGCCCCATCACTTCATGGGAAATGGATGGGGAAACAGTGGAAACAGTGGCTGAGTTAATTTTTTTGGGCTCCAAAATCACTGCAGATGGTGATTGCAGCCATGAAATTAAAAGATGATTTCTCCTTGGAAGGAAAGTTATGACCAACCTAGACAGCATATTAAGAAGCAGAGACATTACTTTGCCAACACAGGTCAGTCTAGTCAGGGCTATGGTTTTTCCAGTAGTCATGTATGGATGTGAGAGTTGGACAGTGGAGAAAGTTGAGCACTGAAGATTTGATGCTTTTGAAATGTGGTGTTGGAGAAGACTCTTGAGAGTCCCTTGGACTGCAAGGAGATCCAACCAATCCATCCTAAAGGAGATCAGTCCTGGATGTTCACTGGAAGGACTGACGTTGAAGCTAAAACTCCAATATTTTGGCCACTGGATGCAAAGATCTGACTCATTTGCAAAGACCCTGATGTTGGGAAAGCTTGAAGGCAGGAGGAAAAGGGGACGACAGAGGATGAGATTGTTGGATGGCATCACTGACTCAATGGACATGAGTTTGGGTAAACTCTGGGAGTTGGTGATGGATAGGGAGGCCTGGCGTGCAGCAGTTCATGGGGTTGCAAAGAGTTGGACATGACTAAGACACTGAACTGAACGAAACTGAAAAGAAAGAATCTAAGATGTCCAGAGAAAGAACAATGGAGCTCTGTCAGTAGATACAGAGTGTATCATCAGAAAATAAGCATGCATTTCACCATATGTTGGGAAATAAGAATTTTTTAAAACAGTGATGAAAGTTTCTATCACAAGAAGCTAAGAAAATAAAATAATTTAAGCCCAATAAAAGTACGTGAAAGAAACAATAAAGCTTTGGCCAGTAATCAATGAAACAGCTTATAAATGCGTAAAACAAAAAAAAAGGCACAAGTTTGATTTTTTAAAGTGATAAACTTGTGGAACAATTGATCAAGATAAATTGAAAAAACATATTACTAAATCTGGAAGGAAAATTGGGATATCAATTCAGATACCATAGATATTAAAAAGTTTTAATAATAAATTTGATAGCTGGAAAAAATAGTTTAGATCCTTTAAAAATTTATTTAAACTAACACTTGAAAAAGTAAGTTATCTAAATAGCCATGTGCCTGTTAAGGGAACTGAATCCATGATAACAAATAAACAATCAAACTCTTTTTACCAATAGAGCACATCAATTGGGATTTTTTTACTAATGAATGCTTCACTGTAAGGAGATCAAATCAGTCAACCCTAAAGGAAATTAGTCCTGAATATTCATTGGAAAGACTGATGCTAAAGTTTCAATACTTTGGCCACCTGATGCAAAGAACTGACTCACTGGAAAAGACCCTGAAGCTAGGAAAGATTGAAGGCAGGAAGAGAAGAGGATGACAGAGGATGAGATGGATAGATGGCATCACTGACTTGATGGACATGAGTTTGACCAAGCTCTGGGAGCTGGTGATGGACAGGGAGGTCTGGCATGCTGGAGTCCATGGGGTTGCAAAATGTTGGACATGACTGAACTGAACTGAAACATTTCAGGGAGATATAAAACAAAATAATTTGGAGTCCTTCAAAAAAAAAGAGAAAGAGGCAACTCCGAATGTGAACCCTAAGACAGATATGACAAATGATTACAGACCAATATGCCTCATAAGCTTAAGTGCAATAATTATAAACAAATACTATCATATTCAATCTCAAAGTTATCTCTGGATGATAGGGCTAAATTAGCATTTGAAAATCATCCAAGTAATTTACCACACTGATGAAAAAAAGAAGGCAAACCTATATGATTATATCAATAGATACAGAAAAAGCGTTTGCTAAAAGTAAATGTTCATAAGAACTGGAAGTAAAAAGAAATACAAAATCTACAGCTACCACCATATTTAATGACGAAATTTCAAAGACTCTTCCTTGAGATAAAACACAAGAGAAGGATGCCACTGTTGTCAAATCTATAACATTGTATTGGAAGTCCTATATGATAATGTAATTTGTTAAAGGTATAAATATTGGAAAGGAAAAAAGTAAAACAGTTTTTATTCTCAGATGACATGAATACATACATATGAAACTCAAAATTCTATTAAGTATTTGAGTTAATAGTCAACAGATGCAAAACACAAAGGTATTTCTACATTCTAAAAAGAGAGAATCATAAAACTAAAATTTAAAAATACTATTTATAAAACTATCAAAAAATGGATCAAAACATAAATCTTTAAAAACTGTGTGAAAGATTTCCATACACAAAAACTATAAAACACTGTGTAAAAATACTATTTATAAAACTATCAAAAAATGGATCAAAACATAAATCTTTAAAAACTGTGTGAAAGATTTCCATACACAAAAACTATAAAACACTGTGGAGTGAAGTAAAAGGAGGCAATTAATCAACAGTGGCACCATGTTTATAGATTGGGAGACTCAATATATTTAAGATACCTATTGTTCTAACATTGATCTCTCCATTCTCACTGTGAAGACTCAATGCAATCCAAACAAAATCACAGCAGCCTATTCTGTAAAAATGCATACCTTGATTCCAAAATGTATATGGAAGTGCGGAAAACTAGAGTAGGCAAGACAGTCGTGAGGAACATGTCAGAAGACATATATTATTAGATTTCAAAATGAACTTTAAAACTTCAATGATTAAGAAAAGATAAGATTGGTATAAAAATAAACAGTGAATGCAGAATAAAGAATACAGGGAAGTCTGTATGTTCTGTGGTATAATAAAGATTATATATCTATATTATATATAGATATATATGCTATAGTGTATGTAGGACCATATTGTATATTTGCCACAAATTTGATGAAGAAAAAAGTTACTATTATTGACTATCTGCTATGTACAATGTGTAGTAAATAAGGAAGTTGAATGACTCCTAGTTCCTGATCTCAAGAAATTTATATTTCAGATATATTTGAAACTATGATGTAAAAGAGCAACATAACAAAGCATGTAGAAGATACACCAGCTTTACCTAGTAAGCATCCTCAAAGACATAAGAGATATAATAATTCTGAAATTACAAATATTTTATCAACAGAAAAGCTTATCTTTTACATCAGCACAAGCAAATAGAAGTGAGGTTTGCTTTATCTAGTGCTGGTCCTGAATAATATTCGTTTTAGGAGTGTGCATTTCAGAAAAATCAATTTAGAAATCAAACTATAGAGTGAAAATACGTTATATACTACCGAGGCTTTGAAACTTAATTTGCTAAAATGACGGTGTAATATTATTATAGATATTCATAATAATAATTTTCACTTAATAAACTGTTTCCCCCTTTTCATTCAGTCCTTAGCTTGATATGTTCTGATTGGTACATTACTTAGGTTCATATTCCCTTCTGGAGAAGTACAATGTTGAATGACTCAACTAGCGAAGAGAAACAGATGGTATCAGTGATATTGAAAGCTATTTGCCAAAGTCATAAATTTTATATTACCAAGATCTGAAAGGTAGATTAATGAGTAATTACTCTGCTGTTTTAAAGTTCCCAGAGGCTGGTTTGAAATGAATTTGCCTAAGTACTCCCAGTGAAAAGTAAATTTTATCAGGACATTCTTCCCATTTATAAATAAAAATAAGAGTAACACACCTTACTAAGCATCTTCTGAGACCAAATCCTCTGTGATAAATGCCAAAGAGAGAACATCATGTACTCTAGAGGATCCAGGATTTAAAAGAAACTCCCTTAACCACACTTCCTTATCTATAAAATAAAGCAGCATAACACATGATCCCTAAGGTCATGTAGTTTTGAAGTTCTTCCAACTCTTGCCTCACTTTCAATCTATATTTCTGAGAAAGGAAAAAAAGAGAATAACAAAAATCAATTTTAAATAGCCTACATATGTAGGCTATCAGGAGAGGAAAAGATCATTTTATTAAAGATAAACAAGGATTAAAGTTTAGACTCCAGTCAAGTTATAGAAACAAGGAGCCTGGATGTGAAAAGGATTGGGGAAAAAAAAAAAAAAAAAACTGCTTAATTTTGTGGAGGATTCATGTTGGCGTTATCCTGAGAACTTTGGTTAAACACAAGAGATATCTATCCTATGAAACCATTTGTAAGCTGAAATGGCATAAAATGAAGAAGTAATTACCTTAGGACACATCTTGCTAACAGATGCACAAAATAAATAGAGATAAAGCACAGATGCTCACAGGTACAGTTCAAAAGTATGGCAGCTTGACACTGAGATTCTGAGAATTGTTCCTGGCAAAGAAGCTTGGCAGTTCCTACTCTCACTGCTTGAGGTGTGTGCTCCTCTGTAATTGACAGCTGCTAAAAACGCTAAACACTAGTTTCACTACTTTCTTTCAAAAATACATTTTGAATTTTAAAGGAAAAGACAAAAAGAAACAGATTTTATTAAAATAGGTAAGAAAAATATTTAAAAGAACAAATTTGTTAAATTTAAAGTGAATGCAGATTATCCCAGTGAAGATGTCCTATAAGTCAAATTGTAAGTTAACAAGACATACGGGTTATGACAACAGACTGAGAAGGAAGATAGGAATGAGTTCATTTCTCTAGTCTATATCTCCCTGTGTGTTCGTGGGTAATTTTTACTATAGACATAACTGGATTACAATAAGGGTTGAAGATATTTATGATGAAGAAATAGTGTGTGAGTGATAGAGGAGACCATGGATGTAATTGAATTAGCAGAAGGGGCGAGTGTAGAACAAGAACTGTGTGGATTCAATGGCCAAGCTTTTAAAGATGTTCAGGGGATGAAAAGAGTACAAAAAAACAAGCACATAAGACAGATGAGAGGAGTACTAAATGAGCAAAATTATTTGGGAACATATGGTTATATGAAGTCAAAGGGAAGAATGAATCTAGAAGGAGGATCCAAGAATGAAAATTATATTACAAAAATGAGGAAGAAAAGAATCCACTCAAAATGGCTAAAATATTATGGACATTCCAACATAACTGTGGGACAAGAGCTTCCATATGCTAAAAAATGTAGTGAATGACAGAGAAATGGAAACTACCGACTATACGTCTATAGCATTGATTTAAGGAGGTCAGATCAATAGTTAAAGCTTAGAATCTTGGAAGTTACAAACATTTGAAACCCATCTAACATTTGTACTGGTGCCACATTGCTTTTGTTATGATAGTCTCGGCTTGAGAAAGTTGGTAGTACTTTAAGATTGCATAACTTGTGCTGTATATTTGATGTTATAAAATTTTGTGCTAAAGGGGAGAAAAGAATGCAGAAAATTGTTTTCATGTGCTTACTCTATTTTTTGGATGGTACTAACATCAATCACTTTAAGGCACCACTATTCTCTAGAAGGAAATGGCAACCCACTCCATTATCCTTGCCTGGAAAATTCCATGGGAATGGGCTATAGTCCATGGGATTGCAAAGAGTCGGACACAACTGTGAGACTGAGCACAAAAGCACCCCAGGGGTGAGAACTCCTAAGCCAGACTGCCAGGATTTGAAAACTGGCACTACAACTTTCCAGGTATAAGAGCTTGATGCAGTGCCTTAGTCTCCTCATCTATAAAATCGGAGTAATAACACTGCTTACTTTACAGGATGTTCTAAATCCCAAACTATTTGCTCACATTAAAAAACTAAAGTGTCTGAAGCATACTTCTTTCTTCTCTGTATACTAAACGCCCTTTGTGTTGATATTTTTATAACAAGCCTTTCTACTTCTGTATAAAAAGTACATGTACAGTGTATAATGTACATTTTAGTTAACACTTTTTATAGATTCTAATATGTATGACCAATATAATCATTGTTTTAAAATGTACCAATTAAATACATCCTATTAGAAAAAAATACTGTGACTTAATACACATTGAGCAATTAGTAAAGCATGTTGCACACAGTAAGCTTCGAATAAATGTAATTTTAATCAGAAAGTTCATGTATTTCTCATAGTAATCCTTAGGATATAAGTGCCTCAATGTATCATATCATATAAAGATCATGCAAAGTACACTTGCTGGTAGATTTTCAAACTACTCCCCTAAATTTAGGTCATTAGATTGGTTAGTCTGAATATTGGCTGAAATAAATCTAAATACACCATGATAATCACTATATGCATTATAATTTTGCATCACATTAGTCATAGTCTTCTAATATAGAGTGTTAATGGTGGTAATAAATACAACTTGGGTTTTAAATAATTATCTGAAATGTAAACAAATGTGAAATTTATATATATGTTATTGTTCAAATAAGCAAACCTTTATTGTTCATTTATTTATAATTTTTGTAACCTCAATTGCCTTGAAAGTATACAGGTTAAGTTGATTGGAGGTCCCTTTATAAAGGTGAGAATATTTTAGGACTGAGTAAGGATGTTCAATTAGCTAAACTCTTCCTAATAAAAAGAAGATATGGTATTTGTTAAATACCATATCTTGAAGAAGACAGGAAGTGAGAGAGTAAATGATAGGAGAAAGGAAAAATAAATAAACCAGAGAGAATGAAATGAGTTTGCAAAGTCTTTCATTCTGCAATGTGATCCTCTCCATGACCCTAATACATTATTAACTTCTATTTTAATTTGTGTAGTTTTAATTGATGCTTTTGATCTGTGGTGTTGGAGATGACTCTTGAGAGTCCTTTGGACTGCAAGGAGATCCAACCAGTCCATCCTAAAGGAGATCAGTCCTGAGTGTTCTTTGGAAGAATTGATGTTGAAGCTGAAACTCCAATAGTTTGGCCACGTTATGCAAAGAGCTGACTCATTTGAAAAGACCCTGATGCTGGGAAAAATTGAGGGCAGGAGGAGAAGGGGACAACAGAGGATGAGATGGCTGGATGGCATCACCGACTTGATGAACATGGGTTTGAGAGGACTCCAGGAGTTGGTGTTGGACAGGGAGGCCTGGTGTGCTGCAGTTCATGGGGTCGCAAAGAGTCAGGAATGACTGAGTGACGGAACTGAACTGAATTAAGATTTGTATTAAAGAAAGCAAAATTGATTCTGGGTAATTTACATAGAAAAAGATATTCTTGAAACATATTTTGGTAATTTACAGAATCTCTGGGAAGTCTGAAGAAACTGGCCAAGAAAACAGGTAGAAAGGAGTGGAAATAGAATACAGAATCATAGCTAAATCACACCACAGAATCCAACCTGTTGATCATTGCCTGCTTCCTCAGACAACCAAAGGCAGCCTCGTGCATGTGGCTGTCACCACCAGTTAAGGCCACTGGACACGGATGATGGCACTGCTCGGCCTTTAGATGGCTGGTACTACCACCAGTAGGTAAAGTAAATGAGCTCTCCACTGCCCCTGCTGCTTTGGGCCACGGGCTCAGGGACACACACAGCTGACAGGGAATACCTACATTTTATGGCCTTCCCAAGTGGCACAGTGCTAAGAAATCCACCTGCCAATTCAAGGGACTCAGAAGATGCAGGTTTGATCCCAGGTTGGGATGATGCCCTGGAGGAAAAAATGGCAACCTGTTCCAATAGTGTTGCCTGGAGAATTTCCATGGACAGAGGAGCCTGGTAGTCTGTAGTTCAGGGGGTTGCAAAGAGTTAGACATGTCTGAGCAACTAAGCATGCACTCACCTATACTGTATACTACCCACTCTTGAGCTACCAGGAATGCTGGGAAAGTTAGTAGATGGGTATTAAGCTCTTCATCAAAGGGAAGAGATGATATCCTGGAAAATATATAGAAATTTCTATTGGACCTTTCTGACACTGAGTTACTTTGTTGAAGACACTTCTAAAGTTAATGCTGATGTAAGCTAAACAGTTTGCCAGAGAGAAATGTGACCATCAGAATAGGCACATTGCTGGGAATCTAAAGAAACCTTGGGAAAGACTCAGATGTACCTAGCTAGCAGGATCAAGGGTTCAAGGTAATTCACTAGATAGCAAGGAATAGAGGAGCCTCACTGATACTTGGTATATATACAGAGGGAAGCCATGGGTTTCAGGAACAAACTGGAATCTGTCAGGTGCAAGCAGAAGGTAACTCTCTTCTAAGTGGGTTTGTTTCCCTTTGACTTTTGTGTGAATCTCAAGGTTTCATGGTTTTCCCACTAACCCTCAAGTAGTAAAATATCTAATCCAATCTAATACCAAATCTTCACACTCTCATCCAATATAAAATGTTCTTATTTACTCATCTTAAACCTGCCTTGGATCTAGAATCCTGCAGTGACAGAGGATTATGGAGGGTTTCTCCCCAATTTCTTCACTCTACCTCCTTCCCCTCAATGGCTACTAATGTAGGCTCACCAGTATTGGAATAGGAGACAATGGAGAGATAATAGTCATAAAATACTGCCTCAGTTAGTAGTGTTAATCGCTCAGTCGTGTCCAACTCTTTGCAACCCCATGGACTGTAGCCCGCCAGGCTCCTCTGGCCAGGGGATTCTCCAGGTAAGAATACTGGAGTGGGTTGCCATGCCCTTCTCCAGGGGGATCTTCCCAACCCAGTGACTGAAACCAGGTCTCCTGCATTGGAGCACTCTGAGATATAATCTCACAGTACTGCCTTCTGGGTGTAACAGATCTTAAACCCCATTTGTTTCTTATAAAGCATCTTGTTGTGGGTCCCTTAGGGATAACGATCTTCAGTGACAGTGTGAGACTAGGTGTATCTAATTCTTTTAATGCTTTCAGGACACTTGACAGGTGCTTCCTTCCTTGGGAAAAAAAAACCTTGTCGGGCAAGGTTCTAGTCAAGATAGCTTGCAGCTGGTTTGCTTATAATTATGGGCTCTGCATATAACTCACTTCCTGCTGTTCAAGGTGATGCAGCTGGCTTATGAGCCACAGTCTCACATATTTAGACTTTTCTAGGTCTGAAGCAGGTACCAGACCCTATATATGACTAGCTGCAGGATTCATTTTCTTAGGTTCGTTTCCTTAAAGCAAAGCTTCAGATGGAGATATGAGAACATTTAATTTTTGAAGCAGTCTCTCAGAAGAAAGGGAGTGAGAGAAGCAGGATAAGTGTAAGAAAAGACATGGCTTGAGGGGCTTCCCTGGTGGCCCCCTGGTTAAGAATCTGCTTGCCGATGCAGGGGACACAGGTTCATTGCCTACTCAGGGAAGATCCCACATGCTTCGGGGCAACTAAACCTGTGCACCAAAACTACAGAGCCTGCATGCTAGAGCCCATGCTTCTCTACAAGAGAAGTCATGGCAATGAGAAGCCCATGCTTGGCAATTACTAGAGAGTAGCCCTCACTTTCTGCAACTAGAGAAAGCCCTCATGAGCAACAAAGACCCAGCACAGCCAAAAATAAAATAAATAAATCTTTAGAAGAAATTATGGTTTTAGCTGATTCCATGAGGGTCTCTGAAGAAAGAACAGAATGGTCCCAATGTAAAGCAGGAGAGCACACATTTTGTATCATTGGTTGCAAGCAGTCTCAGCCAGGGCTAAGCACATGAGCCCAGTTAAGGGGCTCTGGGCAGGATGCTCATGTACCCACTACACCTTCTAAGCCTTTACTAAGCTACTCTCACTAGACTTGCGGTGTTGGAGAGGTATTCTCTTCCTCTCTCCCTATGTAGAAGGGCTGGGAATACAACATATACTTCTCTCCAAAATTCTTATTTTTATCTTCTTGAATGTTCTAATAAATCTCTAGTTTTCTGTTGGCTTAGCCTTGAGATGGTTGATGAGTCGATACTGATAGAATTCATTTCTACCATTCTAGTTTGGCCTACTTTGCTATCTAAGTAACTTGCCATGAGATCTGGAATAGTTGGAACCTCTTTTATTGTTCTTGGCTTTGGCTGAAATTCTAAAAAATAGATAAACTTACACTTATCCTCCTCTTAACAATCCAACTTCTAAGAAACAAGGAATGGGAAAATCTGTTACTCTTGGCATCAAAGGGACATTTAGAGACTGTCCGTGGCCCAAGAAATTCTGGACATTTCCAGTAGACTTTCTTTGTTACATAAACCAGACAGCATTTTTGATATCTGCATTTTTTTTTGTAGTATTTCTGGAGTTATATGAAGCAGTTAATTTTGGTTGGAAATAACTCAAATTATTCTGTAACAATTAAGAATTTTCTTTTGAAAGACTTATCATTCTTTTGAACTTTCTGTGACAACTGAGTTGAATTCTGCCTTTTCTCAATGGGAAGTGACCGCGATGATTCCAAGCACAGGAGCAGGCATAATTATCACTTAATAACAATAAACACTACAGAATTTCTCCTTCTCCTACCCCTGTCTTCCTGACCATCCAAGTATAAAAATCTTCCTTAAATTTTTCTTTACAGCTGTTGATCAGGAATGACAAAGGATGCTTTTGCACAATGCTGCACAGTAACCCTCAGGACTCTATATGCCAGTGTTAGCAGTAAAATGGAATGAGCAATAATTCTGACCACAGTGGGTGCAAAAGAGAGAAGCAATAGATTTTCTGTAGAAAGTCATTTGAGGCAATTTCCATTTTAAAGGCAGTTATTAAAGAATAATTTGCTGATGCATATTTAATAGCATTAATCTGTTTTACTTTTTAGTTCTTAGCAGTTGACAGTCAATAGTAATGCATTACAGAGCATTCCCAGTTTGTGAAACATGCGTATTGGTTTCCGATGAAAATATGACAGGCAGAAATAATGCCTTAAAACTAAAAATCATTCATAACCGAATACCCAGATATCTCCAGAAAGAAGGAGTGCAATTTGTTGAGCATGTGTATAAATGAAAACAACTTGAAATTAGAAGATGGATAATTTCTGGAGATTTAATGAACAGTATAGTGATTATGATCACCAATACTATATTATAAAATTTGAAGTTGCTAAGAGACTAGATTTTAAATGCTCTTACAACAACAAAGAAATAATAATATGTGACATAATATGAGGTGTTAGAGCTACAGTGATAATCATATTGGAACATATAAACATATCAAATCAATACCTTACAGAAACACAATTTTGTGTCAATTACATGCAAATTAAAAAAATACAAAATCTGGGATTTTCATATCTATACATATTATTGCATCTATTAGTAAAAATTGGATTTTCCTAAAAATCATTAACTTTTATAGTTCCATTATAGATTTACCTATTTTTAAATGAATAAGTGCATAAACAATCTGTAATTGAAATCTTTGTACAATTGCATAACAATAAATTTTAGTTATGAGAAAAATTGATATAAAAGGCTTTCTAATTAAAAACTAGCTACAAGAAAATGTTTTCCTCAACTTTTCTTTCCACTCTATAAGATAAGCAAAGAATCATTTAGACAACTGCTCTTTTATTTCAGAACATACAAGAAATCTTTAGAAGCTAGATATTAGCAATTAAATATTATTTAATAAAGGACAACCCTGGAGGAAAACAGAGAGAGCAATAGAAAAAATTTTTGTGCGGAAATTTAAAAAAAGCTACATATTGTCTTCTAGTTAGTAGTAATAAAATAAACATATCATTCCTCTTTTATGGTTAAGAATTCTTAACAGGAGCATTGCCGGGAGCCATCAGGATGCCCCCTCACTCGGATGACAAGGTCACGAGATTGAGAAGGAAACTGCAAAGTGGATTTTCCTTCGGGGCATCCCAAGGCAAGGCCCCTCCTGGTATTTTTCTTGGGAAGTTCTGTTTATTATGCTCATCTGTTTATGTTTTAGCTCATCTCAGGTCAGTCCCAGTTAGAAAAAATTCATCCTGAGATAATTCCCTCAGACCTTATTTCCCTCAGAGGATCTGGGGAGGCAGATTCCCTTTCCGGAGGACTAAGGAGGAATAAGGGACATTTAAATAGATTACTACATCTCCTACTAGTTAATGGGGAGTTTACCAAGAGTTCTCTGGGGGTCATGGCAAAGCCACCACCAGAAGGGCTCATACTTGGGTCACCTTTCCACATCCCACTCCCCCGACCACTCCACGGAAGAGGCCCCCTTCCTTGAAAATACCAGCCTGGAATGGGACTTAGGAATGCTCATAACTGTGGCCAGCATAGTTGGAGACACTGATTGCTTTAGGGTAGTGTAGACATAGGAATTCCTTTTAGTAGTTGTAAGGTTAATAGGGTTTCATTGTTAAAGCAGTGCTGCTAAACTGTCTCTTTGTCTTCTTTTCTCTTTCCTTGTAAAAACCAAAATAGGTTAATAGAATAAAACAGTTTCAAGCTTAAGCTCCTCTTTCTAGCTTCTACATAGTTGCACCTTGTCAGGGAACATTTGGCAGGAGGCTTCCTGTGTACTGTTTTTTGATGTCCCTTATCAATCCCTGAATATTCAGAGATGAGTGGAGAGACCCACCTTTCCCGGGGACAAAAGAAATGCATATATTCTGAAAGTAAAGTAACCATTTACAACCTTCTTCCCTCTTGGATATGGAAAGTGAGTTTTTACAACCCCTTCTCTTTGAGACAGATTCTAGCCCTTTGTTTCCTGGATAAGTTGCAAGATTTTTATCTTTGCTGAAAAGGCTATCTTGTAAGACAGTGTATATATGCCCACATTATGCTGATTAAAAAGTATGCTAGAGACATTCTTATGGTAAACATACTATTGTTAAGTCTAATTATGCAGAAATCCGACCTTTTGCAAGGAAAATGAGCTTAACGTTAAAGTTGTTGATGGTAGGCAGAAAACAAAAGATTGCATAAAATAATTGTGATGTAATGGGGATTTTTTTTGGCTATAAAACTGTAAACTAACAAAAATAAAGTGAGAGACTTCTCCATCACCTTACAAAACTAACAGCAATAAAGAGAGACTGCTTCATCACCACACACTGACTCAGCTCAGTTCTTCCGCCAACGCCACTCATCCCTCAAGACCCCCGGACCCCGCCGGCGCTGGACCCCGGCAGAGCTTTGAGTAATAGAGGAACTAAGGAGGGTTTCTAATTAAAACTTCTTTCATTCCCACAAGTTTAAAACTACCTTGCCAAAATTTACACTTAATTTCTAAACTCTTTATAGAGCCTGGGAGGGACACTGAGTATGTTTAACATCTTTGAATTAGCATTAAGACTGAGCCTCAGGACTGATATAGCAAAGAGTGCTGTGGTGATGGGAGTAAAGATACACATATCCTTGCAATCTTCCTAACTTTCATTGGCTCTTCAGTAGCCAAGATAAAATCCAGCATTTTTCAGTGCCAGACCTCAGATAACAGGCCCAGCAAGAGACAAGGAGTGATAAGGGAGAAATTTAAAATATTTGTGTCAACAATTTGTATTTTTCATGTTTTCTAAAGGAGAATGATGCCAGGCTGGTAAAAATGATTAACAATTTCTAACATACTCCATGTCTGCAAGGGACTATGAGGGCCTATGCATGGGGGCGGCAGGGTGGAAGAGAACAGTACATCAACAGATGACAAATAAGAATTGCTAGAAGTTTCTTAATCAAGAACTCAAGGCGTAACACCTATAGCGAAAAGGACATTTCCCCTAGCAGTTTACAGCCAACATGTCTGAAATATAATCTATTTTTTCCATCAGTAATACTCCTGAATTCCCAGCCTATTCAAGAGTATGTCCACCTACTCGGTCACTAGAATCAGTCACTTGTCACCATTATTTATTATTCTAACTCTGTTAACTCCACTGTTACTCAACCACACTAACTTGTCATTTGACTGCTATTTCTTAAAATAGGGCCCACCTTTCCATTCCTCTTGCTGCTATTTTATTTAGGCCATTATCACAAGAGACATAATAGACGAAGCATCTTGTTTTGAGACAAGTTTCCTAATCTTGCTAAACATTGTTTCCTTCATATTTTGCTTGTGAAAGGTACATAAGATAACATACAACAGACACTCAATATTCCACGATTCTCCCTCAAATGACTCTCTAATCCTCACAATAAATGCATATATCATAGTTTGGCTCACAAAGACATTTATGATCCTCAATTTCACAACTTTCAGTTTAAAAACTTGTCTTTGTCAACACAGACCAACTTATTTTTTTCTAGAAGCAACTGTGTATTTACTCATTTACTCACTTCAACATGAGTGAAACTCCAACATGTTTCACTGCATAAGGATGAGGACAAGATGGTTGGATGGCAGCACTGACTCAATGGACATGAGTTTGAGCAAACTCCAAGAGATAGTGAAGGACAGGGAAGCCTGGTGTGCTGCAGTCCTTGGGGTTGCTAAGAGTTGGACATGATTGAGTGACTGAACAAAAACAGCGTACTTACTTTAAAATATCTATCTGTTCCTAAATTTTGCTAAGTTACAAATTCCTTCAAGATTCTTTCCCTTGAACTACACACTCTCTCAGTATTTGTACAATTAATTATAGCACTCAGTTCATAGAATTGTATATTCAATTATTTGTCTCAGAGGTCTTATCCTAGTGGTTTTCAAGCCTGCCCAATGTAACAGACACAAGAATAAAAATGATGTGACTTAAACGGATTCATTTGAATGAATGTAGATATTCTGTGTATGACACTAAAAACTGGAGGATAAAATTGAAAGTCATGGCATTAAAAGTGAAGAAAGCATGAAGAGGAGATAGACAGTTATACTGATGACATGAAAAGACAGGAGGTTTATAAACCAAGGTATATTATAGTAAAATTATACAGACTCTTGGCAAGAACCTAAGAAGTCTTCTGGAGAATTGAAAGTACTGTTTGATATATACTCATGGAAAGAAGATCAAGCTAAAATTTAAAGGAAAGAGAAAAATTGACTCAAGGAAATTCAGGGAAAACTAATTCCATTGTTGTAAACACTATAAAATAATTGCCTGGAGAAAATAATAGCTATAATGCTACTTTATGTGGTTATGGATTCAGAAATAGGTATAAAAGGTTGATTATGCTTGAAATTAATTCCTGGTATTGACTTTGGACATTCTGGTCATTCATTAAATTAGACTAGATCTAGATATTTCTATTACAGCAAAATGAGAATATTAGAATAGCAGATGCTCTGTAAACGTAATTCTCTAAATGTAAGAGAATATAGATTTGTAGTAATAAAAAAAAAGATGTTGTGCTCATCCTACAATTAAAAAAAAACATACAGCAGATATGGTGTGCCTACTGAAGAAATTGGGGAAAATCTCAACATGGAGACCTCTATCCCTCTTCAGGGGACTGAGTCCAGAAAAGTAGGAAGAATCCAAAATTTTCCTATTGCTTGTCTGGCTCAAGGATAAAAGATATGCATTTGGCAGTCTAAGCAAATGGGCTTGGGACAGAATTATAAAGGAAATGTTTTAGGAGCAGGATTCATGGAAATTTGGAATACTTTCTTTCATCAGAGTAATGGTGCTTCAGAAAATCCAGAGGAAACTGAAGGTCATGTGCAGTTGAGATAATGAGAAGGCAGCATTGATATTCATGAACCATACACCCTACAGAAATAAAATATATTATTGGGCATGAGTATGGAGTATTCATAAAACTTAAGACCCTCAAAAGGTATGGAAACTGATGAGCATGATGAATTGGTTGAGATAAAGTTTCTGCCTATTGGTAGAAGGGAAGTTTGTGATTAAAATTTAGTGCAGTTAAAGAAGAATAAAGTATTGAGGGAGGGAAGGACTGGGCGTTTGGGATTAGCATTATATGTAGGATGAATGGACAACAAGATTCTACTGTATAACACAGGGAGCCATATTAAATACCATGTGATTAAATATAATGGAAAAAAATTTGAAAAAGGTAATATATGTAAGCATAACTGAGTCACTTTCAGTTCAGTTCAGTCATTGGGTCATATCTAACTCTTTGCGACCCCATGAACTGCAGCATGCCAGGCCCCCTATCAATCACCAACTCCCAGAGTTTACTCAGACTCATGTCCATTGAGTCGGTGATGTCATCCAGCCATCTCATTCTCTGTTGTCCCCTTCTCCTCCTGCCCCCAATCCTTCCCAGCTTTAGGGTTATTCCAGTGAGTCAGTTCTTTGCATGAGTTGGCCAAAGTATGAGAATTCAGCTTCAACATCAGTCCTTCTAATTAACACCCAGGACTGATCTCCTTTAGGATGGACTGACTGAATCTCCTTGCAGTCCAAGGGACTCTCAAGAGACTTCTCCAAACTACAGTTCAAAAGCATCAGTACTTCAGTGATCAGATTTTTTTATAAGTCCAACTCTCACATCCATACATGACCACTGAAAAAACCATAGCCTAGGAAAAACCTAGACAGACCTTAGTTGGCAAAGTAATATCTCTGCTTTTAAATATGCTGTCTAGGTTGGTCATAACTTTCCTTCCAAGGAGTAAGTGTCTTAATTTCATGGCTGCAATCACCATCTGCAGTGATTTTGGAGCCCCTCAAAAATAAAGTCTGACACTGTTTCCACTGTTTCCCCATCTATGTGCCATGAAGTAAAGGGACCAGATGCCAATATCTTAGTTTTCTCAGTGCTGAGCTTTAAGCCAAGGTTTTCACTCTCCTCTTTCACTTTCATCAAGAGGCTTTTTAGTACCTCTTCACTTTCTGCCATAAGGGTGGTGTCATCTGCATATCTGAGGTTATTGATATTTCTCCCAGCAATCTTGATTCCAGCTTGTGCTTCTTCCAGCCCAGCATTTCTCATGATGTACTCTGCATACAAGTTAAATAAGCAGGGTGACAATATACAGCCTTGATGTACTCTTTTTCCTATTTGGAACCAGTCTGTTGTTCCGTGTCCAGTTCTAACTGTTGCTTCCTGACCTGCATACAGGTTTCTCAAGAGACAGGTCAGGTGGTCTGGTATTCCCATCTCTTGAAGAATTTTCCACAGTTTATTGTGATTCACACAGTCAAAGGCTTTGGCATAGTCAATAAAGCAGAAATAGATGTTTTTCTGGAACTCTCTTGCTTTTTTGATGATCCAGAGGATGCTGGCAATTTGATCTCTGGTTTCTCTGCCTTTTCTAAAACCAGCTTGAACATCTGCAAGTTCATTGTTGAAGCCTGGCTTGGAGAATTTTGAGCATTACTTTACTAGTGTGTGAGATGAGTCCAACTGTGTGGTAGTTTGAGCTTTCTTTGGCATTGCCTTTCTTTGGGATTGGAATGAAAACTGACCTTTTCCAGTCCTGTGGCCCCTGCTGAATTTGCCAAATTTGCTGGCATATTGAGTGCAGCACTTTCACAGCACCATCTTTCAGGATTTGAAAGAGCTCAACTGGAATTCCATCACCTCTTGTAGCTTTGTTCATAGTGATGCTAAGGCCCATTTGACTTCACATTCCAGGATGTCTGGCTCTAGGTGAGTGATCACAGCATCATGATTATCTGGGTCATGAAGATCTTTTTTGTACAGTTCTTCTGTGTATTCTTGCCACCTCTTCTTAATATCTTCTGCTTCTGTTAGGTCAATACCATTTCTGTCCTTTATTGAGCCCATCTTGAAAGTGAAAGTGAAGTTGCTCAGTTGTATCCGACTCTTTGCAACCCCATGGACTGTAGCCTACCAGGCTCCTTAATCCATGGAATTTTCCAGGCAAGAGTACTGGAGTGGGTTGCCATTTCCTTCTCCAGGGGATCTTCCCTACCCAAGGATCAAACCCGGATCTCCCGCATCGCGGGCAGATGCTTTACTGCCTGAGCCACCAGGAAGCCCCAATCTTTGCATGAAATCTTCCCTTGGTATCTCTAGTTTTCTTGAAGTAGTCTTTCCCATTCTATTGTTTTCCTGTATTTCTTTGCACTGATCACTGAGGAAGGCATTCTTATCTCTCCTTGCTATTCTTTGAAACTTTGCATTCAAATGGGTAAATCTTTCCTTTTCTCCTTTGCTTTTCACTTATTTTCTTTTCACAGCTATTTGTAAGGCCTCGTCAGACAGCCTCCTTAGACAAAGTCACTTTGCTATAGAGCAAAAATCAACATAACATTTCAAACCAACTATATACTTCAATAAAATTAGAAAAAAGAACATTACATTTTTGGGACTTCACTGGTGGCTCAGTGTTAAAGAATCTACCTGCCAATGCAGGAGACACATTGATCTGTGAGGATTCCACATACCATAGAGCTGTTAAGCCCATGGGCCACAACTACTGAGCCTGTGCTCTAGAGCCGATGAGCAGCAACTATTGAAGCCCGTGCACCCAAAGCCTGTGCTCTGCAACAGGAAAAGACACCACAATGAGAAGCTCACACATTGCAAACAAAGAGTAACCCCTGCTCACTGCAGTTAGAGAAAAGCCCTGGCAGCAATGAAGACTCAGCACAGCCAAAAATGAAGAAAGAAAGAAAGAAAGAATATAACTTTTTTTTTTAACCCATTAGAGTTATACATTCTATACTAGAGGAATGGAAAAAAAAAAAACAACGACAGCAAAATAGAGCTTAAAAAAGAAAAGATTCAAAGAAATGTGATGGTTATCTTCAAATATTTGAAGGACTTAAAAATGTATTTTCTCCTGGGTGAAGGTTCAGGAGACAGATGATATTTTCAGTAAGGGAAATTACAGAGTTACATATTCTTGGTAAATTAAACAAACAACCCAGTCCTACTGGTGAGTCTTTCAGCAAGGTAATGAATTCAGTAGTGATGGATTAAGCTCTGCCACTAGGGCCTGGGAGAGAACCAGCATTGAGTGCTACAGAAGCAGCTCTTCAGTTTGGTGAGACAGCAGTCCATCTTCTTTCTAATGTGCTACCAGAACGGCATACGTTTTCATAGTAAATCAAAGCCTCAGCACATAAAGTAGAGAGTTGATCTGAATAGAAATCTAAAAGACTGTCAAAATAGCAAGAGCTTTAACCTGTATCTTAACAGACTTCAAACCAAAAAAGGACTTACAGAAATATGTGAAATCCCTTAACAACTTTGCAAGTTTTGTTTGAACAGTTGTGCCTTTTATGTTTTGTGGAAGCATTTACCCAACTCTGAGACTAATCAATGATAAGATGCTGCCAGGGGTGATAGTGGTTCTGTCACACATCTACAGCAATAAGACTTGCAATTATGTGAATGCATTCTTGTGGAAAAATAATGATAAGAGGCATTCAGTGTTACCCTGGAAAAAAGTTTTGTTAAAAAAGAACATGTCATTCTTGTCATGCTTTTCTGTGATGAAGACATATAGGTGACAGAGTTGTAACTGAAAAATTATTTCTTTTGCATCTTATCTGCTATTGACAATGGTTGATTAATACCTGGCTAACCTCAAGTTATTTAATGAAAGAGTTTTTATATGATTTTTAAATATGAGTTGCTAATTCAGTAGTTGCAGGGATCGTTTTATGAGATATCTGATAGAAATGCTTTAAAACCCAGAGATATTTACAAGTAGTATTCAATTATTCATAACTATGTCTCTAGTCATTATTTTACTCTCTAACCTTACTGACACTGGCTTGATTAATCATCAAAATAATTACTTCTATCACATTGGAGGGCAGGCATCATTACCTGAAGATTATTGATATAGAACTAGATTGACATTCTATTGATTTAGAATATAGCATCAATATTAGATCAAGTGGTAGGAAGGAAACCTAACATCTTCAGTTAAAATAATTAATTACAAAAACACAAGTTAACAAGTATAAATAGGGATGAAGATGCTAACAATCTTCATTTACCATATTTTAATATATCAAAGTTTATGATAACAAGGTTAATTATGATAACAAAATATAATTACTTTGGTAAGTGCAAAGAAGATATAATGAAAAAAGTGTTAAGTACATCTAGAAGTCAGTCATTTACAGAATTTAAAATGAACTCAGAGTCTCAAGCTTGGTACAGTTGATACAGTTATATTTCAAGTGAAAGCAACACTTTTTGAAATAAATTTATCTGCATTTAATATTTTATCTTTTACATTAAATGATTCCAATTTACTTGGTAGAGATGATAGGGGTGCTAGGTGGGAAAGTAGAAACATCCAAGGTCTTTTGAGGCTACACAACAGTGATTTTACCAGCCCAGAGTAAAGTCCATACATAAGAGTAGAGAAGTGGAATGAACCCTCTGATAAATCAACCTCAAAAATACTGCTACAAGGACTGTGGATACAGGAATGGTGGAGAATTGGGGCCATTCTTGCACATTACCCCTTCAAATGGAGCATGCTCTGAAAAAACCACCTGAAGATTTTGGCCGTTATCTTTTGAATGTTGAAAATTCAGAGCTAGCACATGACTCATTGATGAAAAGAATGAAATCAGGGCTAAAGAAAAAGGAAGAGAGATGACCCCAGAGGGAGAAAGCTACACTATCTTGTTTGTGGTGACAAGTAGTCATGTTTTCCGTGGGACATATGTAAACCCCTCAAAGTTATATGGAAAGGTCTTCTTCAGGTTAGTCTATTACGGAGTGGATTGCAGAAAAAATAAGAGCAGAGGGGAAAATATAAAGAGCCAGATAGCAGAAAAGTATAGTCAGAGTAATCTAATAGTTGTATCTTAGAAGAAAAACAAACAAAAAATTTTAATCCCTAATACAGAAAAAAAGCACTGATCACTGTCACCCATAGAGCATATCATACTAGAGTACAACTCTAAGTAAAAATGTCCTGACTCTATGGGTCTTGTATTCCTTAGTTTCAACCCTATAAAATCTGAGGCAACAAAATGATTGGGGCTGAGGAATGAAATAGAAGAGCAAGGGCAAGTGCTAAAGAAGAGAACGTAACAGTGAGTAGCTATGTGACCTTGTGGAACAAGAATGCCACCATTTCTGACCACCACCGCCGTGGTCCAGGGGATTAACTCTTAGGACTAATTGTGCTCACGTCCTCCCTGCCCATTACAGTCTATTCTTAACACAGCCACTGGGATTCTGTTCAAAATTAACTCAAACCATGTATTCTTCTGCTTAGACTCCCTTTTAGAGTAAAAATCAAAACCATAAAATGGACTTCCCTGGTAGCTCGGTGTTAAAGAACCCACCTGCCAATGCAGGAGACACAGTTTCAATTCCTGGTCCAGGAAGATCCCACTGGCCTTGGAGCGGATAAGTCCATGAGCCCCAACTATCAAGCTTGTGCTCCAGAGCCCGGGAGCTGCAACTGTTAAGCTCATGTGACACAACTACTGGAGTCCCCACACCCTAGAGACAGTGCTCCACAACAAGAGAGGCCACCACAATGAGAAGCCCATGCACCGCAATGGAGAGTGGGCCCTGCTCACTGCAACTTGAGAAAAGCTTGTGCAAAAACGAAGACTCAGCAGAGCCATAAGTAAATAAATAAGTCTTTAAAAACAAAACATAAAATGGCTTACAGGCTTGGAGCCAACATGAAAGTGTGCTGCTCAGATGTCCTCTCGAAAATTAATTTGACATTCAGCTGCCCAGAGCTGAGAGCTTCTAGCTGCAGGACCTCTGTATCTGCTGCAGCATTTGAGGCCACATCGTTCCCAGGTAGTCCCCAGTCAATGACGTACATATAATGGGGAGCTAGACTTGGCCATTCCTGATGAATGCAAGACTCTCCTTACAAGCTATCTTAGGTCTGAAACAATGGTCTGGTTGAGAATATGTCAAATATGAATCACAGTGAGGTCATCCCTGCTCAGTACTCTATTCTTTCCTCTGACTTTCAGATATTAGATTCTCACTGCAGTATGGGGGCGTTTCCTAACAAGTTCTGTCCCCTTAATATACTTTTTAAATTGAAATATGATTTATTTATAATATTATATTAGTTTTGGGCATACAGCATAGACCCAGTATTTTTACAGTTTAAACTTCATTAAGAGTTATTACAAGATAACAGATATAACCCCTATGTTATACATTATATCCTTATTGCTTACGTATTTTATATATAGTATTTTGTATCTCTTAATCCTGTACCCTTGACAGGCCCCTCAACCTTTCCTCTCCCGAGTAGTAACCACTAGTTTGTTTTCTACATCTGTGAATCCATTTTGATATACATATGCATTTGTATTACATTTTAAATTTCACAGATAAGTGATATGATACAGTGTTCGTCCTTCTCTAATTTCCATCACTTCACAGCAAATAAATGGGGAAACAATGGAAACAGTGAGAGACTTTATTTTAGGAGGCTCCAAAATCACTGCAGAAAGTGACTGCAGCCATGAAATTAAAAGACGCTTGCTCCTTGGAAGAAAAGCTATGACCAACCTAGCATATTAAAAAGCAGAGACATCACTTAGCCAACAAAGGTCCATCTAGTCAAAGCTATGGTTTTTCCAGTAATCATGTATGGATATGAGAGTTGGACTATAAAGAAAACTGACAGCCAAAGAATTGATGCTTTTGAACTGTGGTGTTGGAAAAGACTCTTGCGAGCCCCTTGTACTGCAAGGATATCAGACCAGTCAATCCTAAAAAGAAATCAGTCCTTTAGAACCGATTATTCATTGAAAGGACTGATGCTGAAGCTGAAGCTCCAATCCTTTGGCCACCTGATGCAAAAAACTGACTCATTGGAAAAGACCCTGATGCTGGGAAAGATTGAAGGCTGGAAGAGAAAGGGATGATAGAGGATGAGATGGTTGGATGACATCACCGATTACAGGGAAGTCTGGCATGATGCAGTCCATGGGGTCACAAACAGTCTGACATGATGGAGTGACTGGACTGAACTCAACTTTAGTAAGCATAACAATCTCTAGGTCCATCCACATTGCTGTAAACAACAGAATTTCATTCTTTTTTATGTCTGATTAATTGACAATTGCGTGTACATGTATACATATACACATGCAATCTCCTTTATCCATTTGTCTGTTATGGACATGAGGGGTTTTTCAATATTTTGGCTATTGTAAATAGTGCTTCTATAAGCACTGGAATGCATTATCTTTTTAAATTAGTATTTTTGTTTTTTTCCAATTATATACCAAGGAATGGAATTTCTGGGATCATAGGGTACTTCTATTTTTAGTTTTTCGAGGAATTTCCATACTGTTTGCCATAGTGGCACCAATTTACATTCCCACTAATAGTGTTCAAGGGTTCCCTTTTCTACACATCTTCTTCAGCATTTATTATGTGTAGACTTCTTAATGATAGCCATTCTGATCAGTGTGAGGTCATAGTTCATTGTGGTTTGGGTTTCTATTTCTGTAATAATTAGTGCTATTGAGCATCTTTTCATGAGCCTATTAGCTAACTAAGGGCCTCCCTGATAGCTCAGTTGGTAAAGATTCTGCCTGCAAGGCAGGAAACTCTGGTTTGATTCATGGGTCAGGAAGATTTGCTGGAGAAGGGATAGGCTACCCACTCCAGTATTCCTGGGCTTCACTTGTGGCTTAGCTGGTAAAGAATTCACCTGCAATGCGGGAGACCTGAGTTCAGTCTCTGGGTTGGGAAGATCCCTTGGAGAAGTGAAAGGCTATCCACTCCAGTATTCTGGCCTGGAGCTAACTGAATGTTTTCTTTGGAAAAATATATCTGCTCAGGCTCTCTACCCAATTGTGACTGGCTTGTTTGTTTGTTTGTTAATATTAATTTGTATGAACTATTTATATATTTTGGATATTTACCCCTTGTTGGTCATATCACTTGTAAATATTTTCTCCTACTGTGTAGGTTGTCCTTTTGTTTTATTGATGACTTCCTTTGCTGTGTAAAAATTTTAAGTTTAATTCGGTCTCACTTATTTATTTTTGCTTTTAATTCTGATAAATGAATTCAGCAGCGTTTTAGAATACAAAATTGAAATATAGAAATCTGTTGCTTTTCTACAATCTAATAATGAGGTGTCAGAAAGCAAAACCAATTCCATTTAATATCACATCAAAAAGGATGAAATACCTAGGAATAAACATAACCAAAAAAGTTAAGTACTCTGAAAACTATAAAATATTGATGAAGTAAATTGAAGATGACACAAAGAAATGGAAAGATATCCCATGCTTTTGGATTGGAAGAATTAATATTGTTGAAATGGTCATACTAACCCAAGCAATCCACAGATTTAGTGCAATCTCTGAAACCTATTTAGGGCTTCCCAGAAGCTGCTAGGGGTAAAGAATTCATGTGAAAATGCAGGAGATACAAGAGATGCAGGTTCAATCTCTGGGTCAGGAAAATCTCTTGGGAGTAGAAAATGGCACCCCACTCCAGTATTCTTGTGCTTCCCTGGTGGCTCAGATGGTAACAAATCTGCCTACAGTGAAAGAGACCCATGTTCAATCTCTGGGTTGGGAAGAATCCCTAGAGAAGGGAATGGTTACCTACTGCAGTATTCTTGCCAAGAGAACTGCATGGACAGAGAAGCCTGGTGGGCTACAGTCCATGGGGTTGCAAAGAGTTGGACATAACTGAGTGACTAACACTGTCAATTTCACTTTTCTTTCTGTCAAAATACCCATAACATTTTCCATTGAACTAGATTTAAAAAAAATCCTAAAATTCATATAGGACCACAAGATCCCAAATTGCCAAAGCAATATTAAGATAAAAGAACAAAGTTAGAGGTATCACCCTCTCAGATGCCAGGCTATACTACAAAGCTATGATAATCAAAACAGCCTGGTACAGGTACAAAAACAGACACATATATCAGTTCAGTTCAGTCGCTCAGTCATGTCCGACTCTTTGTGACCCCATGAGCTACTGTATGCCAGGCCTTGCTGTCCAACACCAATTCCCAGAGCCCACCCAAACTAATGTCCATTGAGTCGGTGATGCCATCCAACCATCTGATTCTCTGCCGTCCCCTTCTCCTCCTGCCCTCAATCTTTCGCAGCATCAAGGTCTTTTAAAATGAGTTAGCTCTTTGCATCAGGTGGCCAAAGTATTGGAGTTTCAGCTTCAACATCAGACGCTCCAATACTGACACATATATCAGTAGAACAGAAAATCCCAAAAGTAAACCCATGTACCTATGATCAATTAATCTACAACAAAAGAAGCAAAAATATGCAATAGTGAAAAGACAGTCCCTTTAATAAGTGATTCTGGGAAAACTGAACAGATACATTAAAGAATAAGATCAGAACATTTCCTCTTACCACATGCTAGAATAAATTTAAAATGGATTAAAAAATAAACATAAAACCTGAAATCACGAGACTCCTGTAAGAGAACATAGGCAGAATACTCTTTGACAGAAATCATAGTAATATTTTTTAGTTCTGTTTCCTAAGGGAAAAGAGGTAAAAGCAAAAATAAAAACTAAATAAACGGGACCCCCTCTATCTTTTTCATTAATAGGTTGTGGCCCCAATAAACTCTTGCAGTTCTATCTCACATCTACTTGCTGAAGGACTAAAATTGACTGTGGCCTGGCTCATTGTGCTTCTGTGACCTTACATCTCCTACTCTCCACATCATCCACTCTGCTTTTCTTCTCTGGTTTCCTCACCTTGAATGTGCCAAGCCCACTCTCTGTTTCATCTGCCTAGAGTGCTCTCGACCCATTTATTAGCATAGGCAACTCTTTAAGACCTTATCACATATCTATTTCTCCACAAGACCTACTAGACCAACATATTTATTTCTGCAACCTGACTTTCTCCCACCACAATGCTTGGTACTTATGTTCTCTCTTATCTTGCTCAGCTTTCTCCAATTTCTGTAACACATAAGCTGAATTTAAGCTCTTTATGGGTAGGGTCTCTATTTGGATAAATGAAATATCTCTAACAATATGTGCTTGCCAAGAAACTATTTTATGTTAAATTTCCTCTGCTGTGCTACAGCTGCAGCTTTCCTATTACAAAAAAAGAAAGTGAAGCTGCTCAGTTGTGTCCGGCTCTGCAACCCCATGACTGTAGCCTACCAGGCTCCTCCATCCATGGGATTTTCCAGGCAATAATACTGGAGTGGGTTGCCATTTCCTTTTCCAGGAGATCTTCCCGACCCAGGGATTTAACCCAGATCTCCCGCATTGTAGGCAGACACTTTACTGTCTGAGCCACCAGGGAAGTTCTTTTGCAGGCGAGTACAAAATGAGGAAGGGAAAAGCTTTGAACCGAATAAAAGGAAGAAACTTTGATGGCAAAGTATATTTAATATCTGGAATTGAGATCTAATTTATTTGAATGTGACAGGAAGACTCTGAGATTACTAAGGTATTGTCAGCAATGGATCAGGGAGGATCAACAGGACAGGGATGCAAAGGGGGGGAAAATAGCTGCTTTCTGCTTGTAGAAATTCAGTTAATTCAATAAATCATTTCATACACAAAGCAATTACATTCTGATCAGATCTTTGATACACCCAAGGCAATAAAATGAAATACAAAAACAAAGAAACTATAGAGTCAGAAGAGTTGAATCCAAATTCAGTCAGAAATGACTAGTTGAGCAACCTAAACTGATTTGCTTTCTTTCTGACAGTCAGATTCCTCATATGCAAAATGGTGATAGCTACACTTAATTCACAAGGGTTTTGTGTGACCCTAATTTATTCAATTTAGGTAAATGTAAATGTGACCTAGGAACTATAAAAATTGCCATATGGCCATAATTTGAATTCCAACAAAAATGTTGATCTTTCCATGATCATTCCTGACAAATACTTTTGGCTGATTCACATCAAGGACAAGACAACCTATTAAAAATTCCAATAAGTATATAGAAAAGGGAAAAGAAATAGAACAGTTTCCTTTATCAGAAGTCTATTTTCCATCTGTATCACCCTGTACATTTTTTGCAAGTGACCCTTATCTACTTTATAGATGACAATGGAAAATTAGAAGTATGAGAATGAATCAAAATTCAAAACTCTGTGTATACATACATGCAGAAATATTGAAGGACACAAGATCTATTTTTTTCAAAAGGGATATGATTGAAAAAACAAATTGATTTAGAGATATGTTACTTCATGAACAAGGAAAGTGGGATCCAAATAATTCATAATTTATCAGGACTATTTAAAAGATGTTTTAATTGAAAGATAAACTCCAAATTAAGGTGCGACTTGTTCAGCCAATGATAATCATTTGAAGAGGAACAGACACTTCAGTATGTTTGAAAGGTAGCTACAATAATTTGTTCTGACTCACACTTTGAATATTGGGTAGTTCTGAGTAGATAATAAAGCATTATTAGTACAAAAAAGAAGAAATGTCTGTGTTTTCAGTAATTTATTTTTGGCTCTCCTATTACCTTAGTAATAATCTTGCAAGGTGTTTAAATCCTGTTCATTTCTAAACACAATTTTATACTCATTATAAAAAAGACAAACTATTTCACACATGAATTCTTTTCAATATCTGCATCCATAAACCCAAGTCTAAATAATGAATTGGCAAAGAAATGGAAGGAAAAAAAATTGCTCATTGATGTCAGATGATTCAGCTAGTTAGAGTCTATGTGTTTGACCAGTTCTTTTCCTGGATTAACCAGTTGTTAATGGACACAACTAGTAGAAGTTAACATAAATTACTGGCAGTGATGAATTATCTGGAACCAAATCATTTTTAAACCAAGAGTCCATGCATTATTAACATTAACACAACAATGGACCAGTCTAAGAGCACACTTACCAATGCTAGAACACAACTGAATTGCCAGGAATGCCAAAATATTCTGAGTTGGATTGAATTCTTTGAGCACAAATAAGGACAACTCTAATAAGGACAAATAACAAAACGTCAAGAAGTATTCTACCATAGTTAAAGTGGTCATGAGTATATTTTTTTAAAATATTAAAAAAAAAAATTCTCCCCAGAAAAACAAAATTTTATCTCTCAATAGTTCTGTGTGAATTTTATAGAGCAGTTCAATTTAATTCAATTTTCTAGTCCTAAAGAGCAAGTGAAGGAGATGCATCATTGTATGCAATAATGTTCAAATACTACACTCTCTTGAGGTGTATCTCAAGTCCTGCTCCATTCATTCTTATTTATTTCAGCCAATTGGTGAACTCATACTGCAGAGAGGACATGACTCTTTACTTTCAGGATAAATGAATAGTGATATAAATTACTTGCTTTCAGAAAACTTATGGCACTTGGGTCTCAGCTACCTTGTGAAGAGTAAGAACATGGAACTTGGAAAGGGCATCGAACACTCTACTGGAGATAAAAGGTCAGAGAAGCAGCCCCGAGGAAATGACAGTGGCGATGGATAAACATGAACTAGAGTCAGGTAAGCAACAGGCTGGGATCAACCAGGAAGGAAAGAGCTGGGGGGAAAGAGATGATCTTCAGTGTGCTCCAATCTGTGCTATATTTAGAGCTCTCCCCTCTCTGGATTTCTACTCTGTTTCCCTCAAGCTAACACAAACATTTGTAGCTTCCCAGTGTTGTAAAACTGTTGCATGCTTTTTTGTAAACCATACTGCCGATTCTCTATTCTCCATCAGTTTCACCCCGTGTCCAGCATAAAGCTGTGCACAAAGAATGTTCTCAATAACCAGTGTGTTAAGTGAAAATGGAAATTTCATATTAAGAATCTTTAAAAAATCACATATCACTTTCAAAAAACAACAACAACAACACTGTGAATATATATTTAGCCTATGTCTTTATACAGATTTATCCCAGCAGGTATTTGACTGAATTCTTCATCTCCCTTCCTTTCTTATTACTGAATCCATGATGCTAGTTTCTTAAAGTTTAACAAAGATCAGTGCTTAACTGCCTTTGTTGTTTCCTCAAGCAAAAAAAGGGTAACTTGGCTTAGGGATAAAATTGATCTATTTTTTCACCCCTGAACTGTCATTCCATGTTGAATGCAGAAATTTTATTTTCTAAAGTTATTTAGGGAAACTTTTAAGAGGAAAGGTGCTACTAAGGTATGTTAGCATCAATCATGTATTTTTCTGGCATAAATACTAAAGCTGGAAAAGTAGGTATAAAAAGTAGATATATCTTCAGACATGATCTTTGGCTTTATTGAGAATCTCAGTCTGGCATTCAGCCTTTTTCAAAGCAATTGCAATAATAAAATAATATGCTTATTAAGAATGCATAAGGAAATAATATGCTTATTAAGAAGGAAAAGAATGTATTTTAAACAAAGAACCCAGTACATACTATTTTAAATTATAATAAACAGTTTAAAAGATGGGTGGCCACCTGACCAAAGTTTTCAATATTACGTCAAAACATGAGAGCATGCCATAATTCTAAAAATGTAGAATTGCTGACTTAAGTGACATGCAAACAGACTTGCTGTTACGGTTTGGCCTTCAATAACATTAATTTCTCTGAAACTCCTAATTAGGTCAAAACACCATTATCATGGACCTTGAGGCTGGTTAAGAAAGTACAGATTTAGAAAAAAAAATTAACACAGGAAGTTACTTTTGGAGCTAAAAATGTGAGAAAAAAAACCCTTACAGTTATATTGAAAATGAATGCATCTACCAGCTATGAGAAATTCTCCCTTTCCAGGCAATCTCCTCAGGGCCAGATTCATCACTGGTAAAATCAGGTCACTTCTAACTTTTCAGAATTTGAAAATTCTATGAGTAATGAATCTAGTAATGAATCTATGTCCTTTGAATCTATGAATCTAGTAATGAATCTATGTCCTTTCCAATTATATGACTTTGTACCAAGACCCTCCTTTGGTTAAGAATGAAGGGAAAGAAGCACATATAGAATCCTTCCTTTTCTCTTTTCTCTCTGCCCCCCTGCTCCAGGGCTCTGGCAAGCTGACAGCCTTCTTTTAACTAGCCAGTGGTCTAGCTTACAACCTTGTCTCTGTTAACTCAAATGTGGAGGATTATGTGGTACAGCAGACTATGAATCCACATCTTGAGCAGTTGACATGAATGTATATGGTAGGACTGCTTACACACTAACCACAGTTAGAGAAGTTCAATAGAGCACTCAGGTATGATGAAGTCAGTTTCTAGAAGGCATCACACCAGTTTGTGGTTACAAATGGAATCGGTGACTTTATTTAAGGTATGGTAAACCATCCACTGATATAATTAGGTCTAGAGACTAGGCTAACAATTCCTTCTTCTGGAGGAGATGAGATAGATATGGAGGCATGCAGAGGAGTAGGACATTTTTTTGGTAAGTTGAGGGAAGAAGTTCCCATCTCAAAAAAAATTGAGACAGAAAAAGGACTAAAAAGAAATAAGTTTTCTACCTAAATGCTAGTTTAACTCAATATTTTTCAATGTGTCCCAATATAATAAACATTTTTGAAAATCCATGGATTTTTCCATTTCTCCTAAGTTGTGATATGATTAGTTTTTGATATGTTAAATCAATGATTTTCAACACTTCAGAAGGGTAGTTATTAGGTAGAACAATAAAGCCACTGGTCACTTTTTTGATTCCCAATTTAGATTGTTGTTGCTATTGTTTTTCCAAAGCAACACAACAGCCCTGAGTGTTAGGCTAGGAAAACTTGTTACAGAGGTTTACTATAAAATGTGGTTAGAGAGAATTGCAGACATTGTGAAGCTGTATTCTTGTATGTACAGAAATAGAAGGCTTTGGGCAGAAAGAAAGAAATAACACCAATAGACAACTATGATTAACAGCTCTGTGTGCCTGGTACTTTTCAGCTACTTAATACATACTGTCTCATTCAATATTTATAACAACTTTCTGACATTATCTTCATCTTTCAGATACAGAAATATGAAAACTACAGTACAGGATTTAAGTAACTTGTCCAAGTTTACATGGCTATTAAGTGGCAGAAGGTGAGTCCAAACTCAAGAATTCCTGATCCAGAGCTGGAATTTTGATGTTATCCTCCTCCACTTCCGCTATTCTATACAGCGTTCAGACACAGTCTTTCTTACTTCTAACAGCATCATTTTCACAGGGTCAAACTCCAGGTCAAGAGGTAGGAAAGGGGGAAAAGATGATACAGTAGAGGTCTCAGAGAGACTAAGGAGAACCTTTCAAAAGAAGAGGTCATATACCTGGCTTCCTATTTAGAAATTTGGGAAAACATCATATGAGAAAAGAGTACTGTGCCTTCATGGGCAGCCATAGAGATGTGTAAATGGTGTCACTGATGTTTAGGTTTGGAGAAGGCTTGAGTTATTCTTCTCTCTGGTGCAAAATCAATCCAGAAATCCCTGTGTGCGCTGGAGGGGAAGAGGCATATAGCTGAGTTGAGAAGAGTGGAGAAAAAAGCAATAGGACTGCCATGACATGAGGCAACGTGGCTGTTAGACTGAGAGACCAATTCTGTCTGAGACTCTCAAATGTCAGTGAAAACCAAAGGGAGGGCAAGTCATCAAGGATTTTGGCCACACCAGTAGGACAGACCATGGATATACTAGTACAGATGCCAGGAGGAAATTCTAGCAGACAAATCAGTAGACAGGCTGTAAGGGAAGACATCAAGGTCACTTATTAAGACCACTAAAGCATCCAGGGCCACAATCTCCACCACTAAACATCATGGGCTACATTTAGCTCTCACTTGATTCCAGGTATGTATAGGATTTGAGTTGGAGGCCAGAAGAGTCTCTGGAATATTTACCAAAATGTGTCTTTGTCTGTTAGAAATTATTTTGAATTCGGAAGGTCTGAGATACAGTGAACTGACAGTTTAAAACTGGTTTCTCACCCTTACCCCACACACTTTACTACCCATTGTCTAATACAACAATTATAAAAAAATAAAATGGAGAAAATTTGCACAGCCCAGTTTTTAGAGTGTTCAATTGCAAGCAGTAGCTGCAGGGAACACTAGTTCTATGTGTTATTCATAAATATTCAAAAATATTTCCTTGTTACATGTTTGGGAATGCTGAGTTCAAAATAAACAGGTTTTCATGTTGTAGGAATTCTCAGAAACTTAAATTAGGATATTAGAAGTGTGACTCTGAGAGCAGATTATACAACTTTGAGTTCTGAAATGTTGAAATTTCTTCCATGTTAAATTTTCCATATTAAATTAGTGTGCTACATTTTCCAATTAACATGATTAGTATTCCACAGAACACTCTTTAGAAAATAATGGTTTCACTCAAGGTAAGGTATCTATGATTATCAAACACAAAGGAGATTGAGATTCAAGGTATATATGGTCATTCACATACTCACATATACAGAAGGAGACAGAGAATGAGAATAAGAGCAAGAAAAAATCTATAACTTCTTGGGAAGATTCTACAATTACTAACATTTTAGTAAAATATTACTAGCTCTAGAAATCTTATTATAATACTCTGCATCATATATGCATTTTCTCTTAGACAGTGGGATAATAGGGTTGTTTTTGTCTTCATTTAAGTTGTCTCACACATGGCTATTTGACTGTGATGAGCTAAACTAAGATGTTCTAAATTTTGAGTCAATATTAGTCAAGAAAAGCTAAGTAAGTTTTCCTCTTTGGGTGTTCAAACACTCTGTTTACTTCAGTACAGAGAATCAGAAACTTTGGGTTGTTTTTTCCCCAGTGTAGATTAAGATTTCTTAATTTGTACTAGAGTTATGTCTGAGCAAGTATTTTCCAGGTTTTCCTGGAAAATGACCAAATGATCAAAATAGGAGCTACTGATAAAATCTACAGTTTTGATGCTTACTTTTTTAACCTGCCTAAGTTGCTCCTGAAAAACTGTCAGTTGTATAAAATAATGAACATTTTGCTTTCTTAAAGCCCTCTTTGAGACTGTTCCATTTTATCCGATTACTCAGTCCTCAAGGACATCACTCTAATTCTCAGAACAGGTGTTGCAACACAACAGGTAGAAAATCCATAGCACATGGCAATCAGTTATTCTGAAATGATCTTCATGTTGTACCACCACAAATAAGCTGTTTAGATTCACTTTGTAGTGGCATCTGTTGTTAGCAGATTTAATACTTTATTATCAGATCAGGATTTCTAAATCCTTTCATCCAGGAAATACTAGGACCATGGTTTAGTTAAGCCTTGTGTCTGATAAATCCTTATCCTCAGATCCAGGTTTCCCTTGGGGAGGTTACATCTTTTTACCCTCTCTTAGCTTATCCTTTACCAGTTAAAAAAAGGCAGAAGCACATTTTGGTTACTTTAAGTCAGGGAGACATATTTTAAGCACACATGGAAAAGCAAGAAAAATCATACACCCTGGAAATGCATATTGCTGCTCAGGAATTAGTAGTTTCCCCAGATGTCCAAGAGCTGCTGTGGTATCCATGATGAAGAACAGGACTCAAAGACACAGAGTAAATCTTACCATTTAAAGGCTTAATCACTGCATCTGCTGGCTTATGCACCATTTCCAATCATTAGTACTCTCTGTATCTCACCGTCATGCTCCCAAAAGAGAGGCTTGGATTGAACTCTGACAATTGCCCAAACTTCTCATTGGGAAGGTTTCCCTACTGGCTCAGTTGGTAAAGAATTGCTTACAATGCAGGAAGCCCTGGTTTGATCCCTGGGTAGGGAAGGTACCCTGGAGAAGGAAATTGGCAACCTACTCCAGTATTTTTATCATCTCCTCAAGTCCATTGCTATTTATGTATGGCTGTTCATGGGCATAAATCTACTCTGGCTTCAAGCAATCCCTGTCAGGAAAGGTTACACTGAAAGATTTCCTCAGAAAGAAATATAGGAGTTGTAAGCACTGTGAACCTGTGTAATAAATTCTTTTTTAATGCATCTTAGTGTGAAGATCCTTTCAAGCACTGTGAATGATATGAGGTCCTAGCCTACCTTTAACTAATACATTAGCCTGCCAGTTTCATGGATGTCAGAAGAAAACACAAGATTTCTGAGTCAGAGACTGTGGCAGTTTATTATTCACAGCAATAGCAGTAGCCAGAGAATTGTCCTCTTGCACCTTTTTGCCAAGAGGCAGTTTTTGCAGGGCAACAGAAAGAAGGCAAGGGACATCTACACTGGAGGAGTGCTGAGCTTGGGGAACCTGTATCTTTTACATCGACAGGACGTTTGCCTGAAGTTTTCCCCAAGGGAGATATTATCTTTATTATACTTGCTTTAATGTGAGTGTTTTTGTCTCCCCCAAAATTATATGTTGAAATTCTAACGTCAAATCTGATGATACAGGGAGATGAGGGCTTTAGGAGGGGCTTAGTTCATGAGGGTGGAGCCTTCATGAATAGTAATAATCTTCTAAGAGATTCCACAGAGCTCCCTTCCATGGTGAGGATTCATAAGAAGTCTGCAGCTGGAAAGAGGGCGCTCATACGACTATGCTGGCAACCTGATTAAAGAATTCCAGCCTCCAGAACTGTGAGAAGTAAATGTCTATTGTTTATAAGCCACTTCATTTTCATCTTACGTGGTCAGTTGTATGACTCTTTATGACCCCAGGAACTGTAGCCTGCCAGGCTCCTCTGTGCAAGGAATTTTCTAGGCAAAAATACTGGAGTGGGTTGCCATTCCCTCTTCCAGGAGATCTTCCCAACCCAGAATTGAACTAGGGTATATTTCTGTGGCAGCCCAAATGGACTACGGTAATTCTGGATAGTAAACAAACCTGAACTTCACTGCAGAGAGATACAGCATCCCTGTCTTCCAAGGCTGTCCACCAGACAAATATCAAAAAAGGATACTTCAGGCAAAAGACAGCCAGTACCCCTGCTTGCAAAATATGCAAAAATATAGAATTGTCTCCCAGAAGAAGATCCTAGCTCAAACAATTTATATGAAGAGATATAATAAAATAGAAATAGTACTGTCAACAAGAAAGATATGAGTTGTATAAGAAAATTGAAAACACCAATTGTGAACTACTTTTTTCATCATTCATAGTCACTGAAGAAATCCATCTATGCTCTCTTCCCATTTTAGGACTAAGGTAAAAGATAGATGGACACCAGATTGAACAGCCAGCATGTGTCCCCAGTGGACAGATACTCCAAAATGAAAACCAAAAGTGCTGAGCCCTGGCCAGAAAAGATATAAAAGGCCATATATTTCTAATTATTGAAGTCAAGAAGATCTTCTCAACCACACATGTATGTGGGAAAGCAGTAGATGATGTCAACCTGTCCACAAACCTCTTCACTGGAATCCATTTTGGCTGAGAGATGCACACATACACATGAAGGACTCTGAAATATACCAAACATGGTCTTAGAACCAGGCAAATTAAGTTGACTGGCCAAAGGAAATCCAGAAGAAATGCCCCATATAAGTGTTTCAAACCACCATGAGGTTGGAACTCTCCCTGAGCCCACCCATGTGCCTATCCACACATACTCTTTTTCCAACTAATCAGCACTTTATTTCACCACTTTCCATCTCTATGTGGAAATTCATTGCTACATAGTTGATGGGCCATGGCCTTCTCACTGGCCACTGGTCTCTAGCAGTCTAATGGCTAGGATTCACTGCTCATGGCGTGGCCTGACTTCAATCTCTGGCTAGGAGCTGAAAACTTGTTTCAAGCTGTGGTAAGTCTTCTGGAGCCAGACATCCTGGAGTCTGAAGTTAAGAGGGCCTTAGGAAGCACAATTATTAATGAAGCTAATGGATTTGATGGAATTCCAGTTCAGTTAAGTACAGTTCAGTCACTCAGTCGTGTCCGACTCTTTGCGACCCCATGAACCACTGCATGCCAGGCCTCACTGTCCATCATCAACTCCCTGAGTACACCCAAACCCATGTCCATCATCAACTCCCTGAGTACACCCAAACCCATGTCCATTGAGTCGGTGATGCCATCCAGCCATCTCATCCTCTGTCTTCCCTTTCTCCTCCTGCCCTCAATCTTTCCCAGCATCAGAGTCTTTTCCAATGAATCAGCTCTGCGCATGAGGTAGACAAAGTATTGGAGTTTCAGCATCAACATCAGTCCCTCAAGTGAACACCCAGGACTGATCTCCTTTAGGATAGACTGGTTGGACCTCCTTGCAACCAAAGGGACTCTCAAGAGTCTTCTACAACACCACAGTTCACAAGCATCAATTTTTCAATGCTCAGCTTTCTTTATAGTCCAGCTCTCACATCCATACATGACCACTGGAAAACCATAGC
>ML662436.1:15434034-15476623 GCA_007570785.1 Antilocapra americana | reverse complement strand
TTGGTCATAACTTTCCTTCCAAGGAGTAAGCGTCTTTTGATTTCATGGCTGCAATCACTATCTGCGGTGATTTTGGAGCCCAAAGAAATAAAGTCTGACACTGTTTCCACTGTTCCCCCATCTATCTGCCATGAAGTGATGGGACCAGATGCCATGATCTTAGTTTTCTGAATGTTGAGCTTTAAGCCAACTTTTTTACTCTCTTCTTTCACTTTCATCAAGAGGCTCTTTAGTTCTTCTTCACTTTCTGTCATAAGGGTGGTATCATCTGCATATCTGAAGTTATTGATATTTTTCCCGGCAATCTTGATTCCAGCTTGTGCTTCTTCAGCCCAGCATTTCTCATGATGTACTCTGCATATAAGTTAAATAAGCAGGGTGATAATATACAGCCTCGACGTATTCCTTTTCCTATTTGGAACCAGTCTGTTGTTCCATGTCCACTTTTAACTGTTGCTCCCTGACCTGCGAACAGGTTTCTTAAGAGGCAGGTCAGGTGGTCTGGTATTCCCATCACTTTCAGAGTTTTCTACAGTTTATTGTGATCCACACAGTCAAAGGCTTTGACATAGTCAATAAAGCAGAAATAGGTGTTTTTCTGGTACTCTCTTGCTTTTTTGATAATCCATCGAATGTTGGCAATTTGATCTCTGGTTTCTCTGCCTTTTCTAAAACCAGCTTGAACATCTGGAAGTTCACAGTCACGTATTGTTGAAGCCTGGCTTGGAGAATTTTAAGCATTACTTTAAAACTCCAAAGGATGATGCCATCCAGGTGTTGCATTCAACATGTCAGCAAATCTGGAAGGCCCAGTAGTGGCTACAGGACTGTAAAAGGTCAGTCATCATCCCAGTTCCCAAGAAGGATAGTACTAAAAAAGTGCTCACCATTGGACTATTTCACTCATCTCCCATGCTAGTAAGATCATGCTTAAAATCTTGCATGCTAGGCTTCAGCATTATGCAAATCTAGAACTTCCAGATGTCCAAGCTGAGTTTAGAAAAAGCAGAGGAACCAGAGATCAAATTGCCAACATTCACTGGATCATAGAGAAAGCTTAAAAATTCCAGAAAATCATCTACCCGTTTCATTAACTACAGCAAAGCCTTTGACTATGTGGATCATAACAAACTGTGGGACACTCTTAAAGAGATGGGAATACCAGACCATCTTACCTGTCTCCTGAGAAACCTGATGTGGGTAAAGAAGCAAAAGTCAGAACCTTATATGGAACAACTGATTGGTTCAAGATTGAGAGAGGAATATGACAGGGCTGTCTGCCGTCACCCTGTTTGTTTAACCTATACACTAAGTCCATCACCCATGGCGGTTTCATGTCATTGTATGGCAAAACCAACACAATAAAGTAAAGAAAATTTAAAAAAAAAAAAAAAGAAGAAGAAGAAGAAATAGTGGGTTAATGAGTTACAAGCTGGAATCAAGATAGGTGGGAGAAATATCAATAACCTCAAATATGCAGATGATACCACTCTAATGGCAGAAAAGTGAGGAGGAACTAAAGAGCTTCTTGATGAGGGTGAGGGAGGACAGTGAAATACCTGGCTTAAAATTAAATATTAAAAAATCTCAGATCATGGCACCCAGCCCCATTACTTCATGGCAAATAGAAGGGGAAAATGTGAAAGTAGTGACAGATTTCCTCTTCTTGGGTTCTAAAATCACTGTGATAGTGACTGAAGCCATGAACTCAGAAGATGATTGCTTCTTGGCAGGAAAGCTATGACAAACCTAGACAGTGAGTTGAAAATCAGAGATACTACTCTGACACAAAAGGTCCATATAATCAAGGCTATGGTCTTCCCAGTGGTCATGTACAGTTCTTAGAGCTGGACCATAAAGAAGGCAGAAAAATAGAGAAAAATAGAATGTTTACCAATATTTACCTCTATAGAAATCCAAGGTGGCACTAGTGGTAAAGAATCTGCCCGCCAATGCAGGATATACAAAAGATTCAGGTTCAATCCCTGGGTCAGAAAGATCTCCTGGAGTAGCAAAAGGCAATCCACTCCAGTATCTTGCCAGGGAAATCCCATGGTCAGAGGAGCAGGGCGGGCTACAGTCCATCAGGTAGCGAAAAGTCAGACACAACTGTGCACGCATGGACACATACCCATACAGACACACACACACACACACACATAGAAATGATTTGTGTCATGAAAAGATATTGCATATTATTATGAAACTATTATGGGCTTCTCCAGTGGCTCAAATAGTAAAGACTCCATCTGCAATGCAGGAGACTCGAGTTCAATCCTTGCAGTCACATGAAGAATGGAAGATCCCCTGGAGAAGGGGATGGCTACCCACTCCAGTTTCTTGCTGGGAGAATTCCATGGACAGAGGAGCTTGGCAGGCTATAGTCTATGGGGTCATAGAGTTGGAAAAAACTTAGCAACTAACACTTTCATGAAACTATTATAAAAAAGAGGTAGCTGTATAGCTATTGACTTTGAAGATACTCTAAATAAAAAAAGAAAAAGCTGAGAATAATTTGAAAAGTACACTTACATTTTGGAAAAACAGCAATAAAATGCCTCAAGAATGAAAAATTGTCTTCCCTAATTTGTTTACGTCACTGTTTTTTGTTTGTTGTTCTTGGAAGAGGGTATGCTTCATTCAAATAATCAACAAGAGTTTGAAACGCAGTACTTGGATGCAATCTCAAAAATAAGAGAATGATCTCTGTTCCGTTCTAAGGCAAACCATTCAATATCACAGTAATACAAGTCTATGCCCCAACCAGTGATGCTGAAGAAGCTGAAGTTGAAGACCTACCAGACCTTCTACAACTAACACCCAAAGAAGATGTCCTTTTCATTATAGGGGACTGGAATGCAAAAGTAGGAAGACAAGAAACACTTGGAGTAACAGGTAAATTTGACCTTGAAGCACAGAATGAAGCAGGGCAAAGGCTAATAGAGTTATGCCAAGAGAACACACTGGTCATAGCAAACACCCTCTCCCAGCAACACAAGAGAAAACTCTACACATGGACATCACCAGACGGTCAATACTGAAATCAGACTGAATATATATTTTGCAGCCAAAGATGGAGAAGTTCTATACGGTGAGCAAAAACAAGACTGGGAGCTGACTGGCTCAGATTATGAACTTCTTATTGCCAAATTCAGACTTAATTTGAAGAAAGTAGGGAAAACCACTAGACCATTCAGGTATGACCTAAATCAAATCCCTTACGATTATACAGTGGAAGTGATAAACAGATTTCTGGGATTAGATCTGATAGACAGAATGCCTGAAGAACTATAGATAGAGATTTGTGACATTGTACAGGAAACAGTGATCAAGATCATCCCCAAGAAAAAGAAATGCAAAAAAGCAAAATGTCTGTCTGAGGAGGTCTTATAGATAACTGAGAAAAGAAGAGAAGCTAAAGGCAAAGGAGAAAAGGAAAAATATACCCATTTGAATTCAGAGTTCCAAAGAATAGCAAGAGAGATAAGAAAGCCTTCCTCAGTGATCAATGCAAAGAAATAGAGGAAAACAATGGAATGAGAAAGACTAGAGGTCTCTTCAAGAAAATTAGAGATACCAAGGGAATGTTTCTTGCAAAGATGGGCTCAATAAAGGACAAAAACAGTAAAGACCTAACAGAAGCTGAAGATATTAAGAAGAGTTGGCAAGAATACACAGAGAACTATACAAAAAATGTCTTCATGACCCAGATAACTACTATGATGTGTTCATTCACCTAGTGCCAGAAATGCTGGAATGTGAACTCAACTGGGCCTTAAGAAGAAACACTACAAACAAAGCTAGTGGAGGTGATGGAATTCCAGTTGAGCTCTTTCAAATCCTTTAAGACGATGCTGCAAAAGTGCTGCACTCAATATGCCAGCAAATTTGGAAAACTCAGCAGTGGCCACAGGACTGGAAAAAGTCAGTTTTCATTCTAATCCCAAAGAAAAGCAATGCCAAAGAATGGTCAAACTACTGCCCAACTGCTCTCATCTCACACGCTAGCAAAGTAATTCTCAAAATTTTCCAAGTCAGGCTTCAGTAGTAGATGAACTGTGAACTTCCAGATGTTCAAGCTGGATTTAGAAAAGGCAGAGGAAACAGAGATCAAATTGCAAGATCATAGAAAAAGCAAGAGAGTTACAAGAAAACATCTACTCTGCTTTATTGACTATGCCAAAGCCTTTGACTGTGTAGATTACAATAAACTGTGGAAAATTCTGAAAGAGATGGGAATACCAGACCACCTGACCTGCCTCTTGAGAAACCTGTACTCAGGTCAAAAAGCAACAGTTAGAACTAGACATGGAACAAACAGACTGGTTCTGAGTCAGGAAAGCAGTACGTCAATGCTGTATACTGTCACCCTGTTTATTTCACTTATATGCAGAATACATCATGTGAAATGCTGGGCTGGAAGAAGCACAAGCTAGAATCAAGGTTGTTGTGAAAAATATCAATAATCTCAGATAGGCAGATGACACCATCCTTATGGCAGAAAGCAAAGAACTAAAGAATTTCTTGATGAAAGTGAAACAGGAGAGTGAAAAATTTTTGTTAAAACACAACTTTAAGAAAACTAAGATCATGGCAACTGGTCCCGTCACTTCATGGCAAATAGACGGGGAAAGAAAGGAAACAGTGACAGACTTTATTTTGGGGGGGTCCAAAATCACTGCAGATGGTTACTGCAGCCATGAAATTAAAAGATGCTTGCTTCTTGGAAGAAAAGCTATGACCAACCTAGATTGCATATTAAAAAGCAGAGACATTACTTTGCCAACAAAGGTCCATCTAGTCTAGGCTATGGTTTTCCAGTAGTCATGTATGGATGTGAGAGTTGGACTATAAAGAAAGCTGAGTGCCAAACAGTTGATGCTTTTGAACTATGGTGTTGGGGAAGACTCTCGAAAGTCCCTTGGGTTGCAAGGAGATCCAATCAGTCAATCCTAAAGGAAATCAGTCCTGAATATTCATTGGTAGGACTGATGCTGAAGCTGAAACTCTGATGCTCTGGCCACCTGATGTGCAGAGCTGATTCACTGTAAAAAGACCCTGATGCTAGGAAAGATTGAAGGCATGAGAATTAGTGAATGACAGAGGATGAGATGGTTGGATGGCATCACCAATTTATGGACATGAGTTTGAGTAGGCTCTGGGAGTTGGTGATGGACAGGGAAGCCTGGTGTGCTGCAGTCCATGGTGTCACAAAGAGTTGGACATGACTGAACAGAACTGATGTTTTTTTCTTTACAGCTCTAAATAATTCCAAACTAAGTTGTGATCCTAACAAAATTTGGGGAGTACATTAAAAAATACAAGAGAAACAAAACCATCTCATATTTTTGTTTCAGTTGCAAAGTTAATCCAGATTATGAATGTGTTGCTAATGAATAAATCTAAAGCATCTCTAGTATGAGAAAGAAGCATTTTATATTTTTAATTTTATTTTTAATATTTATTTTTAGCTGAGTTCATATTCTTGCCTTTAGAAATCAAGGATCTAATTTTTATCCTTGAGTCCTTAAAAAGGTGCATGAGTTAAAAATAACACCACGTTTGATTTTTGATAGACTTCAGGCTTTTGGTGGTGTGTTTAATGTGCTACATTCAATTATATTTTACTAAGAATATAACACAAGTCCCTGATACATTCAAATAATACAAAGGATACAAAATGAAAAGGAAATGTCATTAAATTCTCATTTCTTCCTATCATACTCAAAATGGTAAACTTTTATGCATTGTTCCTAAAAATTTTCATGTCTCCAAGATATATATATACACACAATACAGATCTTTATTATGCAAGTCCCTATTTTAAAATCCTAAGATTCATCAGTATACAAGTAAAATACTTTGACCTCCTACAATTTTCATGGGAAAATACTTATTCCTGTCATGAGAAATAAGCAAATAAAATAAATATTCAATATAATATCAAGTGGTGTGTTATATATTCTGAAGAATAAAAAGACAAGGTTTGGCGGCAGAGAGTGACTTGGGTGTGGAGGTCCCTGGGGTGTTTAATACAGACAGTCAGTGCCAGTTTGCAGAGGTGAAATTTGAGAAAGTGTATGAAAATTATGATGGAGTATTATATGTGTATGTTATATCAACTGATTTTTTTAATTAATAATATATCTTGAAGATATTTTATTTTGCATATTGTTATTGTTATTTAGTCATTAAGCCATGTCCAACTCTTTTGTGACTCAATGGACTGTAGCACACCATGCTCTTCTACCCATTGGATTTTCCAGGCAAGCATACTGGAATGATTTGCCATTTCCTTCTCTAGAGGATCTTCCTAACCCAGAGATCAAACCCATGTTTCCTGTATAAGCAGATGGATGCTTTACACTGAGCTACCAGGGGAGCTTTTTCATTTGCACATAAATTTCAAACATATCACAGGTTTTCATTTCACAGTAAAATGGACATTAGCAAATTTAATGTGTCATGTGATATAAGTTTAGAAAAAGAATTCATGTCATCTAGCCTTATTTCCTTATTTGAGGAATGAAGATATGGATATGTTCAATGACTTAGCTGAAGACATACAGGTGGAATATGTAGGATGACTCTCAACTGTAAGTTTTCACATAATTTCACAAATTATTAGCATAGTTCAAAACTAAAATCTAAAATTCAGAATCCTCAACTTCAAAATACCATATTTCTTCTTTAGATAAATAACACAACTCATAATCATTTGGAGTGAAGATGATCAACTGTTTTTCAGAGCAATGTTTGGCATTATCTTTAGCCATATGTCAGTCTATTTGATAGCTAAGCTATGAAATTAATTGCTCATTCTATCAAGAATAGATCCCAGCAACGGACAGAATTCAAAAATTCTATTGTTGGTGCTACATTGTTTAAAATACTTTTATATACTTAACATATGTATGTATTGTATATGTACGTGTATGTGTGTGTCTATGCATGTATATATAAATACGTATTGTAAGTATATGTAAAATAAGTAATTCTATTTAAAATATCTGTGTCCACATTGTAGTTCCAAGTAGGCTAGTTGCCATGGTAAGTATTCTTCCAGCTGGGCTGGCTGAACATTTAATCTCATTTTGGTTAAAATAGATAAATTTTAAAATAAATTACTAAATTTTAGTAATTTAGTGACCTAAATTACTGACTACTACACCTAGGCGTTATACTAACATTTAAGGATATTTTCAGTTGCTTTGAGAAAAGACCACAATACTTTGAAATCTATAACTTTATCAAGTGAATAATTTGACATTTCTTTTGAAAACATAACAAAATAGAAAAGTTATAAAATGTAACAGTTCTAAGAAATATCAAGGCACAAAAAATTCTTTACATTGTACATTACTCCTCCCATAAAAGGTTTCATAAAGTTTGGTGTATATGTCAAAATGTAAACAAAGACCTGGTGATTGTTAAGGAAACTGAAACCAAGATTTTAAAAGAATAGTGATTTTAAAACTTGGAAAACTGCATGTGAAAATTTAAAATGAACCTGAGTGTGAAGGTGTTTTTTTTCTATAGCTCTTCAAATAAATGAAAGGGAGCAAAACAGTGTTAACGTCTAATGCACAAAGAGAGATTAAGAATGAGTTGATTTTTAATCAAACATGAATGACTTCACCAGCAGCATAATTAAAATTTCACCTAATCTGTTAGGGAGCCCTGATGTTAAAGGCAAACATCTACTTAGATGATTTTGGTGTGCACCACATTTGAGACTAAATAATTTAGTCATTTGAGTTCACCCAGCTTCATCATTCCCTCACCTTTTATCCTCTTTAAGCACAATTCCTCTCCAGGTACTGTGTCCATCAATTTATGGCAGTAATGCCAGGAATAAAATTGCATGCCACAAATAGTTTCAGAATACAAACTGCTATACATAACAAAAGTAAAGCATGGGTAGGTGTTTGTGATTTAAATTATTTGCAACAAGAGTACTTTGTGTTGTAGCGTCTGTCAACCACATAAAACGAAAAGAAACTGCTATTTCTTTTCAACCTTTTGCAATCTAAACATTTTTCACTCAGTAATGATTAAAATGAAGATGAAGGTTGAGTTAAGTGGCAGAAAATCACAAATCAAAAGGTTAAGATTATTTTCCAAGATAAAAATTTCTCCAGGATGATGCAGAAGCTTTTTATTACCACTGGAAAGCTAAAAATATTCAAATAAATTTGATAAAGAGAAAATAAAATTTAGAAAAAGAGAACTGGAAGTACAATTTAAAAAGTGGAAATGAGGGAATAAAATGGACCACACATTCATAAGAAGGGAAAACAACATACAAAAGAACTTATAAATTGAGTCTTTATAAATATGAACAAAAATGATAATGCCAATGTCTTATATTTAGTATAATTCTTCCTTTTCATTCAAACTTTAAATAATAGATGCATGAGAATTTATTTATTTAAAAGAAGATTGAGCGTTTACTAGCTTCAGTCCCTGTCTTAAGTTTTTTAGAGGATTCATAGATTAAACTAATATTGTGCTACTATTGTTCAAAAGTTTGGATGTAGTTATGAGTGTAATGAAAAATCATCAGTGGAACAAATGTGAAAAGTAAAAAAGGTGAGGAACCTAGTGAAAAGGTGGTTTGCTTCTTCACTGAATAGTAAGCCCTTTCTCCCTACCCCAACCCCTAAGCTGAAATGTAGATGTAAATGTCATTGTCTCGTTTTCAAGAAGTTTCAAGGACATACATCATATATGTCGGGGGTGGGGATGGGGCAACAACAGCCATTTAAAATCCTTAAAGAAAAGAGCAAAAGTAGAATTTTGAGTCATATTATAAATCTGATTGATGAGATTTACTGATATAATAGATAAGACTTTGTAGGAAAGGAAGACAAACAAAAGTATCAGTTCTCTATCTAGATGACTGGAACACAACCAAGTTGGGACATATGAGAAGGAGCCCAGTTGAGGGAATAGAACACAAGGTAGGACCCTCTTAAAGATTCAAGTGAAGCCATCTTAGAAGTGAAGTATAAATTCAGTCATCAACTTGGTAAAAGCATTGTGGTGACAGGAACTGACTGGAAAACGGGAACAACTAACCGCCACTGTCTTCTGGACACAGGCCTGGAGTTTTGCCTAGCTGGTCTTACTGTTTGTCACAACAGTCATGGAAGGCGACTGTGACATTAGAACGCAGGGAGGTATCATTTCAACTCCCCCAAAATACATAGTTGGACAATTTCATATGTTGATCTAATGTAATACAATGGAAAAGCTCATCGAATCCTGATGGAATATTGTGGAAAACAGATTAATAGACCAAGTCCAGAAATTATTATGTAGATGTAACTCTTATCACCTGGATTAAAATTCAGAGCCTTAATGCCAATGGTTAATTTGCGAGTTCAAATCCCAGGACAAATAGTATGAGGGAAAATGAAGCAAGACAGAGAAAGATGGAAAGTAATACAAGGTGATGAGTTACTATAATGGTAACTGCTTCAAGAGGAGTTGAGGATGGACAACAACTGTTGTTTGACAGCTGCATCCCACCTGATCATGTGGGATGATTCTGTAAAGGTTCTACAGAATAACATATGTATTAGAACAGTGTGGGAATGCAGGAAGGGACAGAATTTATCCATTTATTCCTACCTATTTCGTTTTTCATTGGTCAAAGTCACCCTACCAGAAAATCAACTCTTCCTCACTTTAAGTTGCAACACTGAACCTTGGACAGTTGTTTGCAAGCTAGATACCTTGCTCTGTAACAATCATTTGTCAAGCCCAAAAGTAGCTAGAAGAGTCAGGATACTCAGGTATATGACCAATCAACAGAGCATATCTATCTTGGCAGCAGCTAAGAGATTCATAAATGCTAAAGATACATATGAAAGTAAAAGAACCTGAAGAAGTGAGGGGGAAAATGTCCAAAACAATACCCTAGAGAATTGCTGTATATGTATAGGAGCAAGAGAGAATTCAAAATTAGAGAAAAATGTGATATAATGCTCATTTTATGATAAATTAAAAATATATTGTGGTATATTGAGACTGTAGAACAATAAGCACTATGAAATCAGTGACTTATAATCACACTTATCAAATGGGTGAATTATAAAACTCTCCAGTATTCATGCCTGGAAAATCCGATGGACCAAGGATCCTGATGGGCTACTGCTCATGGGATCACAAAGAGTCAGACATGACTAACTTCATTTTAAATGAAAAAACCAAGTCAGAGATAAATATATGCAGCAATATTCCAACTATATAGTTTAGACACAGGAAAAAAATCATACAGTACATTAGATACAGATGCCCATGTATATGGTAAATTAACAGAAAACTTCCAGAAGAACATCTATTTCTGCTTTATTGACTATGCCAAAGCCTTTGACTGTGTGGATCACAATAAACTATGGAAAATTCTGAAAGAGATGGGAATACCAGACCACCTGACCTGCCTCTTGAAAAACCTGTATGCAGGTCAAGAAACAACAGTTAGAACTGGACATGGAACAACAGACTGGTTCCAAATAGGAAAAGGAGTATGTCAAGGTTGTATATTGTCACCCTGCTTATTTAACTTATATGCAGAGTACATCATGAGAAACGCTGGGCTGGAGGAAGCACAAATGGACTCGAGATTGCAGGGAGAAATAACTTCAGATACACAGATGACACCACCCTATGGCAGAAAGTGAAGAGGAATTAAAGAGCCTCTTGATGAATGTGAAAGAGGAGAGTGAAAAAGTTGGCTTAAAGCTCAGCATTCAGAAATCTAAGATCATGGCATCCGGTCCCATCACTTCATGGCAAATAAATGAGGAAACAGTGGAAACAGTGAAAGACTTTATTTTCTTGGGCTCCAAAATCACTGCAGATGGTGACTGCAGCCATGAAATTAAAAGATGCTTGTTCCTTGGAAGAAAAGCTATGACCAACCCAGACAGCATATTAAAAAGCAGAGACATTACTCTGCCAACAAAGGTATACCTAGTCAAAGCTATCATTTTTCCAGTAGTCATGTATGGGTGTGAGATTTGAACTATAAAGAAAGCTGAGCGCAGAAGAATTGATGCTTTTGAACTGTGGTGTTGGAGAAGACTCTTGAGAGTTCCTTGGACTGCAAGGAGATCCAACCAGTCATCCTAAAGGAAATCAGTCCTGAATATTCATTGGAAGGACTGATGCTAAAGCTGAAACTCCAATATTTTGGCCACCTGATGTGAAGAACTGACTCATTGTAAAAGACCCTGATGCTGGGAAAGATTGAAGGCAAGAGGAGAAGGAGACGACAGAGGATGAGATGGTTGGATGGCATCACCGACTGGATGGACGTGAGTTTCAGCAAGCTCTGGGAGCTGATGAAGGACTAGGAAGCCTGGCATGCTGCAGTCCATGGGGTCTCAAAGAGTCAGACATGACCGAGCTACTGAGCTGACCTGAACTGAACCACACTTTAGAACATGGATCAAGTGTTAGAGCCTAAAGATTTTACCTCCTATCTTGAAAGTTAAATGCTGTTTTTTTCCAAGATAATCATTTAACATGTATTGATAGTTTACAGAATGTAACACAATCTAGATGTCTCAAGTGGACTTCTTATAAACTAGCATACTTTTATGGTTACAAGACACAGAACAGGTATAGGTTTGAATCAAAGAGGACTTTCCTACAACATGGGTAAGGATATACAGTCTTAACCTCTAAATCAAAGGGCTTTCAGAAATCGGCCTCTATTTTTACCAGTTGTCTACGGAAACTTCCTTATCTCAGAGTCATGTTTCCTCACCGTATCTGAGTCAGCAACTATTTATTAGCCCCAATTTCTTTGTGAACAACTATCAATTCAAGGTTGCTACCTCTGGCATGAGTAGAATTTTTATGAGATACAACTAAACCAAATAAAATGGATCTTACAGTTTCCTGTTTGAATGCAAATACATAATATAAATTTTAATAAGTTTTATAAAAGAAAAATACAGGTTATTTAGTGTAATAAGTGTAATAGATTGCAGATTTAAGCTGATAGATGGAAGGAGCAGGAATTAATCAAAGAGTAGATGAAGGAGCACTCCTGGTGGTAAGGTTAAATGTACCAAGGGCCTGTAGCATGCCTGGGTTAGATGTGATCAAGAACCTGAACATTAAAAAAAACATTTTATGGAGGCTCGTTAGTTAGCAGTAAAAAACACAAATGTTCTAGTAACTAATACAAAGTCTCAACAACTTTATATAATGAAAATATATTTCTTGCTGCTGTGCAAAGCCCATCAGGTTGCTTTTCTGGGTGTTTTTTCTGCCAGCAGTGATTCAGGCACACAGATTCTTTCCACTTCAGAACTCTTCTCTTCCAAGGAAGAGAGTGGATCACATAGGAAACATTGGTATTGCAAATGAGCTACATCCCTCTCATTCACATTCCATTGATGAAAACTGCTCATTTGTTCCCAACTTAGGACCAAAAGTAAATGAGAAATAGAAACCTCCTTTTATGCTCAGAAAGGATATATATCCACACAGTAACCAAAGGAGGAGAGAGATAAAACTTGAGACCAGAAAGCTAAGTGGAACCCCACATGATACAGAGTTTTATACTCCACTAAGATACTGAATTATATCTAAAAATTAGGAAGTCAGTGGATGACTTTAAACAACAGAGGGATATAATTTAACTTACATTTTGACAAGATCACTCTAATTAGGAATGTGGCTATCAGGAAAGGAACTGGGTATGCTGGTCTAAAGCTCAAAAAAGAGAAGCAATTTGGGCAAGAAAATTTGGAATTTGATGTCTTATTGGAAGTAACTGAACTAAATGGGTATGAATGAGTTCTCCACAGAAGGAGAAAAACCTAGATATTCCCCTCAAGAAAAGGTGATTCAGATAGTATCATTTTTTATTTAATTCTTGTTTTCAATATAGCTTAAAGGCCAACGATATATCTCCATCTTTCAGATCAATGATTATTATTATACTGAACATTCAAAAAGCAGACAGAAAGGAGGGCCTGTGGATGGGGCACTTGATTTTCCTTTCTCCATCTGCAGAGTGCTGATACAGCACAAGTAGCTTTATTGTACCTACTTCTTGGACTAATTTTGGAAAGAACAGAAATAACCTACATTTTATTTCTTGAACATTTTTTAATGTGTGAAAGATTTAAGTGTATGGATGAGTCAAAGGATAAGTTGCTGTGAGTCACTGAAGAGTAAAGAATAGAAATGCCAGTTTCAATCTCTAGTAACTGACAGTTTTGATAAACATTTATAAAACAAGACTATCTGTACCACAACATGAAGCAGGATGAAAATGCAATGAAGAGTCCTCCCTTCACTAAAAGTTCCTGAATATAAGAGCTTAATGATTGATAAAGGAGGGTCATCCCCAGGGCATCACAAGTGGGAACAAAAAGGCACTAGAGCCAAGTCATTCTAGATCAGTTATACTTTCCAGAGGAAGCAATTGCTTACAGGTAAAAATCTGGTTTCAATGACCATTAGGGTTCATTTACATATTCCAAGTAATAGTTATTTGGTAATACAATCAAGAGAAGGTATGAACTCATTCTCTCTACTCTTGGTCCACTACTATAGCTACCATTAGATGTTCTTATCTTATTTTCATTTTTATGGCGGTGCATTCATTTCATAATTTTTACTGATAGACAGACTTTCTGACTCTGCAATATGCACCATAACTAAATTCACATAGAACTTGTCATCTAATTTCTAATTCTCTCCTTAATAGTGTAACCACAGCCTTCCTAAGATTCTCTCAAATGGAGATGTATATTTCTAAAAGTTTTATCTTCTCTACTTTTTATAATTATGCAGTTCCATTTCTTTAATGTGACACTCAATACTAGATATTACTTGGTCTGCATTTTCACGATACTTCTTAAAAAATTCTAAAGCCAGCTCTTTTGACTTACAAACTTTCTTCTAAGAATACATCTCTATTTGGCATGGTCCCAGTTTTCCTGCAACTAAACCAAAGACAGACAAAGAAGAAGCTAGTAGGTGGTTGACATCATTTTAATATATTTTCTCTTTCATAATATATAAAAATATCAAGTCACTGTAATGTATACCTGAAACTATTATTTTAAGTCAATTATACTTGAATAAAATATTTTTTCTCTCAATCCAAAAAGAGACAGTTTTTCAAAACCAATGAGGTTCCGAATGTGCTCAAATGACAGAGTCGTTAGATTTTCTTCTAACCTACTTTATTGCTTCTCTCATCATTCCTACTGGTTTGCCTACACGTTAATTATTTTTAAGCTTATTCTATTCCAAAAAGTTGGAGAAGGCGATGGCACCCCACTCTAGTACTCTTGCCTGGAAAATCCCATGGACGGAGAAGCCTGGTAGGCTGCAGTCCATGGGGTTGTGAAGAGTTGGACACAACTGAGTGACTTCACTTTCACTTTTCACTTTCATGCATTGGAGAAGGAAATGGCAACCCGCTCCAATGTTCTTGCCTGGAGAATTCCAGGGACGGGGGAGCCTGGTGGGCTACCCTCTATGGGGTCACACAGAGTCAGACACAACTGAAGCGACTTAGCAGCAACAGCAGCAGCATTCTGGAAAATTAGTGACAGTGAAAAAATGCAATATATATTTTTTTCTAATCACTTATAGCATGTGGTTTAGAGAATTATTAGAAATAAACAGAAAATAATCTTTTATTTCATGCACATAATACACAAGCCCCAATTTAAAACTTTATAGTTATATACTTATCGCAAATCTAAGCCATCATCATTGGAAACTGAAAATTGATAACTTCTATAGAAACTTCAAAGGTCCTCTTTTTCCCTGAACTTAAAAAATGTTTCTCTCTTGAGTGGGAGGAAAACAGAATGGCTATAAAATAAATTGACAATAAAAGAAACCAAGAGTCAATTGTTTCAAAGGAAAAAAATAAGCCAAAAAAAAATATATATATATATATATTGCCCATCAGGGAGGGGACTGGGAGTATCCCAAGAATACAAAGGAAAGGATTTACATTGTTTAAATTGTTTCCAGAAAGACTAGTCTTTGGATTAATCAGCACAATTTAAGGGAATGGCAGATAACAGACAACAAAGAAAAGCACAGGAAAAAATGAAAGAGTAAAAAGACCAAGCAATTGTCTCTATGTCCTGTTGAGAAAGGTTAGACCTTTACTGTGGGTGTCCATGTTCTTGTCTCTAAGGGATTCCTTTCCTTATGCAATAAGAAATATAGAAATACTTCTTGCAACAAGGAAAAGATTAGCTTTTTGGAGGCTACAATACGATTTCAGTGTGTTTAAAAGACATCCTTTCTTCAGGATAAATTTGACATCTTTAATACCTAACTAGCTTTTATGCAGTCCAGGTCTGGAGCTCTAAGGATATTCAATAGCCAGCGATTCTGAAGTAGAAAAAAAATGAGCATGAGAAATGTCACGTTAGGTCCTTTGTACACACTTTCTTTTATACTGAAATCCTCTCCACATGCACATCCAGCCCCTTTCTCCCACCTTAGGTTTTAGCTTAAATTTCATCTTTGTAAGGACTACTTCTTTTGTCTGTCTTAGTCCCTGGTTTCTACAACACACTGCAATTTATAATCATCTCATAGCTGTCTCTTTTTACTGATTTATTGGTTTTTCAAAGAAAAGCCTCATGATAACAGCAGCCATTTCTGTGCTTTTTACCTGATGACTCCAGGACCTATAACCTTATAAACACTGAGTAAATATTTGTTCAATCAATCAACGGATTAATCATGGATAAATTAATATTTGTCATTAGTGCCAAAAGCAAAAACTTCTAGGGAAAAAGTAATCAAAGGGCTTATCTCTGGCATGTAGAAAGCTTAAATTCAAAGTCTGTTTCCCAAAGCAGTCTGTTCTAGGAAAGATTTAAGAGAAATACAAATTTGAAGAGATGTGCTTTCTTTATTGATCACAAAAATACCCCTCTTTAGGACTGCTTCTGGGATCTACAAGTTAGTTACTAATATATAACAAACTATTTCCACTGTTAACTATGCAGTGCCCACTTTACTGATTTAAAGCAGATATCTGGGTTTCTTTGATGGGCACCCTTACCATTTAAATGCTCAATCCCACACTTCAAGTCTAGCATCCAATTAAAATGCATGGGGGAAGTTCACACTTTGGTATCTGCCTACATAGATATCTATTTATGTAGCAAAAGCTGTCAACATGACAAGAAGAGACAGAAAAATTTTTCCCTTGTTCAGGAAGTACACTAACAACATTCATTAACAAAAGAAATCAGAGCAAATTCAATCTTGTATCCATCCCAAGGTATATGAACATGAGGACATTTTTAAATTGCTACAAGTATAAACTACAAGTGGATTCCCTGGCTTCTAACATTCTAACTTTCTATTTCATAGTTTCTTATATGTTTGTTTTCTTCCCTATCCACCCCTGGGCTTGTACACACTGATGATGCAGTAATGACAATGGAGATTTAGGTAGCCAAAATTCAGTCTCTCTCCTCCCCTTCCTCCCTCCCTCCCTCTCCATTCATGCATACATACATATATACATTTCTTTTAACTTTTCAGAGTTGGTCTCATCCATCATAGGCCTTTACTCTTATATAATTAATAAGTATAGAACACTTTTGAATTAATGAATAATGGTTTCTTCTATACATTTGAATCTACACATACAGCATTAAGTATCTGCTAAGAATTAGAGTGGCTGACTGGGTATTTCAATTAGGACACAGGCCATGAAATTTTGAATAAGCCAAGCATAATCAAACAATTTAACTAAGCTTAGTGTTAGGTAGTTTTCTGATGACAAACCACCCTCAAAGTTGGTGACACACAACAACAAACATGTATTCCTATACTCACAGGCCTGTAGCTCTGCTTCATGTATAGTCATTCTGGACAAAGGCTGAAGGGACAATAGCCACTTGGGACCATGTTCTTCCTATTAAAGTATTCTGGAGCTTCCTGAGGAACAAGCAGAAATATTTAGTGCCTTCTGAAGTATAGGCCTATAACTGGCACACTGCCACCTCTGCTCACAGTCCTTTGACCAATTAAGTAATAACGCCAAGTCCTCAAAGGAAGAGGCAGGGAAATACACTTTTCTGAAGGATACGTGATGAAAACAAGTGACTATTTGCTAAACCGTATAAACTTGACTTTCTTGTTCAAATTTATGTATGTGCCTACCTCATGCAAAATATGACTCCCAAAAGAAGACATTTCATATGCTATTTCATGGCATCAGACATTAAGTCCAGAATGCTGATATATATATATAAGCGACTTAGCAGCAACAGCAGCAGCATTCTGGAAAATTAGTGACAGTGAAAAAATGCAATATATATTTTTTTCTAATCACTTATAGCATGTGGTTTAGAGAATTATTAGAAATAAACAGAAAATAATCTTTTATTTCATGCACATAATACACAAGCCCCAATTTAAAACTTTATAGTTATATACTTATCGCAAATCTAAGCCTATATCTATGATATATATATATGTGTGTGTATATATATATGATAGATATATCTATATATCTTCCAAGGGGAGGTAGTTTCCAGCTGAATCCAAATTCATTTCTTCTTGATCCAGAGACATAAGAACTAAAGAAGCAAGCTATATGCCCAACATCCAATGTGAAAGATATAGATGATAACATTTCCGTCCAAAAAGCAAGAGACTTCCCAGCATATGGCAATCACCACTCTCCAAAACTTCTTAAATAATGCTGGAAAATGCCGCAAGTTTGTTTTACTCTGAGGAGGGCCGTGTTCCTTCATTAGGTTCCAGTTATTCTGCCTGGAATAGCTCCCTGGTCCATTGCTAGCCACAGTTCTCAGCTCTGCTCTCTGTGAGGTCCTTCCTTTTTCACCGTTTTGAACATCTACTTCCAAAAAGCACCTAGCGGGACATACGCTTGTCTGTGGGGACAAGAGGCTCTTTTGCATGTCAAATCCATCTCTAATCCTTTGTGTTTAGGATGGCAATACAGCTCTCCCAAACACTTGTGTCTCAAACACATCTCTTCACATATTTGATTCTATTCAATTATATGTGCCCAATTCCACCCCACATTTGTATTCTTAAGACATGTCTCTTTCTATAGATTCAATTATGGGGATCCATGGGGCTTTTGCAGGACTATATCCTAAGGTTTTCTGGAAGCCTTTTCGACAGCTGAAAGAATCTACTAAATATCCTCTTAAACTCTTCCCAGGTCTAACAAAGGCCGCATCAGTTACAGCTTGACTTTGGTCTTTAAACTGAAGCTATGCCATAATGGCACCACTCTGGATTTGTTGAGAAGTAGTGCCATTTACAATACTGCAATTTCTGAATTATTTATATTAGTTCCAAATTCTGCTTACAAACATGTTGCTTCTCCCAAACTTATTTCTTTCTTAATTGCCTTCTCAAATACAGTTAGTTGCAACCAGCTCCCATTTTCATCATTTTGTCTCAGCAACACTTAAAGTTATGAGATGATTCACTCTATACACTTTCTTCTAAGTCAGAGTGTGGTAGAGTTTTACCAAAACTGTCGCCACTAACTAAAACAGCTCACCATTTTTCCATGTCCAATGAAAACCCCTAACTACTCACCACTTGTTCCTAAAGCTAATGACTCACACTTCAGGTTTTAGTAATATCAGCGTCCACTAGTAGGTATTGTTGTACCAGACCATATTAGTCATATTAGTTATCTAATTCTCTGTAATAAATTACAACTCTTAAAATAATACACATTTATTTTCTCACAATTGAGCTGGATTCACTGCTTCAAGTTCTCACATGAAGTTACAATCAAAATGCTGGGGTAGGCTCTCCTCTGAGTCTCAGTTAGGGAAAAGGCCACCTGCCCACTCATGTAGTTGTCAGTAACATTCATTTTCCTGTAGTTGTAGAATTCATAGTAACTGGCTTCTTTAAAGACAATGATGAAAAGACTCCAGCGAGAGAGGTACTACAAGCTTATGTATTCACACAAATATATTCACATGCATCCTATTACCTTTATCACATTTTGTAGGAACAAGTCGAAGATCCTGCCCACTCTTAGGCGAAGGGATCATACAAGGATGTGAACACAGGAGCTGAGGATCCATGGAAGCATGGAATCTGTTGGTCATTTGGCACCACATCTCCCTTCTAAAGGGCCGACTAGACCCTCAGAATCTTCTAATTTTTGTTTATGACTTTAGGTTAGAGTTTGCCAGGGAAAGGAACTTGTGTGATTTGGACAACAGCAGTGAAATGAAAGCCACTATCCAAATATGGAAGACTGTGGCACCCAGACATAGAGACTTTAGAGAACACTTCAGATGCTCTTGTGTTATAGTTAGTTATGGAGCGTCTCAGATTTCCCTGTAAGTTCTGTCTGCTTCACACACTCCAGTGCTTCTCACCAAAGTTATTAATTACAGAGAATTTTTCTGATTCTCTGTTTTTTCCAGACCTTTATTACCCCTGCTTCTCCCTAATTCATCCAAACCTTAATGCCTATATTAAATACCTTTTTCCCATAATAGGTGTGGTGGTCCTATTTTCTTGATCAAATTTAGATAGATACACATGTACAGCAGACTCAAAATTTCCAATCCTGTCTTACAACTAAATTATCTTGGGCTTATTTTTAAAGGTCTATATTTCAAACCAGAATCTTTAGAGAGTGGGCTCTAGAACCTGAATTATCACAACAGTTTCCAAAGTAATTTTGATACAAAATCAATTTGAGGACTCCAAGGAAGCAGCTTTAAGCTGTAAATCAAGAGATCTGGACCAGAGTCTCAGCTCTCTTACATCAATATCACTATATTTGGGTATAATACACAACATTTCCTTGTACATCAAAGACGTCTAGATTATGTCTAAGGTTCCTTTGATCTGAAATTTGATTCTGAGATTCTATTTCAAACACAAACATTGTTATCTGGGTTTTAATCCAAGCTCCATAACTTACTAGATCTGTAATCTTGAGATTATATCAATCCTTGTAGGCTACAGTTTCCTCATCTATAAAATAAGGATGTTAATAGTGCCTACCTCAATGGGTAGTTATGAGTATTAAATTCATTAAATCATATGTTGCCTGTAAAATACTTAAAAGAGTATCTGGAATATGGTAATCACTCTATGGTGGTGGTGGTGGTTTAGTCACTAAGTCGTGTCAGACTCTTGTGACCCCATGGACTATATAAGAGTGCTTATTAAATAAAATCTAAATGTAGCTTGAGTGTGCTTAGTTACTCAGCCGTGTCCGACTCTTCTCGACACCATGGACTGCAGCCTGCCAAACTCCTCTGTTCATAGGGATTCTCCAGGCAAGGATACTGGAATGCCTTGCCATGCCCTATTCCAGAGGATCTTACCAACCAAGGGATGAAACGCAGGTCTCTGGCATTGCAGGCAGATTCTTTACTGACTGAGCCACCAGGGAAGCCTAGAGAATGTGGCTGAGAGAATAACAAATATTACTGCTAGCATGAATATTCTAGGCTAATAGCATAATATTGCATGCAATAGGGAGAGAAAATAAATATTTAAAAAGTGCAACTCAAAAGCTGATAGGAAAGATGGAGATAGAAGAACTATAAGAGAATGCAAAAGGGTCGATATCTAGGATTCCTTAGGAGCCCTGAAAATGATAAACTAATTTTGCTTGAAAGCAATAGGGATGGACTCTCTGAGGAGTTGAACTGTTTACAAGAACACTGCCTGGGTTTTAATCCAAGCTCCATAACTTACTAGATCTGTGAAATTTAAAATTAAAATTAAACTTTAATTTTTACAGGAGAAAGTAGTACTCCAAGACAGTAATTATATGTTTACATAGAAAGAGTATACTATCAAAAATATTTTCTTCTCAGGTAATATTCAGGCTATCAACATAGATATTTGACCCCTAATAGGTGAAAGATAACTGGCTCAGAGGGTAAAGCGTCTGCTTGCAATGTGGGAGATCCGGGTTTGATCCCTAGGTCAGGAAGATTCCCTGGAGAAGGAAATGGCAACCCAATCTGGTACTCTTGCCTGGAAAATCCCATGGCTGGAGAAGCCTGGGAGGCTACAGTCCATGGGGTCGCAGAGTCAGACACAACTGAGCAACTTCACTTTCACTTTTCATTTTTTCAACATTGTTGAAAGTTGGGGATGTGATTGATTAAGAGTTATCTGAATACTCAATTTTGATGGCTTATGTGGGTCTGGGAATATCAGCTTAGTTTTGATAAAGGGGCTCAAAGGCACCTATACGGGACTGAAGGCAAGGAATCTGCATGTGGCTGCACAGTCTACCTAGTGCATGATACTAGGGGCTACCAGTGACATCAGCTGCACAATAAATTCCATCCTCTACTCCCTCATCTCAGGTTCCTTCTGTTTATCCTATCACTACCCTTAAAATGTAAGGATTGATTCTCATGTCATAATATGGTTGCTGCATCTCCAGACCTCATATCTACCTTCCAAATAACAAAAGTAGGGAAAGACAAATGGAGTAAAAATGATTTATCCTAATAAGCATTTAGCTTTTATTCAGAAGTGATGCCCTCCCCTGGAGCATCTTTCCAGACATCTCATCACCCAGAGCTATGGCACAACTTAGCTGAAACTATGGCGGGGAAATTGAGCAGGTAGCTTTCCAGAAGAAGAAAGCCACAGAGAAAGAGGATGTGATTGCAGATAGACATCTATTGATATGACACATTCTGGAATGATTCTGAGGGACTCATGCAATGTTTTAAGCTTCACGATTTCCACATAGTATACTGTAACGAGAGGCAGTGACCTTCCCCCTTATTTCCTTTCTTTCCACTCTCTGCCTGCATCTATGCAGCAGCCATGCTGGACTTGTTTCTTAGACGTATCATGTTCTTCTTAAGATCTTTGCCTTGCTCTTCCTTTTGCCTGAGCCCGTTTCCTCCCATTTCTCTTTTCCTAGTTATTACTCCTTCCCATTACTCAAGTCTCAAATGTCATTTTCAAAGAATTCTCAAAAATGCCTTGGCCAGGTTACTTCTACATCCAACAGCACTGTATGCTCAGCAGACGTTAAACTTGTTTTCATATCTGTCTTCTGCTCTGACTCGTAAACTTCATACAGACAGAAATCTGTATTTGCTTACCTATCAGAGTGGCTGGCCAATAATATAATTTTTTGACTTACTTGTTCAGTTATTTAATCAAAGAGATGGAGAAATTATAAGATTTACTGCATGTTTAAAAAAAAAAAGATTTACTGCATGTTTTAACTTTCCCTAAAATCAAAAATTTAAGTGTTCCTATGCACCATAGGAAATACTGCAAAATAAATTGATTTCTCAATATAGTAGAAATTTAGGTAATAAAAATATGCTAATAACTTAGAGGAGCCACCGTTGAAAGGGAGAACAGCATTGAAACATATTAATTATCATATGTGAAATCAATCGCCAGCCCAGGTCTGATGCTTGGGGCTGGTGCACCGGGATGACCCAGGGAGGGGGAGTCGGGAGGGAGGAGGGAGGGGGGTTCTGGAAGGGGAACATATGTATACCCATGGCGGATTCATGTCAATGTATGGCAAAATCAACACAATAAAGTAAAGAAAATTAAAAAAAAAAAGTGTGTTTATATGAGATCATAATTTCCAGGCCAATATATATAGCAACTTTGTCTAAGAGACATCAATTTAATCACACCTTTTACCCTTAAATCTTTTCCTTGTGGTCATTTAAGAAGAATTTTTATAATGCTGCTTATCTTTTTAAAAAATACTAAATTAAATTAAAATTTTACTTTCAGGATTTTATGCTTGTTTTCAAATTCAGTATCTTGGCCTAATGCAATTGCATACACCATTCCAGTCTCTAAGACAATTTATAAATTTATTATTTTTAAAATTTTAAATGTACGTTATCTCTCTACTGCATGTGTGCTAAGCCACTTCAGTTGTGTCTGATGCTTTCCAGCCCCATGGATTGTAGCCCGCCAGGCTTCTCTGTCCATGGATTCTTCAGGCAAGAATGCTGGAGTGAGTTTCCATCCCCTTCTCCAGGAATCTTCCCGGCCCAAGGAATGAACCTGCATCTCTTAAGTCTCCTGCATTGGCAGGCAGGTTCTTTACCACTAGCGCCACCTGGGAAACCCTATCTCTCTACCACATACCAGATATTTCATTTCTGTTCATTAAAAAAAAAAAAAACTATTTCCATAGGATGAAAATGCACATATGGTAACCTTAGAATTACCATATGTAGGTCAGCTAAAAATGAATTCTTCATTTCATAGAGGAGAAATGAAATCACTGTACCCACCAAAAATGAATATCAATATGTTGATAATCTTACTATAGTGCATTTTATTACCTGAAAATTTTGTGATACTTCATTAATAGTATATATAACATATGATGGAAGATGGGGGATAAAACTTAAAACTTCTATTCTAAAACCAAAAAAAAAAGATTTATGTTTTCAATAATTACAATCTATTGTTGTTTCTCAAAAGCTCTCTCTCTCTCTTTTTTTTTTTTTTTTACTAATGTGTTGGTTGTTGTTTTCTTATGGTCTCCTCTGTCTTCAACATAATCAAAATGGTTAGTCCACCTCATGGAAATATTTTTTCCATGGGGAAATTTGCTTTGTGTCTCCATTCTACTTTTCTGAGTTTCCACAATATCCTTTATATCTTCATTGCCACAGATGTTGTCTTTGTTGTAATGCAATTAAACATGAAACAATTAAATGATGCGTAAAGAACATCAATGTCAGATTATACTCTCAAACTCATTAGCAGACAGCACAATGATTACCTCAAGAGAGTATATTTTTGAGGAAGCAAAACAGTCAATGTACTTTCCACTTATTTCCTCTCTCTTTTTAGAAGCAAATAGGATAGCACTTTTTTGGTTTGGTAGTCATGTTTCTAGAAACTAAAGGAAAATAATCTCATCCATGCCAAGTTATGGTCAAACTCATTTTCTAAACTTAGACGAATCTTGAAATTGATGGTACATCAAGCTGTGAAAATGAGTCAAGTGATAAAGGAAAGCATACAATTAGGCTTGTTTCTTGTTGGCCTGGACACTAGGAAATAGAGACACATAATCACTAGTTTTGAACATCCAGAGACATACAGGTAAACACCTTTGCATTCTACTCAAGATTACATCAGCAAAAAATTAAAGTTTTTAAAAGGTAATTAAAATTAAGTAAAAGCAAGACATTTAGGGGTTTGAAATATGAAATTTTGTTAACAATTTTTCCACTGGGATACGCATTTAGTTTCAGTTAAAGTGAGAACCAACAAATTCAACTTGATTTGCATTCTAAATTCAGTATAATGCACTTACAATGAAATTCTGGTTTCCCAAGCACCTGCTGAGCCCTATTATGACTTCTGGTTAAAATATACACTAATGTGCCATATGACTCTTCACTTATTGTTGTTAAGCTTCTCTTTGAACATTTTTAAGTGGTATATCTTATTTTTTGATTAGTGATTTGATGGATTATTTTCACATTAGAGTTTTAAGTTTATAAGATTTTTGGTCAAACTCTCAAATTCTATTAAAAAATAAGGTAAAATTTTAAAATAACTCTTGGGTATATAAGATCTGAGGTTACATATTCAGCTATCCTGCTCCAAAAATAAAAGGAAACCATTTTACTTACATGTAACTATTTGATATTTGGTCTTGTATTAGTCAGGGTTCTCCAGAGACACAGGAGCAGTAGGATATATATAGAAGAAGAGACTGCCTGAAATGATTATGGAAGCTGAGAAGTTCCATAATCTGTCATCTGCTCCTTGGAGGCCCAGGGAAGCCAGTGGTATAGTCCTAGTACAAACCTAAGGCCTGAGAGTCAGGAGCACAAAAGTCCTAGAGCAGAAGATGGATATTCCAACTCAAAATAAAGCAAATTTGCCCTTCCTACACCTTTCTTGTTCTAGTCAAGCCCTCAATGGATTGAATGATACCCACCAGCACTAGTGAAGGCATATTCTTTACTTAATCCACTTCTTCAAACATTAATCTTTTCTGGAAACACTCTCATGGACACACCTATGATAATGTTTTACCAGCTATCTGGGCATCCCTTAGCCCAGTCATGTAGACAGATAAAACTAACCACCAAATTTTCTGTTCCTCTCATAACCAGATCAATTGCAATCAAGTTAATAGTGTTGTTACTCTTTTCAAAGTTTTACTTAACTCCTTTTCTGTCTCAGAGTTACATCTAAATTTCTTAAAATATGTGTACAAGGTAGGAAATCCGAAGAGGCATTTGGTCCCTGGCCACTGGTTGCGCTTGTGGACGTTTGCTGAGATGGATACTCTATTCTTTTGTCTCTGTTTATTGATCAGTCTCTATCACTCTAAGTTTTCTTCATACTTAGTGATCTGGAAATCTCTTCAGGCTTTGGCTCATCTCTTGAACAACATGCTCTGTTGTTATGAGAATAATCCAATAAAGAAAACTTTTTGATTCAAAAGAGTTGAGGACATTTATAGAACAATGTCTTTAAAGGAGATAGAAAGTGGGGAAGGGATTTGTCTTAGGTATGAAGATAATAAAACTGATCCATAAAGACAAGTGAAAGTAGAGGTAAAGGGGTGGGTGTGTTCATGGAAACTTGTCGAAGTCCTTTTCTAATTGTTTTTTTCTTTTCAACGAAATTAGAAGGAAATGCATTCATCAACTGACCATGAAAGTATTGGAGGAGGTGGTTTGTAGAGCAGATGTTAGATATTAGAGAAGAGAGAAGGAATAAAATCTCATCTAAAATAATAGAAAGTGAATGGACTACAAATTTCATGAAATTGTCTAGTATGTGTTTTCTCAGCCCTCCTCAGCTCTTCAGAGACAGAGGAGGGAGTGGTCTGAGAGCTGGGTTTTACCAACATTGGTTTAGTCAATCATGTACTAGGAAGCAAGAAAAATGGTGAAGATTTTACCCTATTTCCAAGCAAATAACGTATCCTGTCAAAATTTTATAATATTTTAGTACTGGTGGGAGCCTCAAGGCTTCTGGATCCCAGTTTCAGATAATAATTACTCACAGACTAAGTCAGTTCCCCACACTCCAAGTTCTCACAGAACAACAGGACTGAGAACTAAGATACCGCCTGCGTATGCAGTGCACTTACATCACAGGGTCAAGATTGTGACACTCAGAATTTACAGAGAGAATTCTGGCACAATTCTCCAGATTCTCCTTCAGGAAAAAAAAAAAAAAAAAAAGACTTTTACCCTGGAATGTAAACAAATGTTCTCTGGAGATGAGAGATGAGTCTTAACCTGGAACATAAATGATTGCCTTTGGGGAGATAAGTTTTCTAAATTCCTCCTAAGAGATAAACTATTGCTAGGTCTTAAGATACTTTAGCTGCTCAACCACCCTTTAGTAAACCCTGACAGTGATTGCTCAGAAGTCTCCGTCAATACAGAAACGCAAAGACATTCAAGGAGAAATGTCTCCGAACAATTACACACAGACATTCCAAAATCAGAGTCCAGCTTTTAGTATAAAAAACTGAAAGTTTTTTATATTTTGGTAAATAAATCAGGATTTCTATGACAATTAGAATTTATATTAAAATTTTAAATATTCTTATACCACGTTATTTGCAACATTTTAAAATTTTTACTATTTTAAAAAATATTACATTTTATGGTGAAGTATTTTTAGATAAGTCACATAAGTTTTCTGGAACTCAGTGTCATTAGTGACAATAAAGAGTAGATTTAATTGCATAGCTACTAATTGCATAACAATTACAAATTCAAAATTTTCTATTTTAAGCAAACTATATCTGGTCTAGGAAAAGAAGACCTTTCACAATACATTTTTTTTTTAAGATAGATACTGAGTGACTAAAACAAATATATATTGAATTATCTAAAAATGTTTATTATGGTATGACTAGGTATCGTTTTCTTTATATTTACAGTGATTGAAATTTATAATATACCTTAAATTTGTTATCCAAGAGTTTTCTTATTTTTTTATTGAAGCATAGTTGATTTACAATATTGTGTTGTGCATAGTTAGGTATACAGCAAAATGATTCAGTTATATATATATACATTTTTTCAGATTACTTTCCATTATAGGTAAAATTGTAAGATAATAAATATAGTTTCCTGTGCTTTCCAGTAAATCTTTATTATTTATCCATTTTATATACAGTTTGGTGTATCCGTTAAGCCCATACTCATAATTTATTCCTTCCCATGAGATTTTTCTTAATTAAAATAAATTTGTGCTCCTCATCTTCTAAATTAAAGCCTCGGTCACTTTTTCTTCATTGCTCTTTCTTGGACTCCAGTCACACATATCTATCCATATCCATTTGTCTCATGTTTCCAAGTCTGATTTTTCTTTCCTTTTTTACTTCATGCTTCAGTCTATTATGTGACTTGTTTTGTAAGTCACTAGTCGCAAAACTTCTACTGAGGTATTAAGTGATTAAAGTTCTAAAACTTCCATTGGATATTTTTATATATCCTTCTTGTTCTAGATTGAAATTCTTCATCTAGGCATTTGTTTTCTTATATATGTTAACCTATATATGCATCTTTGTATATTTACACCTGTGAGTCTACTCTCCATGTCTGTTTTGTTCTCTTGTTCCTGTCTCTTGCCATGTCCAATTTTATTGCCTGTTGCACACTACATGCAAAAACATTTTGTGGCTCTGGATGACATTACTTTCTATTAATGATGATTTACTGTTCATTTGGCAGAGCATTAAATGCAGGAGCAAATTATTTCAACCCCAAATTAAAATGATTCCCAAATTTGGTTTTAATCTTTATGAAGGCCTATTGAAGGCTTATTTTTGGTTTGTTCTTAACCATGTAGCTTAGCTAATGAACATGTCCATTGAAAGTTAAGGATATTTACAAGTGTCTGCTTTACTTAGAGGATACTAAGCTACAAAATTTATCTCTCCAAATCACATGAGATTTTTAAATCTTAGTTCATCTTCTCAGTTATATAGTTTCTGCTCTCTACTTGACTTCTTGACTTTTGCCTCACTCTACTTAAGAATCAGAAAATGCCTCTATGGCAAAAGCAGTTCAAATGTGAGGTTTCATTCCTTCTCTTTGCCTTACATCCCTCCTCTCTGAGAATTTCTTCTGCTCTAAATCTTAGCTACCTTTTCAATCCCTAAAAACTCTGAATTTTGGTGTTCTTAGGCCCTTAAGAATGCTGAAAACTCTTCTCAGACTCTTAAGACTTTAGCTGCCCCTTTTTGATCATCTTCTTATTCTTTCTTGAGACTTCAAAATAGGCAAAATTGCCTGCAAAGCATATTAATTCAAATTGTCAGACTCCCCTCAATGCGTTTTTCCTTCTCTCCAAAATCTTAGGTTCATGTGCTCACTTCAGCAGCATATATACAAAATTTTAGGTTCTTTGACACTGGGCTATCTTGGCACCACACTAATTCTCTCAAATACATTTTTTATTGTATTCAGATTTTCTAGCTGCTCATTTCAGAACTGTTCTGATCCAAGTTAATGAGGAATATTATTTCACATAAATATTTTAAACAATCTTTAAAAGTAGTTGATACTTTATATGTATGTCTATTTGATTATATTACTTCTATTTTTTATGCCAACTGAATAGATGAGGAAACTTAGGTATAACTTGTCAAATAATATATGCCAGTACTAAAATAGAATAGGAAGCAGGTAAGAGTAAATTTTGTTTGTAGGCATAGTAAATTAAAATAAAGTACAGCCTAAGGATGTTTACTGAAAAGACTGTTAAAAGTGAACAAACTCTAAATTCCACAAAAATGAGTTTCTAACAGTGACATTTCAAGCCTTGACAGATAAACAGAGGAAGATATTTTGGAAATTCAAAAAAAAAATGACTGAGTTCCTACTCTGTTTCAGAACACAGAAGAGAAGTGGATCTCAGTCTGGCCTGAAACAGACCCGGTTTCTATAGAGGGATACTCACTCCTACCTTCCATCTTCCAATGACCACATTTAGTGTGTGTGTCCACAGCTTAAGTTAAATATTTGAAGTAAAAATGCCTAACTTATAAGATGATAGGGAAGAGCTTTATAATAGGAGGGTAGATGGAAATTAGTGGAAAAATTTTGCATTTGGTAGCTCCCAGCATTGAAATTTCAGCAGGCACCAGCCTCTCAACTATCCAAATTCTGCTCATATTAACAAAGTGTATTTCATGCCTTTCTCTTTTTAATGCCTTGTATATATAAGAAGCAAAAGTATTATTTGCAGATGTGATGATTGCTTGTACAGAAAACCAAAGAATATCTAACAATGAACTGTTGGAAATAATGAGAAAGTTCAACAAGGTTGCTAAATCTACATCAATATGAAAAGTTAGTAGTATTCCTACACACCAGTAATAACTAATTTTAAAATGTAATGTTTAAAAATGTATCATTAATTATGGCAACAAAAATTATAACAATCTAAAGAATGAATCTAGCAAAAGATATAAATGAATGAAATGAAAATATTCCAGCAAATAAAAGAATGTCTAGATAAAATAAATACTGTATTAATGAACAGGAACACAATATTTTAAGAATGGCCTTTCCTTCTTGACATCTAACTACATATTTAACACAATGAGCCAAAGTTCCAGTTTTTAACAGAACTTGAAAAGGCAGTCTTAAAGTGCTGCATTAAGTGGTAGGAATGTCTCAGTCAATTTTGAAGAAGAAAGAGTATATGTACTCTCAAGTATCAATCTACAATTATTTATCATGGTATTGCTACAGGAAATAGTTAGAAACACCAGTGGAACAGAATAGAGAACTTAAAAATGGTCAGTGGGAGCTGTGTAGTTGACAGAGATGTATTATTTATCAATGGGAAAAGTATGCACAGTTCAATAAATGATGCTGGAACAACTGGTCATCTATATGGAAAATGACCAAACTGAATGCAAACCTCACACCACATACCTTTGTAAATTACAGAAAATTGGAAGACCTATCACCTAAAGAGGAAAAGCAAAAATTTATAACTTATTAGGAAATAAGTTATTCAACAAGGCACAAAAAATGCAAACTAAAACAAAAGATTTATAAATCTAACTATATTAAAACTAACATTTTAATTAAAAAGCAATCAAAGTTAAAAATATAAGTCACAGACTTGAAAATGGATTTTCATTGTATAGAATAAATGAAAAGCTAGCATTCAGAGTATGTAAAGCACTTCTATATAGATAAAAAAACAGTTCCATAGAAAAGATGGGCAGAGATATGAACAGTAGTGATTTCCCAGATGAACAAAAATAAATATTCAACAAACACTTGAAAAAATGTTAAATTCATTATTGAAAATATAAATTAAAACAATGCGATACTGGTAATATTTTAAAGGTCCATTATACATCATAAGAATATACATATACACCTATATATACAAATGTCTACACATACATATAGATATATATTTAATTCTATGTGTATATACATATATACAAACACATACATACACACACACATATACATTTAATTCTATGTTCTCTAACAGACTTTTAAATATACATAAAACTAGTGCTTAATTTAGAAATTGAGTCAAATATGTGAAAAACCTAACAGCTGTATCTATCAATTAAGAAAGATGATAAATATTTCATAGAAATAATATGCATCAACTTCAAGGTACTGAATCTCTAGCAAAATAGAAGAAATGCAAAAGAATGGAGGTGATTTAAATATATTAGAAGTAAAAATATTAGAGAAATACTAGATAAAGTTAAAATATTAGAGAAAAATCCATTATTCTCTGTATTTTATCATGTTTGAAATATTTCATACATGAAAATATATTATTAAAACTGTGACATGCAAACAACTTTTAAGGAACTGAAGAAACATCAAATGCCTTATCTTAGAAAAAACAAAGGCTGAAAAAAATTAATAAATTATACAAGTGCCTATAATTTTTAAATGAATTAACATTTTATATTATATAAAATAATTCAAATAATATAATATTGTAATTTTATAGTAATACAGCAGAGTACAAAAATTTACCAAGACATAAAAATCCTCCTGTGCACCTTACAATTAAATTAAATGTGACTATACTTGTTTGAATTCAGGGCATCCAAAAGAATATTCTAAAATGAAATTGTGGAGACTTGGAAAGGGTTTTGACAGTCCCTAGTAATGACGTGTCTTTGGGAGGGAGACAATATAGCCTCTCTAATAGGTATTTGGCTCTGACTTTACCCCTCATCTCCCTCCTTTTAAAGCCCAGCCTTATTTTTTCCAACAGGGAGGCCAATAGGGCTGCATTAATTTGCATGGTGATGTAGCTTCTAATCAATGTCCGCCAAACAATATATGACAAGTTATTAACACAGAATCCATGAAATTAATTACCATAGTTTAATTCTGGAAATGGCCTTTAATTTGGTCAATACTTTCCATTTCTAATCAAATTAATTGCTTGAAAACTGATTAATGGGAAGATCCAGCAGGCAGTTAATTAACATCAAAGCAAAAGAATTCTTGAGTCCTATGAAAATTATTCAGGTACGCAAGAGAAATTTCTGGTAAAGAGCCAATGAAAACTATAGCCATTCTTTAAATTTAGCATTTACTGAGCTGACTCCAATATTCTGGATTCTATATTCTAATTGAAGAAATACTCAGTGATAATGAATAAGAGCTGCATATAATGTCATGGTTATGTAATTAATATATTTTATTTGATTATGTATAACAAACTTAAGATACCAATTAATTTATAATTCAACAGTAAAACTTCTAAAGTGCTTCAAATCATTAAACTCTTTCAAAGTGTGCCATCATTGTATATTAACTATTTTAAATCATCTTTTATTGCCAAACTTGGGGGATAATTATTAGATAGTTTAATTGATCAAAAAAGAATTAAATTTATCATTGACACAGCAACTAAGTTGGTCAAAATATTAATTACTATGAGTGGTTAACCATCCTATTGTTACTTAGTATTCTAGCACTTGTGCTGATTTTGAGGATACCATTAAATAATAAGACTAATAAATGGTTAGCAATAGCATCTTTAGAAATTATACATCTGAGGGATTTAGTGGCTTCAGTCCCTTTGGGAATAGGGTCTAAAGGATTTGCCCTAAGGTTTCATTCATATAAGAAGTATGTACAGTTTTTACAAAGATGTTTACTGAACTGGCATGATGGAGGCTGATGGAGATTATGGAGAAGCTTTATCACTTCCATCTCTTCTTCCAATCTCCCCACCCTTCTGTCTTTGATTCTACGACATCAGATTCTTCATAGTGCTTCCATTTTAGGCAGTAAAAATATATTTACCTATCATATATGACTCATTTTATTCCCTTTTGAGTTGCTCAAAGATATAAAATCATATTTGTAGTAGTATTTGATAATATTTTCATCAGGCATTGAGGCTAAGGAGACTGGAAGCAACAATACAGAGCTGAGTTGTGGGGAGCTGGTGACAAGACAGTGGAAATTCAGGGGAATTAGCAGGGGAGCCTCAGTAAGGACAGACTAGCCAGTCAACTGTGTGGCATACTTTGAGGACTCACTGATTCATCAATCAGAAAATTTTCTTTCCAAAGTCTATTTCTATAGAGAAAGCAACAGCTAAAAAGTAATTATCTCAAGAGGCAAAATAGTCACTTTTTATCATTAAAACTTCTGGATATAATGTTTTAATCTGGTGTTTTATTGTGTGTGTGCTTAGTTGCTCAGTCTTATCTGACTCTTTGTGACCTCATGGACTATAGCTCTTCAGGTTCCTTTGTTTATGCAGATTCTCCAGGCAAGAATACTGGGTTGCCATTTCCTTCTACAGGGGATCTTCCCAACCCAGAGATTGAACCCAGGTCTCCCTCATTGCAGGCGGATTCTTTACCCTCTGAGCCACCGGGGTGTATTACTTATTCTTTACTGCATGAGAAATTACTTTAAGATTAGTGACTTGAATAACAAACATTTATTATCTTACCATTTCTGTGGGTCAGGAATTTGAGTACGGCTTTGTTGGGTGGTTCTGGCTTAGAGTCACTCATGAGGTTATGATCAAGATGTCAGTTGGGCTACAGTCAGTGAAGACATGACTGGAGCTGAAACATCCATTTCCAAGTTGGAGGACGCACAGGGCCATTACCAGGGAGTCTCTGCTTCTTGCCATATGAGCCTCTACACAGGGCTTCTTGAGTTTCTTTAAAACATGGCAGGTGGATTCCCTCACAGCAAATCATCTCTGAAAGAGAAGAGAAGACCACATGTTAGATTACTTCATGTCCGACTCTGGGTGATCCTATGCACTGCAGCCCACCAGACTCCTCTGTCCAGGGATTCTCCAAGCAAGAATGCTGGAATGGCTTGCCACGCCTCCTCCAGAAATCTGTTAGACAGAGGGTTAGAACCTTGGTTCCTGCAGCTCCTGCACTGCAGGTGGATTCTTTACTACTGAGCCACCAGGGAAGACCCAGAAAAGACCATACTGCAAATGAATTTTGATGAAAATAATGTATGAAAGGATAGGTTCAAAATAACATTTTCAAATTTTTGATCATTGCTAAATAAATAGTATATAAACAGGTATAAACAGGAGGTAAAATATCATGTAAATAGACATTTATCAAGGAAAACAGAATTCTGTGCTTGAATAAGTTTGAAAACAAAAAGTTTGTTCAACTAAGGAACACATTAAAACAACTTTTTCTAACAGAGAGATTTCATGCATTTTATGAATTCCCAAAGGAGAAAGATATTTTATAGCTATCGTTAATTAAAAATATTTGGAGTTCTTTTGATAATGTTCAGTAATTAGAAGTAAAAGATACACATTTCTTCCTTACTGCCGTAATAACTAGAAGGTCATTACAAGAACTGCAAGCTTTTGACAAAAGTCTACCAAACATTCAGATGTTTATTTGCAAATTGACCTATTGAGTTATCATGGCTTCCAGAACCATCAAATCAGATCTATCAACAGAGCTTCATAAAGTAGGAGGACACAGAACTACAGCTTTTAATTTTGAGCTCTGGATTAAAGGGCTAGTTGAGTTTGGAAGATTTTTATTCATGAATGAAAAATTATTACCAGTATATCTAATGCTAATTGCAAACCACCACTGGAATGTGGGTTCCTTAGCAGAGAAGGTCGATATTGACTAATCACCTCTAGAGGTTGAGCTAAAATCAGCTGACACACATATACATTACACTTCTGGTTAAAATAAATTGCCACTAGGGTAAGAGAGAAATAACATTTTCCAACATTTTACCACATTCTTCTTTTTTCTTTTATTTTCTTGGGATCCAAAATCACTGCAGATGGTGACTGCAGCCATGAAATTAAAAGACACTTGCTCCTTGAAAGAAAAGCTATGACCAACCTAGAAAACATATTAAAAAGCAAAGACATTACTTTGCCAACAAAGGTCCATCTAGTCAAAGCCATGGTTTTCCCAGTAGTCATGTATGGATGTTAGAGCTGGACCATAAAGAAAGCTGAGCACTGAAAAATTGATGCTTTTGAACTCTGGTGTTGGAGAAGACTCCTGAGAGTCCCTTGGACTGCAAGGAGATCCTCCCAATCAATCCTAAAGGAAATCAGTCCTGAATATTCATTGGAAAATGACTAATGCTGAAGCTGAAACTCCAAGACTTTGGCCACCTGATGTGAAGGATTGACTTATTGGAAAAGACCCTGATGATGGGAAAGATTGAAGGCAGGAGGAGAAGGGGATGACAGAGGATGAGATGGTTGGATGGCATCACTGACTCTATGGACATGAGTTTGAGCAAGCTCCAGGAGCTGGTAATGCACAAGGAAGCCTGATGTGCTGCAGTCCATGGGGTCGCAAAAAGTCGGACACAACTGAGCGACTGAACTGAAGTGACTTGTGGAACTAACAGTTTTAGAAAAGATATGAAAAATTTTCTGCAAGGAAAAACAATCAGGAGATAAGAAGTCCAGGTGGATTCTAGAAGGAGCTGGATTCTAAAGAGATGGCAATATAACTTTAATCAGAAATTGATGATGAGGAGGGGAACTAAGATGGCGGAGGAATAGGATGGGGAGACCACTTTCTCCCCAAAAATACACCGAAAGAACATTGAAAAACCAAGCAAACTCCATAAAACAACTTCTGAATGCTGGCAGAGGACATCAGACATCCAGAAAGGCAGCCCATTGCTGACAAAAGAAGATAGGACAAAAAAAAAACGGAAAAAAGAGGGCCAAGAGGTAGGGGCAAGGATCCCATCCGGGGAAGGGAGTCTTAAAAAAGAGGTTTCCAAACACCAGGAAACATTCTCCCCAGCGGATCTGTGGTGAATCTCAGAGGGCAAAATAACCAGGAGTAAAAACAGATAAATAAGTAAGCCCCCCAGATTAGGTCCCCAACTGCAACTCCCAGCAGAGCGGCGGCCCAGGCACCCCATCCCCCACTAGCCAGCGTGGACTGCTCAGGGCGGGGCCGGCTGCGCTGCTTGTGGAGAGACTGGGACTGAACGCCCCGGGGCAGCCTGAGGGAGCTAACTGAAGATACCAACCTAGACCACGGAGTAGCTTTCCTGCTGAGGAGCCACTGACAGGCCCTCGCACTGAACAAAGGGTTCAGAGTCGGTCCGCGGCACATGGCGGGGCGGCCAGGCGGAGCTGGGTGGCTGCGGGCTGCCGACCGGCCCAGCCCCTACCAGAGAGCAGCAGGCACAACGTGGCCCGGTGAGGCTTCTGCTACCAAACCAGGCAGAATTCGTTGCTAACCGAGACTTCTTGGGATTCTGGACAGATGCCGCCAGAGATTGGTGCTCCACACACCTGAAAAGGTGCCCCCAGCTGCACACCGAGAAAACTGAGCAGCTGGGCCGGGGGAGGGGAGAAGTCGTGGCCCCCAACCGCGATGGGCGGCTCAGCCCTGGGAAGTGCAGGCAGCTGCAGGGGCCACCTCAGGCTGGAGAGAAGCCCCCAACCGCACCGGGCGGCTCGGCGCAGAGCAACGGAGAGCCTGAGCAGAGGGGGCAGGGAAAGCGCACTCGCCAGGAGAGGGAACAAACCCCAGAGCGCTGAATAGACACTGAAGAGACCAGCAAACAGAAGACGCTAAAATAAGCAGAGGGAACCGCTTTGGAACTGACAGGAGTAGCAGATTAAATCCCTGCAGTTGGCACAGACTACATATAAAGGAGTCTATGGACCGTGAGAAGTACAAGCCGGACCAAGGAACTATCTGAAAATGAACTGACCCCTCACTGTACACAACAGCGCCAGAGAAAACCTTAGATATAATTTTACTAGGATCATCTTTTAAATTTTTAAAACTTTTTTATACTGTTTTTTTAATTTTTATTTTTATATTTTTATTTTTTTAATTTTAAGTCCCCTATAACCCCTTTAATTTTCATTTTTACAACCACCTATTACCTAGCAAAAAAAAAAAACTATTTTTTAAGTAAATTTCAGTGACTCTATTTTCTTGTTGCTGTTGGTGTTGGACACCTGTTTTTCTTTTGTTGTTGTTCTTTTTTTTAATCTCTTTTTCCCTTTTTTTAATTTTTAATTTTTATTTTTTTATTTTTCTTTTCTTTTTTTATCTCCTCCTTTTCCCTTTTTTTATTTTCCAATTTTTATTTTTATTTATTTTCTTTCCTTTAATATCTCCTCTTTTTCCCTTTTTGATTTTTAATTTAATTTTTTTAATTTTTTTTAATTTTACTTTTTCTTTTTTTTTTGTAAATGTATTTTTGAGAATCCAACCTTTACTTGAGATTTTTAATCTTTGCTTTTTAGTATTTGGTATCAACTTTGTATCTTTAAGAATCCAAGCTTCAGTACCCATTATTACTTGGGAGTGAGATCACTGGCTTGACTGCTCTCTCCCCATTTTTGACTCTCCTTTTTTTTTTTTCCTTTCCACCAAGTCACCTCTATCACCCCCCACCCCCATTTCTTCTCGACCCAACTCTGGGAATCTGTTTGAGTGTTACAAGTTGTGAAGACCACTGAGATAACTGATCACTGGCTGGATCTGTCTCTGTCCATCTGATTCCCTCTTTTCTCCCTCTGGCCACTTTTGTCCCCTTCCTCCCTGTTCTCTTTTCAGTATAACTCTGTGAACATCTCCGAGGGATCCAGACTGTGGAGAGCACACAGGGAAGTGATCACTGGCCACCTCACTCTCTCACCACTTGATTCCTCTCTTCTCCTGTTCACCTCTATCTCTCTCCTCCCTCTTCTCCATGCCATGTAACTCTGTACCTGTCTGGGTATCCCTCACTGTGGAGAAACTTCTCATCATTAAACTAGACGTTCTACCATCATTACTACATAGATGAAGGAGTCCTAAGGCTACTGGAAAACAGGAGGCTAAGCCCAGATCCTGAGAATTCCAGAGAACTCCTGGATCCAGGAGTTAATTAATCGATAGGAGCTCATCAAACGCCTCCATACCTAAACTGAAACCAAGCACCCGCTAAGGGCCAACAAGCTCCAGAGTAAGATATACCAAGCAAATTCTCCAGCAACACAGGAACATAGCCTGGAGCTTCAATACAAATGCTGCCCAAAGTCACACCAAGCCCACTGACATCTCAAAACTCTTTACTGGACACTTCATTGCTTGCTAGAGTGAGGAAACCCAGATCCACCCACCAGAACACCACACAAGCTTTCTCAACCAGGAAACTTTGACAAACCACACATACAACCCCACCCATAGTGAGGAACCTCCACAATAAAGAGATAACACAGCAATATAAACAAGATGAAAAGGCAGAGAAATACCCATCAGGTAAAGGAACAGGATAAATGTCCTCCAGACCAAACAAAAGACGAGGAGATAGGAAATCTACTGGATAAAGAATTCAAATAATGATATTGAAAATGATCCAAAATCTGGAAAACAAATTGGAGCTACAGTTCCATAACCTGCAGACAAGGATTATCAAGCTGCAAAAAAGGTTTAACAAGGACTTAGAAGAAATGAAAAAGAGTCAAAATACAATGAATAATACAATAAATGAGATAAAAAACACCCTGGAGGGAACTAACAGTAGAATAACAGAGATAGAAGACAGGATAAGTGAGGTAGAAGACAGAATGGTAGAAATAAATGAAACAGAGAGGAAAAATCAAAAAAGAATTAAAAGAAATGAGGACAATCTCAGAGAATTCTGGGACAATGTTAAACGCACCAACATTCGAATCATAGAAGTCCCAGAAGAAGAAGACAAAAAGAAAGACCATCAGAAAACACTTGAGGAGATAATAGTTGAAAACTTCCCTAAATTGGGAAAGGAAATAATCACTCAAGTCCAAGAAACCCAGAGAGTCCCAAACAGGATGAACCCAAAGCAAAATACCCCAAGACACATATTAATCAAATTAACAAAAATCAAACACAAAGAGCAAATATTAAAAGCAGCAAGGGAAAAACAACAAATAACTCACAAGGGGAATCCCATAAGGATAACAGCTGATCTCTCAATAGAAACGCTTCAAGCCAGAAGGGAATGGCAGAACATACTTAAGGTCATGAAAGAAAATAATCTACAACCCCGATTACTGTACCCAGCAAGGATCTCATTCAAATTTGAAGGAGAAATCAAAAGCTTTCCAGACAAGCAAAAGCTGAGAGAATTCAGCAACACCAAACCAGCGCTCCAACAAATGGTAAAGGATCTTCCCTAGACAGGAAACCTGGATAGGGTATATAATCTCGAATCCAAAACAAAGTAAATGGCAACGGGATCATACTTATCAATAATTACCTTAAATGTAAACGGGTTGAATGCCCCAACCAAAAGACAAAGATTGGCCGATTGGATACAAAGATAAGACCCCTATATATGTTGTCTACAAGAGACCCACCTCAAACCTAGGGTCACATATAGACTGAAAGTTAAAGGCTGGAAAAAGGTATTCCATGCAAATAAAGACCAAAAGAAAGCAGGAGTGACAATACTCATATCAGATAAAGTAGACTTTAAAATAAAGGCTGTGAAAAGAGATAAAGATGGACATTACATAATGATCAAAGGATCAATCCAAGAAGAAGAAATAACAATTATAAACATATATGCACCCAACATAGGAGCACCACAATATGTAAGGCAAATGCTAACAAGTATGAAAGGGGAAGTTAACAATAACACAATAATAGTGGGAGACCACCACTCACACCAATGGATAGATCAACTAAACAGAAAATTAACAAGGAAACTCAAACTTTAAATGAAACAATAGACCAGTTAGACCTAATTGATATCTATAGGACATTCCACCCCAAAACAATGAATTTCACCTTTTTCTCAAGTGCACACGGGACCTTCTCCAGAATAGATCACATCCTGGGCCATAAATCTAACCTTGATAAATTCAAAAAAACTGAAATCATTCCAAGCATCTTTTCTGACCACAATGCAGTGAGATTAGATATCACTTACAGGAGAAAACCATTCAAAAATTCCAACATATGGAGGCTCAACAACACACTGCTGAATAACCAACAAATCACAGAAGAAATCAAAAAAGAAATCAAAATATGCAAAAAGGAATGAAAATGAAAACACAACAATCCAAAACCTATGGGACACCATAAAAGCAGTGCTAAGGGGAAAGTTCATAGCAATACAAGCTCACTTCAGGAAACAAAAAAGTCAAATAAATAACCTAACTTTACACCTAAAGCAACTAGAAAAGGAAGAAATGCAGAAGCCCAGGGTTAGTAGAAGGAAAGAAATCTTAACGATCAGGGTAGAAATAAATGCAAAGGAAACAAAAGAGACCATAGCAAAAATCAACAAAGCCAAAAGCTGGTTCTTTGAGAAGATAAATAAAATTGACAAACCATTAGCCAGACTCATCAAGAAACAAAGGGAGAAGAATCAAATCAAAAAAATTAGAAATGAAAACGAATGATCACAACAGAAAACACAGAAATACAAAGGATCATAAGAGACTATTATCAGCAACTATATACAAATAAACTGGACAACTTGGATGAAATGGACAGATTCCTAGAAAAGTACAACTTTCCAAGACTAAACCAGGAAGAGATAGATAATCTTAATAGACCCATCACTAGCACAGAAATTGAAACCGTAATCAGAAATCTTCCAAAAAACAAAAGCCCAGGACCAGATGGCTTCACAGCTGAATTCTACCAAAAATTTAGAGAAGAGCTAACACCTATTCTACTCAAACTCTTCCAGAAAATTGCAGAGGAAGGCAAACTTCCAAACTCATTGTACGAGGCCACCATCACCCTAATTCCAAAACCTGACAAAGATGCCACAAAAAAAGAAAACTACAGGCCAATATCACTGATGAACATAGATGCAAAAATCCTTAACAAAATTCTAGCAAATAGAATCCAACAACACATTAAAAAGATCATACATCATGACCAAGTAGGCTTTATCCCAGGGATGCAAGGATTCTTCAATATTCGCAAATCAATCAATGTAATACACCACATTAACAAATTGAAAAATAAACACCACATGATTATCTCAATAGATGCAAAGAAAGCCTTTGACAAAATTCAACATCCATTTATGATAAAAACCCTGCAAAAAGCAGGAATAGAAGGAACATACCTCAACATAATAAAAGCTATATATGACAAACCCACAGCAAACATTATCCTCAATGGTGAAAAACTGAAAGCATTTCCCCTAAAGTCAGGAACAAGACAAGGGTGCCCATTCTCACCACTACTTTTCAACATAGTTTTGGAAGTCTTGGCCACAGCAATCAGAGCATATAAAGGAATAAAAGGGATCCAGGTTGGAAAAGAAGAACTAAAACTCTCACTGTTTGCAGATGACATGATTCTCTACATAGAAAACCCTAAAGACTCTACCAGAAAATTACTAGAGCTAATCAGTGAATATAGCAAAGTTTCAGGATACAAAATCAACACACAGAAATCTCTGGCATTCCTATGCACTAACAATGAGAAAACAGAAAGAGAAATTAAGGAAACAATTCCATTCACCATCGAAACAAAAAGAATAAAATACTTAGGAGTATTTCTACCTAAAGAAACAAAAGACTTGTGTATAGAAAACTATAAAACACTGATGAAAGAAATCAAAGAAGACACAAATAGATGGAGAAATATACCGTGTTCGTGGATTGGAAGAATCAATATGGTGAAAATGAGTATACTACCCAGAGCAATGTATAGATTCAATGCAATTCCTATCAAGCTACCAGAGGTCTTTTTCAGAGAATTAGAACAAATAATTTCACAATTTGTATGGAAATACAAAAAACCTCGTATAGCCAAAGCAATCTTGAGAAAGAAGAATGGAACTGGAGGAATCAACCTACCTGACTTTAGGCTATACTACAAATCCACAGTCATCAAGACAGTATGGTACTGGCACAAAGACAGAAATATAGATCAATGGAACAGAATAGAAAGTCCAGAGATAAATCCACGCATCTATAGACACCTTATCTTTGACAAAGGAGGCAAGAATATACAATGGAGAAAAGACAACCTCTTTAACAAGTGGGGCTGGGAAAACTGGACAGCCACTTGTAAAAGAATGAAACTACAACACTTTCTAACACCATACACAAAAATAAACTCAGAAACTATAAAACTCCTAGAGGATAACATAGGCAAAACAATCTCTGACATAAACCAAAGCAGGATCCTCTATGACCCACCTCCCAGAATATTGGAAATAAAAGCACGAATAAACAAATGGGACCTAATTAAAATTAAAAGCTTCTGCACAACAAAGGAAACTATAAGCAAGGTGAAAAGGCAGCCTTCAGAATGGGAGAAAATAATAGCCAAAGAAGCAACAGACAAACAATTAATCTCAAAAATATACAAGCAACTCCTGCAGCTCCATTCTAGAAAAATAAACGACCCAATCAAAAAGTGGGCCAAAGAACTTAACAGACATTTCTTCAAAGAAGACATAAAAACGGCTAACACATGAAAAGATGCTCAACATCACTCATTATCAGAGAAATGCAAATCAAAACCACAATGAGGTACCACTTTACACCAGTCAGAATGGCTGCCATCCAAAAATCTACAAGCAATAAATGCTGGAGAGGATGTGGAGAAAAGGGAACCCTCTTACACTGTTGGTGGGAATGCAAACTAGTACAGCCACTATGGAGAAGAGTGTGGAGATTCCTTAAAAAACTGCAAATAGAACTGCCATATGACCCAGCAATCCCACTACTGGGCATACACACCGAGGAAACCAGAATTGAAAGAGACACATGTACCCCAATGTTCATCGCCACAGGACATGGAAGCAACCTAGATGCCCATCAACTGACGAATGGATAAGAAAGCTGTGGTACATATACACAATGGAATATTATTCAGCCATTAAAAAGGATACATTTGAATCAGTTCTACTGAGGTGGACAAAACTGGAGACTATTATACAGAGTGAAGTAAGCCAGAAGGAAAAACAACAATACAGTATACTAACGCATATATATGTAATTTAGAAAGATGGTAACAAGAACTCTGCATGCGAGACAGCAAAAGAAATGCAGATGTATAGAACAGACTCGTGGACTCTGTGGAAGAGGGCAAGGGTGGGATGATATGGGAGAA
>ML662436.1:15120170-15434024 GCA_007570785.1 Antilocapra americana | reverse complement strand
GACTCTGTGGAAGAGGGCAAGGGTGGGATGATATGGGAGAATGGCATTGAAACATGTTAATTATCATATGTGAAATCAATCGCCAGTCCAGGTTTGATGCTCAGGGCTGGTGCACTGGGATGACCCAGGGAGAGGGAATAGGGAAGGAGGAGGGAGGGTGGTTCTGGAAGGGGAACATATGTCTACCCATGGCGGATTCATGTCAATGTATGGCAAAACCAACACAATAAAGTAAAAAATAAATTAAATTTCCTTTCAGAAAAAAAAAAAAGAAATTGATGAATTGATGATGATAGATGCTGACAAGAAACCACACCTGCATCTCACTGTCCCAGTGAAGGAGTTCTAAGAGTCAAATGATTTCTAGGAAAAAGTAGGAAAGAAGGTGTTATTCATCAGGATACATCACTGATGCAAGGCTAATTAAAATCTTAAGGCCCATGCCTTGGGAAGGGACACAACAACATCTTGAAATATAAAGAGGATAATTAATTAAATCACTGACCTTTTTAATTATAAAATGACAGGCCACAGACAATCTAGTAATTTTACTTCCATTCTGATCCTATATACAAAATGGTCAAATAAAGAGGTCCAGGTTTATAGCTGAGCAAAATATATGTGATAAAATCTGTTTATGGAAAGACATGATAGGAAGTGAATTAATTCCAAATAATGCCATATACAATAGGAAAAATAATGGAAGTGCAAGCTGTTTAGTGTTTCCTGTAAACTGAGCTGCCCAGGGGGTGCAGAAAGAATCTGGTAAAGAATCTGCCTGCCAATGCAGGATACATAGGTTTGATCCCTCCCTCAGGAAAATTCCTTGAAGTAGGAAATGGCAACCTACTCCAGTATTCTTGCCTGGAAAATTGCATGGACAGTGGAGACTGGTAGGCTACAGTCCAGAGGGGCACAAAGAATTGAACTCTACTGAGCCCACATGAATGAGTGAACACGAACATAAGCTGGGTATTTTACATTAGTTATCTACTACTTTACATATGTAACCTACTCATCCTCACAATAACTTTGTAAAGATGAAACTATTACTATTCCTGTTTCATAGATGAAGATGGAAGGGAGGTAATTGTTCAAGGACAAAATGCTGGGACTCTAAACCAAGTCTGTCTTACTCTACAGCTTATGCTGAAATTCTGTCTACATTGCCCGTACATGAATGTTGCTTCAAAGAGACCAACTTCTGGCAGTAAACCAAAAAGCAGAAATATAGAATATTGTTTGGAAGAGCTTGCTTAAATCAATGTCTGTTTTTAAAAGTAAGACAATAAAGAGCACAGGATCTCATATCCCACAATGAAGAAGAATTAAAGCCACATTTCACAGTTATGTGAAATTCAATTTTCATTCTATTTAATGGAAAAAAATGTTTCTAGTCTCTGCTTCACATAACCCCTTACCAGTATGAAATATTTTGGAATAAACAAATATTCCTAGGTGATTCTCGAGAAAAAAATGTTTATAAAAACAGAAACAACTTTGAATTGGTAACTCACACTAATAACTATTTTTCACTATTAGTGTAAATTTCAACTCAATAAGCTTTTATTGTGTATATTCAATGTACTTATACTGAGTGCTGTGGGAACATAAAAAGCATGCAATTTTTCATCAGTGCTTTCAAGAAAACTATAATTTCAAGAGAGAAGCAAGACATTTAATGTTAAACTGTTGAATCATGATTATGGGCATTATATGAGTAAGTGACCAAATGAAAAGTACAGACCAGAATTCCACTAACTGTATTTCATGAGATATTTTAAAAGAGTTCTTTTTTATTTTTTAACTGTTCTGATACTAAATGAAATTTAAAACCACAAAATATCTACATTTGAATACTATCTTTGCAAATTATTTCACCATGAATATTATCAAACATTTATTACACAGGCAACAAAAACACAAAGTGCATTAGATGTATTATCTCATTTAATTCTTGAAATAATTCCAAGAAAGGATTATGGTTATTATCTTCATTTTATAACTGAGAAGGATGAGGTTTGGAAAGCTGGCATTATGATTGCAGATAATATGCTTAAAATTATATATGGAGCAAAACTGCTAGACCCCAAACTATAGGTTTCAACCTGAAGAAGGACTGTCTCTGAAGTCCTCAATATTTTATGTAAAATAGGCTACTTCTCATTTTTTATATCATCAACCTATTTTCCTTCTATGAAGGAAATTCGCATTTCAAAATTTTCATTATCTGTTTAACTCATCTATTTTCTGCAAAGGGACATAACTACAACAATCTTTTTCACCAATATACCTAATGCTAACCTAATTCCTATCACATCATTGGCAAGCAATAAATATTTAATGGAAGGAAGGAAAAAGGGAAGGCAGAAATTACCAAAGCAAATATTGCAGTAGACAAATTTCAGCAGGCAAGGAAGACCTTTAATTCAAGATTACTGTGATAAGGAAGAGAGTCCAGAATACAGTGTGACCTCAACTCCATGAAACAAAACAAAGGGTTGAATGGGTTTTAAGAGTTAAGATGACAAAGCCATCTGTGTTTGCTGACTGGTGTTACCCAAGGGAAAAGTAAACTTTTTCTCATCTTCATGACAGCAGGATATTTTTGCAATTTGGAGCAAGTTACCCACAGAAGTTAGGCTCCTTCCCTCTTACAGAATCTGGCAGAGAGGGGGGATGGCCTTTCCTGATGAATGCATTTCAAAGGAATGGTTCCCAGGTCCTTGAGAAAGACATTCCTGGAACACACCTGGAAAGAGGCCTTAGAAAAAACTACATCTCAAGGGGCACAGAATTAATTTATAATGGTAAGTATTTAAGTAAAGGCACTAAGAAAATGAAGGTAAGGCACCAAGAGTCAGGAACAAAGCTATCTAAATTTTTGTTAAGATGAGGGGAACTTTGAGGCCTTTTGGTAAAAAGGAAAGAAGGGGAAGGTAGAAGAGAAGGGAAGAAAGATAACATGGTGGTCATGAAACTGTGCTGCTCAGACCTCCTTTCAAGATAACCTGCTACAAAGAAAATGGTTGGCTGAAAGACTCCGACTGCTGTACCTTTGGATCTGCTTGCAGTGTTCACTTAGAGGTTAAGCCCTCCCAGCTGTTTCCAGCCAATGACTGAGCAAGCCAGGTATGGAGCTGGGCAACCTTACCCAATATGAGATTCCTCTAGCAGGGAGATTTTGCTCTGGGGTCTCCATATGCCTGGTCAATATTTTCCCACACTGGGGAATTAAGATCCTGCAAGCCGAATTGCACGACCAAAAAAACACAGGGAAAAAATTCTGCTCCTTTTCTACTTTATTCTTTTTCCTAATAAATTTCTAGCACATCTAATTTTGTCTTCTCGGAAGATCTAAACTAACAACGAGGGAAAGGAATAGAGGCAGGAGGGAGGGGAAGAGAAGGCAAAAAGGAAGAAAACACCAGAAGGCAAAGGAGAACAACAATAAAGGGAAAAAAGAGAAATATGCAAGAGAGAGAAAAAGAGAAACAGAGGCAAATAGCGAACATACTCACCAATCTTGTTTGCAGTTCTAGAATTTGAAAGCTGAATTTTATTTTTTCCTTGACCTGAACTGTCATTACTAGCAGAGATGCTTTAAAGAAAGCAAACACCATACATAGGAGGATAGTCCTCTGGGTATTTCTTTATGGCAGTCATAGGGATAATAAAAGTTTGACACAGTGGGTAACTTACCTATACTAGAAGAAATGTCTACTGTATGGCCCAAATTTATCCTACAAAGAAAAACAACTTGTAAATATTTCTATACTTCAAAACCCTAGTCTTGAGGTAAGAAATAGATGGGCTCCAGGTTGGATGTTTACGATCAGCCAGTCTCATGTCTACATTCCCTGAGACAAGAGACAGGTGGGCTCTAGTTGAAGAATTTTTACAATCAGTATCCTGTTTACCCTCCAAAATGGAAGTAACAACAGAAACAGGGCAAATAGCCAGTCTATGTCTCTTACAAATGTCTCAAGGTGAGAATTATGGCAAGGACAAAGACAGGCAAAATCCTGTCTGAGTGAAGGATTAAGAGATCTCTGCTCCCTTCTTCTTAGGACAAGAGAGATACTACACATGTACAGAAAGGTTCCTTGGGGTCAAAAGTCAGAGGATGACTCCATGGTATAAGGAGCCTTCACTCTGAGCTCCATGTTGGCTGTGGGGTGCCTGTGCACCCCAGGGGAGGGTCCTGAGACAAACTAACCAGGTAAGGACAAAGCAAGATGATTGGATTGAGGAAAAACAAAAACTGACCCCCTAATAAAGGATTTGGGCTTCCCTTGTGGCTCAGCTAGTAAAGAATCTGCCTGCAATATGGGAGACCTGGGTTCAATCTCTGGTTTGGGATGATCCCCTGAAGAAGGGAAAGGCCTACGGGAAAGGCCTCCAGTATTCTGGCTTGGAGGATTCCACGGACTGTATAGTCTGTGGGGTTGCAAGGAGTCTGACATGACTTAAGGACTTCCACTATTCACTATAAAGGATTTAAACTTCCCAAAGGCAAAAGTCTCTCTTCTCTCTCTGAGTTCCCCCTTGTGTCTTTGCTTCTCTTTTCAACAAATTACTTTATTCGTTACCTTTGGTTTTCTTACCTTTATTCGTTATTGGCTAGGCAGGCAAGGACTAGGGACTCTAGCCCTAACTGTGGGCCCTATGGTCCAGTGGTTAGGATTCCTAGTCCAGGAAACTAAGACCTTGCTTCCAGCTATCACTTGCTTGTTGCAAGCTGCCATTTACTGCTGTGCATGTCTTAAGTCTGTCTCACAATTATTTTTTGGGCTGTGAGAAAGGATAAAACTTCCTATCTCCCTATATAAATTTCATCTCACTTTTCAACCCAATAATGGACACTTGGAAATATAAACTTCCTTCAGGGGAAGCCCTCATTTGCAGTAAGTGTGAACTGGGCCACCCAACCTAAATCAGTGTACCACATTGACCAAATGGCTGATATATAGGCCGTGGACTGAGCACCAGCATAGAAGGTCAGGAAGCCCATGCAAGCCTGTACGTTTTTTCACGTCTTTTTTTCTGCAGTAGAAGGCAAAAAGAATATCCATCCTGGGGAGACACTGCCACACAATCACTTGTGAGCAAATCACTGCGTTAAAAAAAAAAAAAAAAAAAAAACCTCTCCAAAGTACAAACAATGATTTTCAGAGTGAATTCAGTCAGAACCAATATTTGGAAGAAATAAATAATATTGTATCTATTGCTGTAAACACAATCTGCTAAAAGGTCACCAATTTTCATTATTTAACTACTTCACTTACAGCTGGTCACTTTTCTTCTTTTTGAAATGAAAATCAGAGCCTACCTGGCAAATTAGATTCAGACTTGCCCTGCTCTTGGTTCGCTCCCAAGTTAAATCTTTGTGATTCTCCAAGCAGCCTATTTTATTTTTAACAGCTCCCGGTAGTGGAGGAGCTGTCAAATCCAGTCAGGTTCCCATAGAGGAGGATCTCAGTCAGGACCTAGATTCAAAAAGCTTGGAAATCACCCTCTCAGGCAGCAGCTGTTAAACAATGCAAATAAACAGTAAACAGTTTGATGGGATGGAAGTGTTAGTCCTGACAGCAGGGGAAGCTAGGTGTTCTTGAGGGGAGAGATTTTCCCTGATTGATAGTTTCAAAACCTAGCGCTCTAGCTAACCATAGAGGGTCTTTGCCAGGAGATACCAGAAAGCCCTAAAAGCTGAGCACTTAATGATGGCGGCCCAAGCCAGGATTGCCCCGGAACACTGGAAGCTTCCAGACCCCACCCAACCGGAAGTCAGACCCTCAGGTTAAGCTCCAGGCCCAGCAACCGGACCTCTTTCCCAGGAAAGCTGGGAGTGTTGCCCTGGCTGTCTGCGCTGTGTCCTGAAGCTTACCAAGGACTGTCTCTCCAGTCATTACCTTCCCGTAGGCCCCAAGAACACAAATCAGGTGAGAAACGGGCATCTCCTCAGTGGCAGCCAGAAACACTGGGAGTTCTGTTACAGGAGATGCTGGTGCTCTTGGTAGTAGAGGGAAAGCAGAAGATGGCGCCCACTGACTGCAAGGAGGCAGAGGGAGAGCTACGAAAGCACTTGCCAAAAAATGAAAAAGAAAAGAAAGGGGAGAAAGGAAGAAAAGAAAAACGTGTTATAAAAAAAAAAGGTGGCACCCTCCCACTCCAGCAAGGCAGAAAGAGTGAGCACGAGCAGGGAGGTGGTGCCCACCAGCCTCTTTCCCTGGACTGCGCCCAGCCGACCTTTCCCTTCAGAACCGAACTTTAAAATTAGCATATGAGCCATTTTCACGGAAAGTCTGAGTGCTCCTCAAAGAGCTGCTTCTGTGGAGGCTTTGAGGCAGGTAAGTCCGCTTCTGGTTTATAAGAAGCCTTTGTATTTCACCAGAGCCCCAAGAGTCTCGGACAATAGCTCTTTCAATTTTTACGGGGTCTTGGCTCTCAAGCACAGGTTTTAAAAGTTGGGGTGCCCGATGTGGGATACAGATCATTCGCTCTTCATGGAGAAATGCGGGGTTTTGAGTTTCCTCAGGATTGTGGCTCTAGCGCCACAGTGCGATTTCTGGCATGATAGCGTTTCTGCCTCTCCTCCATTTTCTGTGTGGTTTCCGTTTCACTTGCGGGATGTGAAGAGGCTACTCTACCAGTTTTTAAGGTTTTTCAGAGGAAATTTTCCATATACAGCTATAGATTCCTTGTGTCCCTGGAAGGAGATGAGTTGCATATCTTCCTATGTAGCTGTCATGAATCTTTTTTTTTTTTATTTTAAAAGTTTTATTTTGAAGATCACTTTAAAAACAAATTTAAAAATAATATGAGAAAATAATGCATGGAATACATTCATTAAATAAATATGGTGATTAGATCAAATAAGGGAAATATGCTTTTTCCTGCATTTTGGAGTAAGTTTGATTGTCCTGAAGGTTCTTCAGTTCAGTTCAGTCACTCCCTCGTGTCTGACCTTGCAACCCCATGAACCACAGCGCGCCAGGCCTCCCTGTCCATCATCAACTCCCAGAGTCCACTCAAACCCATGTCCATTGAGTCAGTGATGCCATCCAACCATCTCATCCTCTGTCATCCCCTTCTACCCCCAATCCTTCCCAGCATCAGGGTCTTTTCCAATGAGTCAACTCTTCACATAAGGTGGCCAAAGTATTGGAGTTTCAGCTTCAAGATCAGTCCTTCCAATGAACACCCAGGACTGATCTCCTTTAGGATGGACTGGTTGGATCTCCTTGCAGTCCAAGGGACTCTCAAGAATCTTCTCCAACACCACAGTTCAAAAGCATCAATTCTTCAGTGCTCAGCTTTTTTTATAGTCTAACTCTCACAGCCATATATGACCACTGGAAAAACCATAGCCTTGACTAGACAGACCTTTGTGGACAAAGTAATGTCTCTGCTTTTGAGTATGCTGTCTAGGTTGGTCATAACTTTCCTTCCAAGGAGTAAGTGTCTTTTGATTTCATGGCTGCAGTCACCATCTGACACTGTTTCCCCATCTATTTGCCATGGAGTGATGGGACTGGATGCCATGATCTTAGTTTTCTGAATGTTGAGCTTTAAGCCAACTTTATTATACTTTCAAAACAGGAAGGGCGAGGGTGGAGGGGTGGAAAGCATGACACTTAAAAGTACAACTTACATATGTAAATTCACAGTACATACCAAATTTCTCTGTTCTTCCCAAAGTCAGTTTTGAGCTTCTGATTATGCCATGTTTTTTTAAAATAAGTGATGCTAGAAATTCAGTGGTATTTAGTGGTCTGTCATTTGCATGAACAGCCAGAACCTGAAATAAGATAGGCACAATTGTCTGATCCAAGTAGGAATGAGTTAGCAAAGACTGGAGATCCATTTTCTGTTTTGTGACATTTCTGCATTAATCTTCTCATTTTCTACTATTCTTTCTCTCTCCTTATTTTTGTCAGACTATACCATGGAAAATGATCTGAGGTGTGAGACAAAGCACTTGGGTGTCACTGCTCTAAAGTATCATGTCTCTGCCTTCATAGGTAATAATCATCATTCATTTTAATCAGTTTCTTCAAAAGCCATAGAGAGATAGTTTTTCTTTTCTCCATTTTTTTCCCCTTTTGAAACTTAAAGGAAGTTTTGATGAAATTTTTTTTTTTAACATGAATATTACCTTTTCTAGAGGCCACAGGACTGGAAAAGGTCAGTTTACATTCCTATCCCAAAGAAAGACAATGCCAGAGAATGCTCAAACTACCACACAGTTGCACTCATTTCACACGCTAGTAAAGTAATGCTCAAAAATCTCCAAGCCAGGCTTCAGTAATACATGAACCATGAACTTCCAGATGTTCAAGCTGGCTTTAGAAAAGGCAGAGGAACCAGAGATCAAACTGCCAACATCTGCTGGATCATCGAAAAAGCAAGAGAGTTCCAGAAAAACATCTATTTCTGCTTTATTGACTATGCCAAAACCTTTGACTGTGTGGAACACAATAAACTGTGGAAAATTCTTCAAGAGATGGGAATAGCAGACCATCTGACCTGTCTCTTGAGAAACCTGTATGCAGGTCAGGAATTAACAGTTAGAACTGGACATAGAACAACAGACTGGTTCCAAATAGGAAAAGGAGTACATCAAGGCTGTATATTGTCGCCCTGCTCATTTAACTTATATGCAGACTACATCACGAGAAACGCTGGGCTGGAAGAAGCACAAACTGGAATCAAGATTGCTGAGAGAAATATCAATAACCTCAGATATGCAGATGACACCACCCTTATGGCAGAAAGTGAAGAGGAACTAAAAAGCCTCTTGCTGAAAGTGAAAGAGGAAAGTGAAAACGCTGGCTTAAGGCTCAACATTCAGAAAACTAAGATCATGGCATCTGGTCCCATCACTTCATGGCAAATAGATAGGGAAGCAATGGAAACAAGGACAGAGTTTATTTTTTAGGGCTCCAAAATCACTGCAGATGGTGATTGCAGCCATGAAATTAAAAGACGCCTACTCCTTGGAAGGAAAGTTATGGCCAACCTGGATAACATATTGAAAAGCAGAGATATTACTTTGCCAACAAAGGTCCGTCTAGTCAGGGCTGTGGTTTTTCCAGTAGTCCTGTATGATGTGAGAGTTGGACTATAAAGAAAGCTGAGCACTGAAGAATTGATGCTTTTGAACTGTGGTGTTGGGGAAGACTCTTGAGAGTCCCTTGGACTGCAAGGAGATCCAACCAGTCCATCCTAAAGGAGATCAGTCCTGGGTGTTCATTGGAAGGACTGATCTTGAAGCTGGAACTCAATTTGGCCACCTCATGGGAAGAGTTGACTCATTGGAAAAGACCTTGATGCTGGGAAGGATTAGGGGTAGGAGAATAAGGTGACGACAGAGGATGAGACAGCTGGATGGCATCACTGACTCTATGGACATGGGTTTGGGTGGTCTCTGGGAGTTGGTGATGGACAGGGAGGCCTGGTGTGCTGCAGTTCATGGGGTCACAAAGAGTCAGACAGGACTGAGCTACTGAACTGAACTGGACTGAGAGGTCATATAATGACTTCAACACTAGAGTCAAAACACTGCTAGCAACTTTTGAATAGCATTTCACAAACTCAAAAATACCACTCTAACTGGTATCTCTGATACAAAGAGAACGTCAAAATGGAGCCCCAAAGTGAGAAACCAGGATCTGGAGCTATCAACAAACATAAACTCAGATGGCACATTAAGAAAACCAGAGCAGCGGTACCATCCATCACTATGCAGGTGGTAAAGTCCTGTATACTCTTTGAAGGCTAAGAACATAAAATTACAAAGGAGCGCAAACTGAAACCAAGGTAGCTGAAAAAATACTGTGCAAAAAAAGAGAAAATGTTTAGGAAAGAGCAATGAACTCCCTGGGAAAAAAATAAATGGGATAATAGGAGATGAAGAAGGGAATTTATAATGTAACACAAGCATTTGAGCTATAAAAGTAAAAATTAAGATTTGTTGATGCCTTCTACAAATATTTTTTAGAGCCCACTGTATTCCAGGCAATATTTTAGGATTTGGGGATACATCCACAAGACAGTGAATGAACTCTGCCACCAGGGGAGGCAGGTCAGGGAGGCAAACAGTTAAAGAGGAGGAGAAAGGGCCTGTGATAATGCATTCATAGTAAGAATACTCACTACACGTGCAGAAAAGATTTTAGGAAACTTTTCCAAAACATTTGAAGACTGAAGTGTCCATGCTTCACAATATCTTATGAGTTTACCAATTTTAAAACAGAGTACAAGTTCTATGTAGTGAAATATTTGGATGCATTTTTAAAGAGTCTAATTTTTTTTAAAATATTTATCCACCTCATGGGCCTCTGAAGTAGGATAAATGAATTGATAATTAGCAAACAAATGTTTTATTAATAATCACCGTAGTTTGGCCAAAGTTCTCATGTTGTCATTGTTTCCAAATGGGAGTACTCTCATTCTCTTCATATCTTCTTGTTATCATTAAGTTCTGAGATTAGTCTTACTCTAGGTACCTGAGCATCACTAGCATTAGATATCCAGACTGGATTTAAGATTTACTGCCTGCTGTGAAACTCGCAAGCACACACACAGAGTGGACACACACACTGGGCACCACATTTTGCAAAATTCTTTGTTAGCCAGGATTATATCTGCATGGGTTTGCTGTATTTTACACCCTCAGTTTCATTTCCCTCATTCTATGTGTAGAGTCATGTCCAATCCTGGCAGATCATGGATAGTCCATCACTCAGAGCAGGAAGATAACAAAGCAGCAATACTTCTGAGGTTGTTTCAGCTCAGATGGTAATTAAATTTGCTTGCTCTAATTTGCAATATTTGTTTGAAGAAGTGAAGCTCTGCTACAAATCATTTTGGCAGCTACCATTAACACAGGCTGTGAAATGGATATTACATAGACTGATGTGTCAGTTATTGCAATGCCAGCCAAGGAAAATGAGGGGAGGTCTGTTTGGGGGAAGAATATGTCCTGCGCTGTGCTCTGTGCTGTTACACTATTATTGCTGCTGGTTTCCCATTCTTGTGTAAGTTTGTTTTCTTTCATCCTTTCTCTCCAATTTTGGGAACTAATTCCAATGTCAAAATGTTTTATCTGGGTTATTCTAGGACAGTGGCCTTACCTCTCTCAGCCTCAAATTTCTCATCTGTAGAATGGGCATCATGATACTGCCTACCTAGTACAATGTTGTTTTGTCTTTTTTTTTTTTAATAAAGGTTGACTGATGGAATGCAAATAAATGACTTATCCACAGTGCATTCAGTCCACCATTCAACAATGATTTATTTGATATTAGCATGTCCAGAACACTGCATAAAGTAAATGTTTAATAAATGATAGTTATTTTATCACTATTGAATACATCATATTTTGACATATACCAGGAACTATCCTAGAAGTGAAAAGGAACCAAAAATGAACAGTATCTCTAATTCTCCTTCAAAAGTAGGAGCCATGTTGATATATATAACCACAAACAAACACACACAAATATTCCTTCTCTAATCATGAAGAATCAGGAAGAGGTTGAAAATACGCCCAAGTTTCTACAGCAAATAGCTGAGGTTTTTCTAAAAGCTAGTTCAGTGCTATTTCTTTTGGACTTGAGCAAATACAGTGCTCCATAATATTACCAAAAAAAATGTGAAAAATTCTAAATAAAATTACCTAAATGACTTTTCAAAATCCACACTAGCATTAGGGCTATGTGAGAGAAACAACCATAGAGGAGAATGTCAGTCTGAAAAATGACATGTCTTCTGTAAGCTGATAAATTGTTTATTGCAAATGCAAACTATCCTCAGTGGATTTGTGAGTCATTAAATGTAATTAAATCAGTACCTGACCAGTTACCAGATTAGATTCCCAGTTATGTTTGATTTTGCAACCAGATATTTGCCCATAGAAGAAATAGCCCTCTTCTTCATAGTAGAAAGAAACTCTGTCAAACCTTACTACTTATGTTCCTTTATTATAATCTGTATCTGTGCAAGTTATGAAGTCACTCTGTACATATTTTGAAGGAATTCTCTTATCCCTACTCCTTGTGCCACCCCCCCCAACAAAGTTACCATTTTCAGAAAAATATCTTTCATCTCCATTTCACTTTCATAAAATGGACCTAGTGAATTACTAATTCAGAAATCTACAGTATATCCAGAGAAGAGAAATTTAATCTGTAGAGTTCAACCAAATCCCTCAGTATGGAAACTTGTCAAAAAACTATGGAATTGCTTCTGAGACAAACAAAAGACAGCACATAGTTCACTACTGTGTCAGTTGAGGATTGTGTGAATGGTGATTTTGTTTGCAGATGTAGGGAATGAGGAGAGGTGTCATCACACTTCAGCGAAAGAAGTAGACAAGTAGACATGTAGGAGAAAGGTAGAATGGATTGATAATAATAATATACCACAGTAATATTGATGGCTGTCATTTATTGCATGCTTATTCATTCCTAAGAACCATATTACACGTTTTACAAGTCCTCACAAAGAAATCCTGTCTAATATTAGTGTTTTATTATAGCTAAGAAAACTGTGGCTTCCCCATTACCACACAGCAAAAAGGTAGTAGAGTTTCAAATCAAAATGAAAGTCACTCAGTTGTGTCTGACTCTTTGCTACCCTGTTGACTGTCCAGGGACTTCTTCAGGCCAGAATACTGGAGTGGGTAGCCTTTCCCTTTTCCAGAGGATCTTCCCTACCCAGGGATCAAACCCAGGTCTCCCACATTGTAGGCGGATAGTTCAACTGAACTATCAGGGAAGCCCTTCAATTCAAACCTATCTCCAAAGTCTAGATTCTTAACTGTTGTGCTATAAATCTTGTGAAGCTAAGTTTTCTTGTAAAATTGAAATTTGTCTTTGTTCATCCAACTTGGGCATTAAGTAGCCTGGGGATACCCAAGGGTGTACAAGGCTACAAATGGGAGTGGAGTGTGCAGCAGAGATGGTGGTGGTGGTTTAGTCGTTAAGTCATATCTGACTCTTGCAACCCCATGGACTGTAGCCTGCAGGCTCCTCTGCCCATGGGATTCTCAGGGCAAGAATACTGGAGTGGGTTACCATTTCTTTCTCCAGGGAATTTTCCCAACTGAGGAATCAAACCCATGTCCTCTACATTGCAGGCAGATTCTTTACCAACTGAGCTATGAGGGAAGCATGCAGCAGAGACTGTCTGAGGTAGTAGATCATAATAGAGATGTGCTGCTCGGAGCCTACTCCATCTACACAGACCATGGCTTTGGAGAAAACCATGTGTTGAACACTATGGGCTTATCTTAAAGTCCCATCGGATAACCAAACATACCCTTAATAGAGGAAATAAAATTCACTTAAATAGGAACATACTCCAAATACATTTTGCTTATTCTCTTATTAACGCAAATCCATGTGCCAGATACACAGTGAGGCCCAACAAACTGAAGCATCAGAATTTGGAGCAGAGTAAAGTTTGTTGCAAAGCCATGCGGAGGAGAAAGGTGGCTCATGCCCTGAAAAGCCTGGAGCTTCCCAAACGGTTTTGGCAAAGCATATTTAAAGGGCAGGTGGTTCACAGGGTACATGATCAACTTGGGCACAATTCTCTGACTGGCTGATGAGGCAGCAGCGGGGTGTCACAGGGGTTAACTTTATCAGTCCTTAGGTTCCAGGAGGCCTGGGGCCCTGTGCTCCTGATCATCATCAAGTAGTTCTTCCATTTGGTGGGTTTTTTTTTTTTTATCTTCAAAACAACTCAGGAACTTTGAATCAAATACTATTATCTAGGTACTTCAGAGAAGAGCTAAGGCAAAGGATATGAAAGACCTGTCCTGGCCCCATTGAGCCCCACTATTATACTCTAATAGCCTCAGTCTTTAGAATTACTTTGTCAGGTATCTGAAATTGACTACATTTCTTATGACAGTTGCTTTAAGCCACAGTCCCTATGTTTACCAGCCTTTGTGTTATTTCTTTTCTTTTTTTCTTTTTGTAAATTAGAGAAGTTTCTAGGTCACCTGTTCCTTAGAAATAATTCTACAGAGGTTGTAAATATTAATAGTTAGTTGAACTTAAAGCACCTTCTGCCTCAGAGTGTACTGCCAAAAAAAAAAAAAAAGTAAATTAAATCATCTTTCACTCAGCTGGAAGGAAACTAGAGCATAATGTGTAAACTACATATATTTTATTTCATTTATCTTAAAAATATTTTCTCCTAACTAAACATAATATTAACAGTTACTAATACTGTGTATTAGCACTAAGTAGTGTTTATTTTACCTACATTTAAAAGTTCCTTCAGAGTTGGTGGTAAAGGCATGTTTCTCTTTAGTTCTAAACATTTCAGTGAAGTTTGAAACTGACAGGCTTCTGATTGATTGGGAATATCCATCACCCTCCTTGCTCAGCTAAACAGGAAGAAAGGTATCTCTGAAAGGAACAGTGTTGTGGGTACTGTGCCCTAGTGATGCAGAAACATCACTGAGATTTAGGTGCATGACTCATCAGTTCTTTTTTTTTTTTTTTCTGAAAAGTACAAAAGTAAAACTTTTTCCTCTTTTCCAGAGATTGAAGTTAGCCAATAAAGACACACATCTTCACTAATGACATTACTATAATGGAATATCTACAGAGAGACCCATTCTCAGCAATATTCTTTAAAAATAGAAAAATTTGTCTGTAGTGGATATGCTTAAATTCTGAAGAGTCAGAGACATTCGAAGCCATTAGAAGTTTAAATTTAAAGCAATAGGTATACTGCTGGTTTTCTAAGGTTTCAAAATAATCTCAGGAATGCAACAGCCAATAGTTATGAAAATGAATACACAGAACTTTCCCTGCTAAACTCCTGCTTTCTAACCCATTTTTCAGGTCTAGATTAGCCTTTGTTATTCAGAAAAGTGATCAAGAGAAAGTAGAGCTGGAGACTAGCCTGCACTCCCCATGGAGTCAAGTCTAATGAGGTGGGTTCTGTTTGGAAATGCAGTGTGCTCTGCTTAGGTTGGCTGTAACCAGATCAGCAGGCCAGCAGTGGGATTGTGTGGTTAGTCAAAGGGAAAGATTTGTTTTTGTTTTTGTTTTTTACAATATAGTAAGTTTAAAAGTTCAGAGAAAAACACACAGTAGCTGTAAACACACAGTAGCTGTATCTATACTTTGGAGGGAATTCTTGGTTGTTTGGGAGGGAATTCTTGGAATGTTTGATGTGCAGAGAAATTTTGAGGTGTTTGGTAAACAGTTAGACTGTATTATAACTACCCCACTCCATCTCACCTTGGTTTTCTTGAGACACCAAATAGATATGTAAAATATTTTTAATATTTTTCTGTCACACTGCTGTTTCTGTGAATCAAACATCTTGCTGTATGAACCCTTCATTATATTTAGGTTGCAGTGGTAACTTCTAAGACAGTGGTTTCCAACAGTCCCTTCAGCTTCTTATACCCCTCTACAAGCAAAACAGTAACAAGCACTACCTTTAAAGAGAGAATTTACATGTGATTATTTTTTTCTTTTTAATTCAAAGCTTTGATTATTTATTATACAAAGAGCTATTGGGAATTGATTGGAAAACTATTGAGGTTTAATAGGTAAATAGAAAAAATTTCATAAAATATGAACATTAAAAACAAATATGAATAATAATTTTAGTACTGAATTTTTAACAATATTTCTTTACAGGACATAATATTAATTGGCATAAATGTATATTTGTGTGTGTGTATGTATGCTTCAGAGAGTTATGCTTATATTGATGTTTGGTTTCTCAGTATCATTGGTCCCTATCCTTTCTACATTCTCCTCTTAGTTGGACAACAGAGGCTTCTTTTACCATATCCTTCCCTCCTTGCCCCAGTGTGACAGGAAGTAACCCCTTGACCCAAGCTGAAACATTCAAATTTATTCCTGAGAATGTGACTCTTGAATGTAATGATAGGAGGACAGGATGAATAAAAAATGCTGTTTATTCTTTATAATACTGACTAATGAGTCAGTTCAGTTCAGTTCAGTCACTCAGTCATGTCCGACTCTTTGTGACCCCATGAACCGCAGTACACCAGGCCTCCCTGTCCATCACCAACTCCCAGAGTCCACTCAAACCCATGTCCACTGAGTCAGTGATGCCATCCAACCATCTCATCCTCTGTCGTCCCCTTCTACACCTGCCCTCAATCTTTCCAGGATCAGGGTCTTTTCAGATGAGTAAGCTCTTTGCATCAGGTGACCAAAGTATTGGAGTTTCAGCTTCAAGATCAGTCCCTCCAGTTAACACCCAGGACTAATCTCCTTTAGGATAGACTGGTTGGATCTCCTTGCAGTCCAAGGGACTCTCAAGAGTCTTGTCCAACACCACAGTTCAAAAGCATCAGTACTTCAGTGTTCAGCTTTCTTTATAGTCCAAGTCTCACATCCATACATAACCACTGGAAAAACCATAGCCTTGACTAGATGGACCTTTGTTAGCAAAGTAATGTCTCTGCTTTTGAATATGCTGTCTAGGTTGGTCATAACTTTCCTTCCAAGGAGTAAGTGTCTTTTAATTTCATGGCTGCAATCACCATCTGCAGTGATTTTGGAGCCCAGAAAAATAAAGTCAGCCACTGATTCCACTGTTTCCCCATCTATTTGCCATGAAGTGATGGGAGCAGATGCCATGATCTTAGTTTTCTGAATGTTGAGTTTTAAGCCAACTTTTTCACTCTCTTCTTTCACTTTTATCAAGAGGTTCTTCTTCTCTTTCTTCAATAAGAGTGGTGTCATCTGCATATCTGAGGTTATTGATATTTCTCCCAGCAATCTTGATTCCAGCTTGTGCTTCCTCCAGCCCAGCATTTCTCATGATGTACTCTGCATATAAGTTAAATAAGCAAGGTGACAATATACAGCCTTGACGCACTCCTTTACCTATTTGGAACAGTCTGTTGTTTCATGTCCAGTTCTAACTGTTGCTTTCTGACCTGCCTACAAGTTTCTCAAGAGGCAGGTCAGGTGGCCTGGTAGTCCTGGTAGTCCCATCTCTTTCAGAGTTTTCCAGAATTTTTTGTGATCTACACAGTCAAAGGCTTTGGCACAGTCAATAGAGCAGAAGTAGATGTTTTTCTGGAACTCTCTTGCTTTTTCGATGATCCATCGGATATTGGCAATTTGATCTCTGGTTCCTCTGCCTTTCTAAGACCAGCTTGAACATCTGGAAGTTCACAGTTCACGTATTGCTGAAGCCTGACTTGGAGAATTTAGAGCATTACTTTACTAGCATGTGACACGAGAGCAGAGTATTTCATGCTTTTAAAACCTGCAGCTGCCAGTCCATCTTCAGCCTTACCTAGAACCCTCTCCCTATATGCATCTAACAAATTCTTCAGTTAAACTAGCCAGAGTCAACTTTTACTACCTGCTTGCAAATTACTATAACTACACCTGTATGTTTGAGTAGCATTTTACAACTCACTTTATTCTGAGTCATCTAATTCATTGTGTAAACAGCTTTGATAATTAAATGTCATGAACTCTTGTTTCACATATATGTTATCATAACAAACAGCTAATTAAAATATAGTAATCATAATAGAGTCAATCGGAAAGTGAATAAATACAGTTGATTGGTGTGTTGGCAACTTCCTCATTGTCAGCCTTTTCCAGAGTCATAAATTTTATTTATTGCTTCATCGAAACTTTGCAAGGATAGAATCTTAGCAAAAGACTTAGCCAATCACAAACTACTTAGGTATGCATGCAAGGACATGACCCTAGTCTTCTATCTTTGCCAAACAAAGCCTAGTCCACAGACCAGCATCAGCATCACCTTGGCACTTGCTAGAAATGCACACTCTCAGACCCTGCTTTTAACCTACTGACATAGAATCTGCATTTAAAACCATTCCACAGGACATGTTTTCCATTAAAGTTTAAAAATATTGTATCCTATCTCACATTTTGCATTTATCACTTTATCATTTACTTTTTAGTCACCACTCATAATAGCAGACTACCTCTATTTAGGTGCTTTTTAAAGCACTTTAATACTCATTTTCATAGTAATCTTGGGAGACATGGATGGATAACATTGCTACCCATTCTAGAAAGGCAAGAACTGAAGGCTAGAGAAGCTGACTAGTAGGCTGCCTCTGTAGAGTGGTATAGTCAGTACTAGCACACAGGAGTCTTCAATTAAAGAGTCAGGCTTGGTTCTAGAATGATTTTCATGTTCATTAATCTTCTAAGAAGGAATTGTTTCAAGTATATCTCTTTTAGATTTATAAAGGAGATATATAGGTTATAAAAGTCCTCCTGTAATGACAGGAGGACAGAATGAATGAACAATGCTGTTTATTCATTGTAATGAATGGTTATATTCATTATAAGGTTTGTGTTTGATTTTTGTATGTATTGTAAAAATTGTATTGTACATACAAAATGTATATATTGTACAAAAATGTACAAATTGCATGTACATACAAACATTATAGTGTTCGCATATACATACAAACATTACTGTGTTTATATGTACAATGTTATATTTGTACATACAAAGGTTTGTTCAGCCTCTACTTGAACCCGTCAATGGGTCAGGATCTTATGGTTTCAAAACTCAGCTGTTTCACCTGTGGACTTTTTTAACTTATAGAAGGCTCTGTTTTGAAATACACTTCTCATATCTTTCTGTGTAGAAAAAAAGATATTTTAATCTTTTCCATTTCAAATATTGAAAAAGGAATTTTTCTTTTAATCTTTTCTTGTTCTGAGAAAATTATTTCAACTATTTCTCAATAACATATTGTCTAATTCCCCATCTTGATAATCTCTATTAAGCACTCAACGTATTTGGGGTTCTTATTAAAAACATTACAAATAATCTAATGTGGTTTGACCAGCATAATGTGGGATAATTACTTCTATTAATCCAGACAGTCTATATTATTAAGGTTGTCTAAAGTTCATTCAGCTTTGGCAATATCCATATAATATTCTTGTTTTATACTGCAATTGTATCTTCATGTTCATATAAGCTTTTCTCTTGTCTTGGTTTACCCTATTCTATCTCTAAATTAGTACTTTGAAGTAAATTATCTTTCTAATTAATTTTTATTGGGCTATAGTTGCTTTTCAATGTTGTGTTAGGTTCACTGAATAGCAAAATGAATCAGCCATGCATATACATATATTCCTTCTATTTTAGATTTCCTTTCCAATCAGGTCACCTCTGTGCATTAAGTAGAGTTCCCTTGCTATACAGTATGTTTTCATTAGTCATCTATTTTACTGTTGTTTTTGTTGTTTTGTCACAAAGTCATGTCAAACTCTTTTGCGACCCCATGGACTGTAGCCTGCCAGGCTCCTCTATTCATGGGATTTCTCAGGAAAGAATACTGGAGTGTGTTGCCATTTCATTCTCCAAGGGATATTCTTGACCCATGTCTCTTGCATTAACAGGCAGATTCTTTATTGCTGAGCCATCAGGGAAGGCTGGTATCTATTTTAGACATAGTATCAATAATGTACATATGCCAATCCCAATCTCCCAATTCCTGCCACCTTCCCCCTTCTTGGTATCCATATATTTGTTCTCTATGTCTGTTCTCTGTTTCTCCTTTGCAAATAGAGTCATCTATACCATTTTTCTAGATTTCTTTTTTATTTTATTTTATTTTATTTTTTTATTGTTTTTGCCATACATTGTCATGATATCACCATGGGTTTACATATGCTTCCCCTCCGGAACCCCCCTCCCTCCTCCCTCCGCCCCGGAAATCTCGCTGTACCAGCCCCGAGCATCAATCCTAGACTGGCGATTGATTAGACACGTGACAATTAACATGCTTCAATGCCCTTCTCCCATATCATCCCACCCTTACCCTCATCCACAAAGTCCACGAGTCTATTCTATACATCTGCGTTCCTTTTGCTGTCTCGCATGTTGGGTTCTCGTTACAGTCTTTCTAAATTCCATATATATGCGTTAATATACTGTATTGTTGTTTTTGCTTCTGGCTTACTTCACTCTGGATAATGGGCTCCAGTTTCGTCAATCTGAGTAGAATTGCTTCAAATGAATTTTTTTTTAATGCTGAGTAATATACATATGTGTTAATATACAATTTTTTTCTCTTTTTGATTTATTTTACTCTGTATGACAGTCTCTAGGTCCATCCACATCACTGCAAACTACACAGTGTCATTCTGAGTTATTATATTTTGTTGTTAGTGGAGGTTTAATTATTTTTTTTTCCTGGTACAGAACATTAATTCTTGTTTAGTGATGTCTTTTTGGTTGTAGATCATCATTTCAGACTCAGAAGATCATTTGAAACCTTGGTTTCACTACAAAGGCTGGACCATGGGGGCAGATTCTTCCACTCTGAAATAATCAGAGCCAATCCTTTCCCTGCCTCAGTCTCACAAATAGTCCAGGCCCAAATAAATCTCTAAGTGTTAGTTGGTCGTATCTGATTCTTTATGACCCCATGATTGCAAGGTTTCTCTTGTGTAGCCTGTAGCCCACCAGGTTTCTCTGCTCATAGAATTCTCCAAGCCAGAATAGTGGAGTGGGTTGCCATTTCCTTCTCCAGGGAATCTTCCCAACCCCAGAATCAAACCTGGGTCTCCTACATTGCAGGCAGATTCTTTACCATCTGAGCCACCAGAGAAGCCCAAATAAATCCCTACAGATCTCCATAATATAGGCCATCATCATCCCCTATAACCTATAGTCCTCTTAAACACTATTGAGGTTTTGAGAGGCAAATTAATCATCCTCTGCTTTGAATTCTTAATCATTTGAGTAAAGGATATCAGATTCAGAGAAATAACAACGTACAAACTTTATTGCTCACAAAAAAAATTGGGGACTGTAATTTAAAGCAGAGGCCAATATTGCCTTTTGATGCCCATGCCCCTCTCTTCTCCTTCATCAGAAGCTGACCTGTGCTAACATATGGGAGGCAGGAGGAGAGAAAACACACTCAGCCTGTAGGCAGGCAACTTGGAAACAGAACCAATGTGAAACCAGTTTGATCAGATAGAGCCCCTCTCCCTAATCTCAGTCATCAGATCAAGCACTCCACTTCCAGTAGGGAGAACCACTAAGCAGGGGAGGTTCAGGAATGTTCTCTCAGTATATTCTATGTTGGGTTGGGAAGTGGAAGAACCAAAATGATGTGTCCCCCCTAAGAAGATGCACTGGAGTAGGTCATTGATCCTACCAAGCAGTTTGTTTGCAGTCTCATCCATGAGATTTGTTCATTCCTCTCTCTAATTCTTTGCAAATACCACTACTTGATTAGAATCCTTCCTGCTTCTCCACTAAAACAAATCTCCCTGTGGCTTTGTTGACTTACAGGGATTGCATTATTTGAGTCATTGAATGTTGAAACACCTAAAAATCAAATTTGTTTCAAAGGCAGACACACCAGATTTAAATAGCTGCCATCCATGAGATGTAATAAAGCTCTTAGGTATCCAGTGATGAAAGTCTTTATGTGAGGGAAAATCAGTCTCTATTCAGTCTCCCTGGAAGAAATTAACACTCTGCCAAAATATCAGTGTATATATTAACCAATGATGTATATACTTAGAAAAAGTTGTAAGTAAAGATATGTTACCTTTAAAAGTTTTCAGGGATAAAATTCTGTGTGGATATGTGTTATTGACTAAACTAAATGGTTATACTTAGCAAAACTTAGCTTTGAGTTTTTGTTTTAGTTATTGTTCAGTCGCCAAGTTGTGTCTGACTCTTTGCAACCTCCTGGACTAAAGATCCACTCAGTTTTAGAACAGTAAATATTTTTTGTGAAAGGCCTGATATTGACTGTTTAGTCTTTGAGGTTCACTTAGCTGCTGTTGAAACTACTCAGCTCTGTTGTTGGAATGTGAAAACAGCCATGGACAGTGCACTTTTGAGATCTCATGTTCCTTAGATGATCATCTGCATTAGCTTTTATCCAGATTGATTTACCAAACTCTGCCTCTAAGACGTGTTTAAATATTTCTACTAAAGATCTTTTCAATCTCTGGAGGTTTTACATCATTTATGCTTAGAAAAAGTTATTTTTTTCAAAAGGCAACATTTTTTTTTCTTTTCCCCTGTATTATTTAAAAGATTTAGTTATTTTGAGTAAAAAGAAACATAATAAAATGTACAAACCAAGTTTCTGCTCAGTCCACAGCTGAGTCTCATAGCCTACACATTTAAACAGTAAAGGGAACATTAGGTGTTTGATGGGATTTCCAGGTGGCTCAGTGGTAAAGAATCCACCTGCCAGTGCAGGAGACCTAGGTTCGAACCCTGGGTCAGGAAGATCCCCTGGAGAAAGGAATGGCAACCCACTCCAGTATTCTTTCCTGAGAAATGCCATGGAAAGAGAAGCCTGGTGGGCTACAGTTCCTGGGGTCACAAAAGAGTCAGACATGATTTTGTGACTAAACAACAACAACAAGGTACTTGATAGAGATTAATTAGATGAAAATTCTGTAGGTGAATTATTTCCTTAGGAAGAACCTGGAACTGTGAAACTCTGTCAAGTAAGAGAATCCTCTAGTTTCCACTCTAGAGACTTATGAAGCATATGCTTTATATGCTTAGTTTTTATTTCAAAGTGCCTCTTTTATAGATGATAAATGAAGCAAATAAAATGGGAAGAAAGTGAATAATGCATTAATTATTATTAATATGTAAATAATATTATCGATACATTTTTAGTTATGTTAATGTTAAATACCACAATACTATATAGTATGATAATACTGTATTACTTACTATTAAGTTATATTTGATACTGTTAAAATGAATAATTAGGAATATATTAATTATTATTAAAAGACAGGCCCAAAGACATGTACACACACTCTTGGACACACAATACCAATTTAGATTTAATTATCAGAAAGAAACTTTTGTTGAAAATAGAAATCCTAATCTGTATTTGAAGGTAAAATGAAAACTGTTGTTTTAGCCATGGACATTTTCTCACCACAATCAAGTTTAAATACTGATTTTTCTTCCTTTCTTCAATTTTTCCCTCAAAGAAACATGTGTGGAGGAAAGACAGTAATGTCAACAAAGGCTAAATTCATCTTTCCATTTCCCTCCAGAGATTTTTATCAAACCATACAATAACTGATGTCATCTCTTACTTTCAAACAGCAGTTGATAGTTACTATATTAAGAAACTTGTCAGGGTGATTAAGAATGATATCCTGTGCAGTTACTGACAGTGGTATGACCGTGTTAGTTTGGCCAAACATGTTAGCTCTGCAAAGACCTTTTGCTAATTAAAATATTGTATCTTGTTCACTGTTGGGAGTGAAGAAGGGGAAATGATGCTGAGCCTAAGCAAGCTCTTTGCGGAAAGCAGGACACATAGGAGCTCCAAGCTTGAAGGCAAAGAGGTGGTTGCCTTGGTGGCTACAGGTTTGAAGGACTTCCAAGTAAATGTTAGAAGGGACTTCTCAATTAGTGGCCCATATGCAATCTACATTTTTCTGGGCTCCAAAATCACTGCAGATGGTGATTGCAGCCATGAAATTAAAAGACGCTTGCTCCTTGGAAGGAAAGTTATGACCAACCTAGACAGCATATTAAAAAGCAGAGACATCCCATGGTGATATCATGACAATGTATGGCAAAAGCAATAATAAAAAAAAAATAAATAAAAAAAATAAAAGGTAACTCATAAAAAAATTAAAAAAAAAAAAAAAAGCAGAGACATTACTTTCCAACAAAGGTCTGTCTAGTCAAGGCTATGGTTTTTCCAGTAGTCATGTGTGGGTGTGAGAGTTGGACTATAAAGAAAGCTGAGTGCCAAAGAATTGATGCTTTTTTGAATTGTGGTGTTGGAGAAGGCTCTTGAGAGTCCCTTGGACTGCAAGAAGATCCAACAAGTCGATCCTAAAGGAGATCAGCCCTGGGTGTTTATTGGAGGGACTGATGTTGAAGCTGAAACTTTGATACTTTGGCCACCTGATGTGGAGAGCTGACTTATTTGAAAAGACCCCAATGCTGGGAAAGATTGAGGGCAGGAAAAGAAGGGGACGACAGAGGATGAGATGGTTGGATGGCATCATCAGTTCAATGGACACGGGTTTGGGTGGACTCCAGGAGTTGGTGATGGACAGCGAGGCCTGGCGTGCTGTGGTTCATGGGGTCGCAAAGAGTCAGACACAACTGAGCAACTGAACCGAACTGAACTGATGAATTCTACCATCAGAATCACTAACATGAATTATTTAAAATGCAGATTTCTGGTTCCACTTCAGAATGACTTAATGAAAATATCTAGAATTGCAGCCCAGAAATCTGCCCTTATTTGTAACCATCTCTAGATGGATTTCATGTACATGAAGGTTTGAAAAGTACCAAATAAGTGACTCATGCTGCAGAATGTTCTGCTGCTTCATACACCATTAGATATTTCAAATACTGACTCATTGGGTCTTAGGAAGGTCTTGTTCTTATTTGAAAGGCAGATTCTTCAAGCCTATTTGTACAAAAGCAGGGATTCTTTATTACCTTGGAGCTGTTGACCGTGGCAGATCAAGAATCCTCTGAATTATACATAAAGTGTAGAGTGTTTCTGTATTTATCTGGGGTGGAGATGTTTAACCTTTATCAAATTTTCAAAAGCTCCCTAACTCTCTCCCAAATTTCTGGATCACTGGACTAAAGGAGTCAAAGTCATTTAATTGCAACTGATTTATTCTATTGGAGACTTCATTTACTGTGGTCAGGACAGCAAGTCATTTGCTTGATGACAAGAAGAATTAGCGCTTAAAATGGTTTTCAGCTTCTTTTATTTTAAGTTTTTCATTTCCTAAATTATCACTTGTTTCTGAAGTAAAATGTCATACATGTTTATCATCAATCTAGCATCAGGAGTCTGGATCTGAACATTCCATCAATTGAATGCAAAATTCATATCATGGATGGGAAATAGCTAAACTTCCGCCCCCCAAATGCACCCTCTGCTTCCTGTTCTCTGTCTATCACAGATTTTGCTTCCATAAAAAGAAAGAAGCTTTTATAACTGAGATCACCTGTAATTTTATTCTGTCACTAATTGACTTGAAATATTGTAAGTCTCCATTGTTGTGTGGTAGTCTTTGCACACAAAAATTATAGCTAGGGAAGAAATGAAGCTAAGTGAAAGTGAATAGGATGCAACTATTTATAACATTGTGATTCTGGGTTAGTGATAAAAAGTTTCATTTATGTCTGGTTAATAATTTTTGCCAACAAAGGTCTGTCTAGTCAAGGCTATGGTTTTTCCAGCAGTCATGTGTGGATGTGAGAGTTGGACTATAAAGAAAGCTGAGAGCCAAAGAATTGATGCTTTTGAGCTGGGGTGTTGCAGAAGACTCTTGAGAGTCCCTTTTTCTGCAAGGAGATCCAACCAATCCATTCTAAAGGAGATCAGTCCTGAGTGTTCATTGGAAGGACTGATATTGAAGCTGAAATGCCAATACCTGATGCAAAGAACTGACTCATTTGAAAAGACCCTGATGCTGGGAAAGATTGAAGGCGGGAGGAGAAGGGGACGACAGAGGATGAGATGGTTGGATGGCATCACTGACTCCATGGACATGAGTTTGAGTAAACTCTGGGAATTGGTGATGGACAGGGTGGCCTGGCGTGTTACAGTTCATGAGGTCGCAAAGAGTTGGACACAACTGATCCACTGAACTGAACTGAATAATGTTGTGTCAGGAAAGACAGCCTTGTAGACAAAGAAGAGTTCTCTATAATGTGAATTTTACAAAAGGAAAAATCTTTAGTTAGTATATACCTAAGCTTAAAAGGCCCTGGAGAAGGAAATGGCAACCCACTCCAGTATTCTTCCGTGGAGAATCCCATGGACAAAGGATCCTGGCAGACTATAGTCCATGGGTGTCACAAAGAGTCAGACATGACTTACCAGCTAACAAGCTGAAAACAAATAAGTGTTTCAAACCAATGTTCTCTGATTAGAGTCAGAACTTAAATTTTGGCCGATATCAGTAGTACAAACAATAAGTCTAAATAGGAAAGAAGTGCTTGATTCTCTTTGAATACAAAGGAGATGAAGAATTTAGCCCAAACAAACCACCTCAGAGCAAAATCCTTGGTCCATGGACACTGCAGAAATGCCCAAGCTCTAATGTTAGTTTTCCACCTGTATTTGCCACCTCCTACCTCATATTTCTAGTTGATAGCAATGTCTGTGACACATAGGGATCATACAATAAATGTTTCTTCAGTAGGTATATGAATAAAAGATAATCACTGAAGAAGATTCTAGTTATAGTAGGGTAAATATATGAACTATATGAAAAAAAATTTCAATGGTCTAATACAGTATACTTTATTCTTAGCTCCTAGAAAACTCAGTGTATAACAGTGGCATGTTCTATACTATGCAGCAGTTGAGAGATAAATATAAATTCCCAACTCTTCTTTCCTGTAAGTGTGCATCTAGCCAGAAGGAAGAAGAGAGAGAATAGGGAAAAAAACAGGAGAGATTTAAATGGGCCACTTCCGGACATGACAGACATCATGTCCACCTACATTTCACCACCTGATGTCCATCACATGGTCCTGCTTAACTACAAAGGAGGATGGAAAGAGTGGGTAGCCTGTGTACTCAGGGAGGAGGCGGGAAGGAGTGGAAATGATGGGTTTCAGTTAATAATTAGCTTGTCTTTGCTGTATCAGAATTAGGGCAAGCCCTTTCCTTAAATAGAACCTACATTGTCATAACTGCCAACTCATAGCCAGTGTTAAGCTTACTTATTTACATTATGGTCTCTCCAATGGAATTTTTTTCACCAGCTATTATCCTAAGTAGTTGTTGTTATTGTTTAGTCCTAAGTGGTAAGGTAAACCTAATTGTAATCCTGGGTGAGCGAGATGCTTAATAGTCTTACAGTACAAAAGAGACTCTTCTAAGAGTTGTTACAACTTACTAAATGCCTCTTGCCATTTTTAACTGCTTAACCAAAAAAAAAAAAAAAACCTTTATTTTTGAAACATTCTTTAGTATGATTGCCATTATAGTTCTGAAATTTTTCCTAAAGAGCCCTAGGTTTCCTAATGTCAGCTACCCTAATGCTCTTCTCCTTCCAATAAGCATTAATTAAGCAATGGATCATTTTGTTCACACTGTTTGACATGCATAATCTGTGAAAAGCATAGTGAACTAATAGAGTTATCTGCTTCAATCTCATAGATTCACCTCTCTGACCCTGTGGGACCATTTCTTAATGAGACCATCAGATGTACATACCGATAAGATTGGGATTTATGCAGTTACCTCTCAAGTCTCAGCTACTCATTAACCAACTGCATCTTCAGCAGTTAAATGAATTAACCATTTAGCTAAGGAGAGCCTTCTTCTCTTTATTCATTTCTATCTCTTAATGTTTAATATATCATAATAATATGCCTAATATTCACGTTCATTGTTTTATGAGCAAAGTTTTCAATGTTTAAAAAGAAATGCTAAAATTTATTTTTTTCATTAACTATAAAGTCTTTCTTATTTACCTCTCACCCTCCATTCCATTTTTCTACATTTCTCCAGTATATATGTGCATTGTTACAGTAAAAAAGCAGCTAACCACATGCTTGTTAACAAACCTAAGGACACATTTCATCTTTCTTACATTCGTGTATTTGAGAGTATATGTATCTATATTACTTACAAAAAAAATTAGAAGGGGCTAGCATTTTCTTTTAAATCACAGAAAAGTGCTATGCATAGAGAGTATATAGTAACTAAAATGTCAACAAAAGGATCTTGTCACTGAGAGCTTTATCTATAGGAACTACCATTATGAGATATTTTACTTCTGAAATATGTTATCTACGTAACATAGTTTTGAAAAATGCTTGGTCTCTTCCATTCCCACTTGCTTTAGTCGTTGTCTTTTTTTACTCCTATATGATGTCTGGTTCCTAGGAACATTTTGAATTTCATACATTATTGGGTCAAAAAAGGATGACAATAAATTTTTATTGTTCCCAAAAACTCATACCTTGACAAATGCCTTATATATAAATATTTTAAAATCCTACAGATTATGATGACAATCTTCTTTCTAAGATCTTCTTTAAAAACTGTAAGAAGAGAAATTTTTGTATCTCATCCCTTTTATTTCTTCTCTCCTTATGTGTGATGAAAGTGGGATCTTATAGGACAAACTTATATTGATAGTTTCCTATGAAAGGAAGTAAACACTGGTAAATAAAAACTTGTCTTATAGATGTCCCATTCTACAGAATCAACTAATATAGAAGATTGTGATGATTATTGTCCAAAGAGATCCACTATTGCCATCCTAAGACAAATCCAGCTGGAAGGACAATCTTCAGATGGAGCTAAGACTCCAGGGATCAGAGAACTTCAGAAAAGGTACTAGAAATAAGAGATTGTGGGAGGTCAGGTGATAAAGAAACTCCAGAGAATCAAGCATCCATCCAAGGTGACTCTGCATTGACTGTAATATTACCACCAAAAGAGCAAAAATTCATTTTGTGTCAACCACTGAAAATTCTTATGTGTTTATAATTGATTTCCAGCACAGTTTTATTTTTGTTTTTTTATTTTTTAATTTTTAAATTAATTTATTTTTGTTTACATTATCATGTTGGTTTTGCCATACATTGACAGAATCCACCATGGGTATACATGTGTTCCCCTTCCAGAACCCCCCTCCCACCTCCCTCCCAGTTCCATCTCTCTGGATCATCCTGGTGCATCAGCCCTGAGCACCCTGTATCAAGCATCAAACCTGGGCTGGCGATTCATTTCACATATGATAATGTACATGTTTCAATGCCATTCTCTCATATCATCCCACCCTTGCCCTCTCCTATAGAGTCCAAAAGATTGTTCTGTATATCTGCATCTCTTTTGCTGTCTCACATACAGGGTTATCATTACCATCTTTCTAAATTCCATATATATGCGTTAGTATACTGTATTGTTGTTTCTCCTTCTGGCTTACTTCACTCTGTATAATAGGCTCCAGTTTCGTCCACCTCAGTAGAACTGATTCAAATGTATTCTTTTTAATGGCTGAATAATATTCCATTGTGTATATGTACCACAGCTTTCGTATCCATTCATCTGTTGATGGATATCTAGGTTGCTTCCATGTCCTGGCTATTGTAAACAATGCGGCAATGAACATTGGGGTACACCTGTCTCTTTCAATTCTGGTTTCCTCGGTGTGTATGCCCAGTAGTGGGATTGCTGGGTCATATGGCAGTTCTATTTCCAATTTTTTTTTTAATTTTCCTTACTTTATTGTGTTGGTTTTGCCATACATTGACATGAATCCACCATGGGTATACATATGTTCCCCCTCCAGAACCCCCCTCCCTCCTCCCTCCCGATTCCCTCTTTTGATGATAAATTCTGTCTACCCACCCTTCCAGATACTGTGCAATAGGTAAATAAATAATGTTATTTCCAATGACCACTAATAAAATTTGTTACTGGTGTATGTAAATTGGACAGAATGTAGTCATGTATTTAACAAAATCAATTAGTCAAGAAAGTGTTCAGGTATTTCCTAGATGAACTTAGACTTCCTAATGGGATAATCAGTTTTGATTTTCCAGTGACCTTGTGAGTAAACAGATTTAAGATGCTCTTATACATCTGCTACCCTTGCCTCTTGCTAGAAGCAGTTTCCCCTACAAAGGGTACTTTTGTAGTACTCTTTAATTTTGTAGTACATACCCTTATACATGCTCATAAAATCTTCCAGAAAACAACAGTGTGAATTCAAAAGAATAGCTACTGCTTCTTCTCAGGAACAACATCAACACTTCCCTTAAGCCCTTTCAAGATGATGCTCTTAAGATGCAGAGAATAATTTTAGTGGCTTCTTGCATCAGCCTCTTCAGTATGTCCTGTTTTACAGCTTTACTCTTATGCTAACTTCATAATCAACAGGCTGGGCACACACACACATACTGAAAGGAAAAACAAAAAAGGTAAAGTTTTGGTTCATTCTGTCCTTTTAATTTGCTGTTTAGATCAATGCTGGCAAAATGATCAATTGGCTCTGATCTCTAAACAGTATTGCAAGGAAATTATCTCTTTAGACTATTCATAAGTAAATGTATCTCTCAGTGCTTAAATAGAATGAAGAATTAATTCCCCAAAAAGTTTTGCCTAACAAGAAAAATATATAATTAATAAATTTTCTTTTATAAAATAGTATATTTCAATCAATTGTTAAATCACCATCTAGAAAGACTCTTAGCTGAAAGATGCATATCACTGACAATAGATGGAAAAAAACATTTCTCTTTTCGCTAAATATTGTTGTTCAGTCGCTAATTCATGTCTGACTCTTTACAATTCCATGGACCACAGCATGCCAGGCTTCCCTGTCCTCTACTGTTTCTAATTGTGCTAAATAGTTTACCTATTTATGTTATGTACTAAGTTAAAATTGCACACACATACCACTAGTTGAAAATAATTTTTATTATTTTGAAATATATAATTGTAATTATAGTATTTGATTTTTAAAAAAGGCTACTTAGCTTCATATACTAAATTGTAGATTAGAAAAGATAGTTTCAATTTCAGATTATTTCCACATTCCATTGTACAAAGGTAAGAATATTCAGGGACTACAAATCAAATCGTTGTAATAGAATTCTACTACACTGGTGGATTGTAGTCCATGAAACAAAAATAGAAAAAAAAGAAGAAAAGACAGTGAATTCCACATCATACACAACATCACAAAGGTACCATTAACACATTTAAGCTAAAACAATAGAAAAATTCAGATTTCAGAATATGGTAAAAATATGACTCAAACAATTTGAAATCTCAGGGTCATCCAGTGGAATATCTTAAGGTGAAAAATAGATGACTGTACTTAATTTCAGAATCAAATGCTATGTAATCTTATAGAAAGCAATTATTCTACAGAGTTCATCCATATTAGTCAAATAATATAAGTATGCCATTCTTTGGCTGACTGTGTTGAATACACATATTTCTAAAGAAGAGAAATCTAGCATCAATAATCTAAGCTTTCTTATTAGGAAACTAGAGAAAGAAAGAGTGATATAAGCTTAAAACAAAGCAAAGAAAATAAATAATATAAATTATAGCAGCAATCAATGAAATTGAAAACAGAAAATGTTTTAATTAATAAAAATGAAAGCTTCTTTGGAAAAAAATGGTAAAATTGACAAACTTCTAGAAACGCTAAGATGAAAGAGAAAATACACAGTTTATTGATACCAGAAATGGAGTGAGATCATCACTATTGATCCATTAACATTAAAAGGATAAATAAATGAATATTATGAATAACTCTGAAGCTCCAATACTTTGGACACCTGATGCAAAGAGCTGGCTTATTAGTAAAGACCCTGATGCTTGGAAAGATTGAAGGCAAGAAGAGAAAGGGATGACAGAAGTTGCAGTTGCTAGGTGCCATCACCAACTCAATGGACATAAGTTTGAGCAAGCTCTGGGAGATGGTGAAGGACAGGGAAGCCTGGCGTGCTGCAGTCCATTGGGTCGCAAAGAGTCGGACATGAATGAATGACTGAACAACAATAATGAATAACTCTTGACCACAAATTTGATAGCTTGAATTAAATGGACTGTTTCCTTGAAAGACAAGTCAATAATACTCATATAGGAGAAAAATAATAGATCTATATCTTCACAGAAATTGAATCAATAATTAATAAATTTCCAAAGAAGATAGCACCATCCCGATGATTTCTTTATTGAATTCCACCAAAGATTTAAGGAAATTATGCAAATTCCCTATAATCTCTTCCAGAAAGTTGGAAGCAGAGGGAATTAACTAACTTACTAACTCATTCAATGAGACCAGCATTACCATAATAGCAGATAGAGACATTATAAGAAAGGAAAACTCAAGACCAAAATCTCTTATGAGCATAGTTGAAAAACTTCAGAATGAAATATTGGCAGATTTAATCCAACTCTATGTAAAAAGAATAATATACCATGACCAAGTGGAATTTATTCCTGACAGACAAGGCTGGTTAAACATTTGAAAATTAATTATTATAATTCATCACATCAACAGGTTATAGAAGAAAAAGCACATGATTTTGTCATTGATGCAGAAAAACTGTTAATATCCAAATTCAATGATTTAAAAAAACTCTTAGCAAACCAGGAGTAGAGTAACTTTGTAAACATGACAGGAAGCATCTACCAAAGACCTACAGCTAATATCGCATTTCATACTGAAAACCCAGGTGCTTTTTTCCTATGATCAGAAACAAAGCTGCTTCTCTACTCCTACTGAATATGGTATTGAAAGTCCAAGATAATGCAAGGAAACAAGAAAGTAAAATGTATAGAAAGTTGAAAAATGTAGGTAAAACTGTCTTTTTTACACAGTTAATATGATTGTCTACATAGAAAATCCCAAAGAATTAGCAGTAGCAACAACAAAAAAAAGACCTATTGGAGCTAGTAAACAATTAAAGCAAGGTTGCAGAATATAAGGCAATTTCCTAGATAACATCAGTGAACAAGTGAAATTTGACATTAAATACACAACACTATTTACATTAAGACAAAAAGTGAAATAGATATCTTAGGCATAAATATAAGAAAGTATGTACAGAATATATGAAGAAAATGACAAAAATTTGATAAGAGAAAAAATCTTTAGTCGAAAATAGAGATCCATGTTCATGTATCAGATGACTTGATATTATTAAGATGTCAATTCTTCCCAATTTTACTATAAATTTAATGCAATCCCATATCAGAACATCAGCATGTTATTTTGTGAATGTCAACAAAGTGATGCTGAAGTTTATATGGAAAAGCAAAAGACCAAGAATACACAACACAATATTGAAGAATAAAGTCAGAGAATTGATGCTCATCAACTTCAAGATTTACTATAAAGTTACAGTAAGTGGTGTTGATTAAAGAATAGACACATCAATCAATGTAACAGAATTTAGAGCCTATAAATAGGCCCACCTAAACATACACAAATGATCCTTGACAAAGGAGCAGAAGCATTTTGTGAAGTTAGAATCGTCTTTACAAGAAATGGTGCTGCAATGATTACATATCCATATGCAAAAGAAGCTGCACATAAACTTTACATTTCACACACAAAAAATTAATTCAGATGGATCAAAGACTTAATATAAAAGGCAAAACTACAAACTTTCTACACAATAATATAGGAGAATATCTAGATGACCTTGATTTTGGCAGTGCTTTAGAATATCAAAAGATATCTCATAATTCATGAAAGGAAAAACCAGTAAGTTGGACTTTATACAATTAAAATGCCTGCTCTGTGAAAGATACTCTTAAATGAATGAAAAGATAAGACACAGGTTTGAAGAAAATATTTGCAAAACTGTTATGTACCTGTATAACCTAACAACAAGAAAAAAAAATACACGAAAAAGAAAATAATCAAAATTCTGAACAGATACCTTACCAAAAAAGATATATAGATGGCAAATAAGCATATAAACAAATAATAAGCATTGTATGTCATTAGGGTATTGCAAATTAAAACAGCAATAAGATAATGTTACCTACCTGTTAGAATGGTTACAACCTAAAAATCTGCCAATACCAAATGTTGATGAAGATGTAGAGCAGCAGGAAATCTCTTTCATTGCTGATAGGAATGAAGAATTGTATAGCCAGTTTGAAAGATGGTTTGGAATGTCTTAGAAAGTTAGGCATAGTCTTACCATTTCATCCAGCAATCACACTTGCATTTTCATAATTGAATCAAAAACTTAACGGACATACAAAAACTTGCATACAAATGTTTATAGCAGCTTTATTCATAACCTGCAAAACCTGGAAACGACTAAGAAGGCCTTCTGTAGTAAATGAATAACCTGTTTATTCATACAATGAGATGTTACTCAGTACTAAAAAGAAATGAGCTATCAAGCCATAAAAAGACACAGAGTAACATTAAATGTATACTCTTGAGTGAAAAAAACTACGTATTGTGTAATCCTAACTATATGACATTCTAGAAAAGGTAAGACTATGGGAGGAGTAACAGGATCAGTGGTTGTGTGCGTGTTCAGTCGCCTCAGTTGTGTCGTTGTTTGTGACCCTGTGGGCTGTAGCCCACCAGGCTCCTCTGTCCATGGGATTCTCTAGGCAAGAACAATCTAGTGAGTTGTCATGTCCTTCTTCAGGATATATTCCCAACCCAGAGATCTAATCACGTCCTTTAAGTCTCCTACATTTCAGGCAGATTCTTTACCCATTAAATCCTAGGAAGCCCAGATTAGTGGTTGCTAGAGGTTAAACCAGTAGGGCAGAGGGAAGAAAATTCGGAGTACTGGGGACTTTAAGGTCACTGAAACTATTCTGTTTGATACTATAATGGTACTAGATGACATATGCATTTGTCAAAAAACATAGGACTGTATAATAAGATGATGGATTTTAGTTAATAACAGTAATCAGTATTGATTCATTAATTGTAACAAATATACCACAGTAATGCAAGATGTTAATAATATGGAAAACTGTATGCAAGAGGCGGGTATATGGGAATGTACTCTTATTACCTGCTCAATTATTCTGTAAATCAAATATAAAATAAGTGCTATATCGAAAGCTGACAAAAGAAAGTTACATTGATTATATAAGCAATTCTCAAAAATATGATGAAAAACTAGAGTATTCAATAAAAAAAAATAGACAAAGCTTATACATAGGCAATTCATAGAATGGGAACTCCAGAGAACTAACAAGTATATAAAGATGCTAAATGTTGCTAGTATTAAAGAGTAATGCAAATTAAAAGAACAATGAAATAGCTTTTATATCCTTTAGATGAGCAAAAATTTTTTAAATCTGATAGTATCAAGTTTTAAGGTTGTGAGACAGTGAAAACTACAGTATAATACATTTATGTAAATTAAAAACACATAGATATACAAAATAACATTACATATGTTTATTTTAGGATGGATATACAAAGACATTTAGCATACAATTAGAATGAATTTCTGCAGTAGGGAGGAAATGAGAGAAAAGAAAAAATAGCAAACAGAATTGAAAGAAGCATAAACCATTAATGATAACACACCATGAACTGAGGGCTGTGATAAATCCAACTCCAGATTATGTGAAATGAATCGCCAGCCCAGGATTGATGCATGATACAGGGTGCTCAGGGCTGGTGCACTGGGATGACCCAGAGGGATGGAATCAGGAGGGAGGTGGGAGGGGGGTTCTGGAAGGAGAACACATGTATACCTATGGCAGATTCATGTCAGTGTATGGCAAAATCAACACAATAATGTAAAGAAAATAAAGAAATATTTAAAAAAATATTCATCAGAAAACTAAAAAAAAAAAAAAAAATCCAACTCCACACCTGAAGTCTAAATATTAACATAGGGTGACTGCTTAATCCTGGGCCTTGCTGTTTAGCTTTTCTCTGTTTGGACTCAAGGCTTCTGTCACAACCATACTCTACCAGATCATCAGCCAGGTCAAGGAGCATCCTAGCTTGAGCTATTGAATATGAATAACTCTTCATATTCATTGGAGTAGGAGGTACTGGAGCAGCATTGTATGTCATGCTCCTGGCATCATTCAGTCCTGATATCAGTTGGGACAGAAAGGATAACCCAGAACCCTGGAACAAGCTCGGTCCTAATGATCCCTGCAAGTTCTATTCTCTGAATATAGATTACAGAAACTGAAGAAAGAAGGTCCAAACTTCTAAATGAAATGTGTCACCGTAAGGCTGCCTAGAATGAAGGTCTTCCAGAAACCATCCACACAATTTTCCACTTAACCAGGAGATATTTTCCCTCTAAATGCATGAAATTATGCTGGTGTATTGTGTTGGAGGTTACAGTGATGAATAAATAGTCTGAAACATGAAAAAATAAATGCACGTGAAAGTAAGAAAATACAGCAGAAAGTCTTGAAAACAATTGGAAATCAAGAGATACTATGTGCTGTGTTCAAAGTAGCAGATGAAAGATATCTCTAAATGTTGCAGCACAAGCTGTTTCAATGAAAGTCAGGAGAGTGACTTATGATAGAAGCAGGTAATCAGTGATCAAAGTATGCAATGGTAGAGATAATGCCAAAACCTAGAAATCTCACAAAAATGGAGGAAAAAGAAAAAATGTTAAATTTTAATGGGGCCTTAAAGTATAATGAAAAATATTTAAATATCTTGATTCTATTTTTATAGCAGAAATGTCCAGTGCTAGAGAATTATGTTAGGAAGGAAGGAAGTTCAGGAAAAAATTATAAAGTTTGAATTGTTTTTATTAATTAAAACTGGCTAAAGATAAGCTGAGCCACCAGGTAAGCCCCAAAGATAGTCTGAAAGGAAAATATAGAATAGCAAAAGGATATTAGAAAAGATTAAGATAGAAAGTAGATATAGAAGTCATCCAAATCATTGAATATAAGATACTCCACAAAGCACAGGAGTTAGATTAAGTGCAGTATTGTGTAGTGGTTAAGACTAAGCTTTTCTTGTTGGAAAACTCAAGCTTAGGTTTTGCACTTATCTTCAGTATTCACTCAGTGTCCTTGAACAATACTTACCAGTTCAGTACTTCTCTTTTGAGTGGATGTTGGGAAGATTAAATGAAATGCATATAAATTCCTGGCACATGATAAGTATCATTATTAGCAGATTCAGCACCCATACATTATCTTTGTTTTACCCACAACATCTATTAGAGAGACACTAGGAAATGTTCAAAAGGGAGAAAATTAATAAATTATTATAAATATATTAAGGATGAGTAGAAAGAAAAAGAAAAATAGAAGAAACAGTGGATTTCCCCTTACATCCAAGTGATTCTCCAAAACCGACTAGGTGTCCTACAGTTCAACTTAATTCTAACACCTGTACCTGGAGATAGTGTCAGATCCTGCAGGTTAATGGCTCAGTCTTAACAAGCGTGCCCCCAACACCCCTACACACACAAACATATACAGATACCCACAGTTCAGGCACCAATTGACTACCCATCTATAGGACTGGCCTTCCAACGACCCATTCCTCAGGTTTGAATAATTTACTAGAGTGGCTCACAGAATTCAATCATTTTGCTTACTAGATTATCCACTTACTATAAGAGGCTGTAACTCAGAAAGAACCTGATGGAAGAGATGTATGGCGGCAAGATTTGGGAAAAGGACTTGGAACTTCCATGTCCTCTCATAGTAGGCCGTACTCCCCAAATCTCTAGTGTTCACCAACATGAAAGCTCTCTGAACTCCATCCTTTTAAATAAACATGATTGATCAAATCATCAGCCACTGATGACTGAATTCTATCTCCAGCCCCTTTCTGCTCCTTGGAGGTCAGGGGGCTGGGCCTAAAAGTTCCAATCTTCTAATCGCCTGTTTGGCTCCTCCACTGGCAATGAGCCCTCAACCTTAGATGGTGTCAAAAAGTCACCTCATTCACATAACAAAAGACATTTATCCTCATCATTCAGGAAATCTCAAGGGTTATAGGAGCTCTGTGCCAGAAAAAGTATGAAGACCAAATATATATTTCTTATTGTGAATCACAGTATCACAGTACCAAATAGTTTAGCATTTTGAAAGTGATTCTGAAAATTTCATATTTTCAATCAAATATAAAAGTTAGTTGTTGAGCAACATTATTTATATGTCAAGCACAATCTTATGATGTGCATAGCACTATCTTGAGTTTACATGTAAGAAATTTGAGAGTGAAAAAGTTGGCTTAAAGCTCAACATTCAGAAACCTAAGATCATGGCATCTGGTCCCATAACTTCATGGCAAATAGATGAGGAAACAGTGGAAACAGTGGCTGACTTTATTTTTCTGGGCTCCAAAATCACTGCAGATGGTGATTGCAGCCGTGAAATTAAAAGACACTCCTTGGAAGTTAAGTTATGACCAACCTAGATAGCATATTAAAGCATATGTAAACCCATGGTGATATCATGACAATGTATGGCAAAAACAATAATAAAAAAAAAAAAAAAGCAGAGACATTACTTTGCCAACAAAGGTCCATCTAGTCAAGGCTATGGTTTTTTCAGTGGTCATGTATGGATGTGAGAGTTGGACTATAAAGAAAGCTGAGCACCAAAGAATTGATGCTTTTGAACTGTGGTGTTGGAGAATATTCTTGAGAGTCCCTTGGACTGCAAGGAGATTCAACCAGTCCATCCTAAAGCAGATCAGTCCTGGATGTTCATTGGAAGGACTGATGCTGAAGCTGAAACTCCAATACTTTGGCCACCTCATGCGAAGAGCTGACTCTTTGGAAAAGACCCTGATGCTGGGAAAGACTGAGGGCAGGAGGAGAAGGAGATGACAGATGAGGTGACTGGATAACATCGCCGACTCAATGGACATGGGTTTGGGTGGGCTCAGGGAGTTGGTGATGGATAGGGAAGCCTGGCATGCTGCAATTCATGGGGTCGTAAAGAGTCAGACACAACTGAGCAATTGAACTGAACTGAACTGAACTGAAACAAGTATTTGAAACTTACCCAAGATCAAAGCTTACTAGAAGATTGAGGATTAGTTATAGTGTTAGTCGCTCAGTTGTGTCTGACTCTCTGTGACTTCATGGACTATAGCCTGCCAGGCTTCTCTCTTCATGATTCTCCAGGCAGGAATACTGGAGTGGGTAGCCATTCCCTTCTCCAGGGAACCTTTCTGACCCAAGGACTGAACTTGTGTCTCCTGCATTGCAAGCTAATTCTTTACCGTCTGAGCCACCAGGGAAGCCCAGCTTGAGGATTACCCAATTTCAAGTTGGGAGCTCCTTCAACTACATAAAATACATTTCATCACAAAGTGTTATTATCTGAATTTATTCTTCATGAACATTCTGTAGGATTTAGTCTGTCAGTGCTAGAGGAGTAATGCTGTGAGTAGAAGTTTGCCAGGAGCACCAAGATTATTCACATTTGGATGCGTGGGTAGCAGAATTCAAGCAACATCTGTTGCCTCTCCATGGTCCAGTGCACAGAACTATAAAAATGCAAAATGTTCTTTTTTTTTTTAAATGAACAACCAGTCCCAAAGGAATCACTAAAGGGAGAAGGCAGACTTTAAACTGAACCACAGAATCATTTCAAAGCTAATTAGAACTACAAATGTGGAAATGAAAATTTCAATGCAATTTATTTAGAGCAAGGAAAAAATGAATTAGCAGACCATGTTCTATCCACAGTCAAACTATATTATCTAATCCAGCACTACCCACCCTTTTCTTTGACTGTTTGACTAGCATAGCCTTTACTGCACTCATGAAGTAATGTAAAGAAAAGGGTATAACTCTCCTCTCTAATCATTGTAAAATGCCCTGTTAGACTAGGCAATAATTACATGAAGAATTGTGTCCAAAAGCTGACACAGGTGGTGAAACTATAGTGGAGGCCTTGCCCATAGGCAGTGGGAGCCTGTGGAGTGAGAGGAGCCTCAGACAGCTGGTGCAGTGGTAAGAATCCGCCTGCTGTTTGCAGGAGATGAGTTCAGTTCCTGGGTCAGGAAGATCCCCAGGAGAAGGAAATAGCAACTCACTTCAGTATTCATGCCTGGGAAATTCCCAGGACAGAGGAGTCGCAGCAGGCTACAGTCCATAAGGTCACAAAGAATTGCTCACAACTGAGTGACTAAACAACAACAAGAAAACAGGGCTCACAGGTATGTACTGACCCTCATTCTTCTGATAAAATGTCCTGCTCCCTTGGGTGGTAAATGTCTCAAACTAGGCCAGTTAGCTTCTCTTATCACCTCTGATTAATGGGTCGGAAGTGTTTGAGCAAAAGGCATTCAGACAGCCCATTTGTATTAGTAGAAAATGAAGCCAACAGTGAGAGAAACACAAACTCAGGCTATCTTAATAATATGTTTCTTTTTTTCTTAGTCTTCCCTAAAACTAGCAGTTATACATCTGTCCTTATCAAGGTTTATAAATATGAGCAATAAATATTCCATTTCATTATACCAGGATAGAGAACTTACCCAGGCGTACTTCCTATTATGACTCTTCACCCCATTCCTAAGACTGCTCCCCACCTCCCTGACTCACCCCCCCCCCATTTCAGCTCCATTCTCCTAGTGGACAGAGTAACAGTTTCAAATTCTTATAGATTCTAAGGGCTTCCCAGGTGGGGCAGTTGGTAAAGAATCTGCCTGCCAATGAAGGGGACACAAGAGACTCAGGTTTGATTCCTGGTTCAGGAAGATCCTCTAGAGGAGGAAATGTCCACCCACTCCAGTATTCTTTCCCAGAGATTTCCACGGACAGATGAGTCTGGTGGGCTTCAGTCCATGTGGTTCCAAAGGGTCAGACACAATTGAGCATGCACACATGGACAAAATCACACTAGCATCTCTTCTCAGTCCAGCCACCACAACCCCAGAATGTGGACCCATGCGAAGGGGAAGTGAAAATAGGAGGTTGGGACATTTCTGGGATCACAAGCCTTTGCTCACAGTTCACAGTTTTATGTTCCATGTGTGACAGCTGATTGCTGACTACCACACTACTAAAGTCCAAAGCCACTTTAAGTAAGCATCTATGGAAAACAAAATAGGGACACTGAGGCCTTTGGAAACCACAGAATTTCAACAGTGCAACATCTTCCAATTCTTCTTCAGTAATTTTGTTTCTACTACTGATGGAAGAAAACAGTTATTAGTTAGTCCTTCCTCTCAGTCCTGTATACATAACCCAGAAACATCTATGCTAAATTCAGCCCACGTTCTCTACTTAGAGTAGAAAGGGAGAGGGTTTTTCTTTGAAGTAAATAAGTAATTACATTAAATTTTGTTCACTAAATTATAGACTACTGGCTGAAATATGTAAATTTAAATAAATGAAATCATTATTACATATTAATGTACACCCAAGAAACACAAAATGGAGTTGCTCAGATCTTTTCACAATTATCCAGAGGGCTAACACAACACACTTATCCAGAGGTCAGCCTTCTGGCAGTGTTAGCTCTTTATAGGTAAGACAGGTAAATAGCTTGAACAATGGAAGTAATATTTATCACTAAGCATTTTACAGACAATTCTGTTCATCACAGGTGTTTTTAGGACCCACTCAGTGCTTGACACTGGGGAGAGAATGTTTGATGGGATTGTAGCAGAGCCTGTGGTTGCTAGCTACAGCATCCTTCCAACCCTTTCTCCTAACATTTAGTTGAGCACGTTGCTGCCCATAAGAAGACTACATTTCCCAGACTTATCAGTTGCTTAGGATGGCCATGCTACTGAATTCTGGCCAATGTGATGTAAGAGAGGTATGGTGTGAAACTTCTGAGAAAAGTTCTAAAAGGAAGGAGCCATACGTTTCTCCATTTCCTTCTTCCTGCTAACAATTAAAGAAAAGAAGTGGCTGAAGTTAGGAAGTGGCATTAAGGCCATTAAAACCCTTCTCTAACGTCCTGAAGGGGGAAGCCAATCTATAGCTTTAGGCTTCATGGGACAGATGGACTCTCAAAATTATTCAACTCTGCATTTATAATGATGAAAGTGAAACAGGAGAGTGAAAAATTTGGCTTAAAACTCAACATTCAGAAAAGTAAGATCATGGCATCTGGTCCCATCACTTCATGGCAAATAGATGGGGAAACAATGGAAAGAGTGAGAAAATTTATTTTTTTTGCTCTGCAAAGTCACTGCAGATGGTAACTGCAGCCATGAAATTAAAAGATGCTTCCTCCTTTTATGACCAACCTAGACAGTATATTAAAAAGCAGAGACATTGCTTTGCCAACAAAGGTCCATCTAGTCAAAGCTATGGTTTTTCCAATAGTCATGTATAGATGTGAGAATTGGACTATAAAGAAAGCTGAGCACCAAAGAATTGATGCTTTTGAACTGTGGTGTTGGATAAGACTCTTGAGAGTCCCTTGGACTGCAAAGAGATCCAACCAGTCCATCCTAAAGGAAATCAGTCCTGAATATTCACTGGAAGGACTGATGCTGAAGCTGAAACTCCAATACTTTGGCCACCTGATGTGAGGAACTAACTCATTGAAAAAGACCCTGGTGCTGGGAAAGATTCAAGATGGAAGGAGAAGGGGATGACAGTGGATAAGATGGTTGGATGGCATCACCAACTCAGATGGACATGAGTATGAGCAAGCTCCAGGAGTTGGTGATGGACAGGAAAGACTGGCATGCTTCAGTCCATGGGGTTGCAAAGAGTTGTACATGACTGAGCAACTGAACTGAACTGATAATGAGAAAGCAGACATAGACAATGCCTGAAAGAAGGGTTCTGTCCCAATTGAACTGTTTTTACAAAGCAAATAGCATCCATATTGGCACTAGGTTACCAACTCAATAAAAAGAAAGTAAAATGGGGAAATGGAACATGTTTGCCAATGGAAAAAATGTCAAATAGCCCTTTGACCTCCTATCCTCCACATAACCCATACACAAAACTAAATCCATTTCAACCTTTTAAAAGCAACTTTCTTTGGGGATATTTCTCTGCTCTATAGAGTGAAAACTAAACCTAAGCATTACAAAAATAGAATTCCTGCATCAAAGTTTTAGAATTTTGTGGGTTGGTCTGGCAGTTAAACTTTGAATTTCTATATAGAATGGAAATTATTTTATGATAATGAAATCAAAGAATAGAGGAGAGATGTCAAATCTAGATGATGAATAGACAGGATTAGGAAAGGATTTTTAAAACAGAAGACAGTGAACATGAGTTTCAAAGATGATAAGAAGCTCTTCAGATGACTAATGTGGAAGGGAATATTCTAGAAAGTTGTAGTAGGTTGTACAAATGCCCCCATGTGGAAGAGCAGAAAAACCAAGTCAGGAGGACATTTATGTGCCAAATAATTCTAAATGTACTGGCTCAAAAAGGAGTGTTTTCGTGGAAGTAATTCTGTCAGGTTTGCATTTTAAGGTTAGTTTGGCACAGATGTGAGGATGATAAGAGATGGGGAAGATAGTATGGTGAAATCAGTTGTAAAGTTTTGTAATAATCTACAGAAATGAGAGTGGGGCCAGTTAAGGTGACATTAGTGGACCTGGAAAGATGGTTCTGACTTGGGATTTAAAAGGTAAATTTTCCAATATGGGGAGAGATTGGACTGAAGAGGAGGATAGTAAATAACAGAAGTTCCTTGCTCATCCTTCTAAATTTTAGACCATTTCCCATAATACCAAAAAAGCAAAACTTGAAATCAATGGTTTATCCAGTGTTGCAGCCTCATAGAAGATCAGAAATGGCAAACTGGAAAGGGTATTGGAAGGGTTTTTAAAGGCTGCTAACCCAGCAGAAGTAGAGACACATGAGGGTCTGCTATTGAGAGTAGAATCAATGCTCTTTGTGGATTAGGAAACTGACAGGATGCCATAATTATGATCCCGGGACATTCCCACAAATGCTAAAACTGTCTTCAATTACCATTTGCTTAAGAAGGCAAGAAATTAAGCTCTACATTTTTAAAAAATATACCAAAATAAATATGTTTAAATGTTCAAAAGGTTGATACTTCAAGGGGCAGTGATCATTTAATTGGAAATTCTGCTTGTACAGTATATTTTATCCTCCAGAGAAGTTAACTAAATGAGGCATACATATATTAATAGTCTTTTGCTAATTTAAATTTTGAGTTCTCTAGCTGTTAATGGATTATTTTTACTTTTTCACCTTTTCCTATTAAATTATAGGACTTTGCGGAATCATGAAATGAATTAATTATACTGAAGTGCTTAGAAGTGCAGGCCCAGAAAGAAACTTTAGAGGTCAACAGCCCAAAGGTTTGCCCCCCTGCTGCCATTACTATCCTTCCTCTGAATACTTGCCACTTATTCTTTAGTTACCTCTCTGGTTTCACTCTTTTCAGATGGAAATAAACCCATTGTGCTAATGCCTCACATTGGCATTTGCCACTCACATAATAGTCACCCTAATGAGCCAGCTGAAGGCAGAAAGAGAAGGGGGTGACAGAGGATCAGATGGTTGGATAGCATCACCAACTCAAAGGACATAAGTTTCAGTAGGCTCCGGGAGTTGGTGATAGACAGGGAAGTCTGGCATGCTGCAGTCCATGGAGTCAAAAAGAACAGGACAAGACTGAGCAACTGAACTGAACTGAATGAGCCAGTGTCTTCCTCAAGGGCAGGAGTTCCTTCAGGGTAGGACAATGTTTAATTGTCCTTGTAAGTCTGGTGCAGCACAGTGCTTGGCACAAAATAGGTTCTCAGTAGACATGTTTATTAAGTAAAGGCATGGATTAAACCCTGCCTTTGCCTTCAACCTTGGACATGGGGTATCTCTTCACGGCTGCTCCAGCAAAGCGTAGCCGCCACTCCTTGGGCGTGGGGAAGCTACTCTTGGCCACGCTTATGAGCAGTCCTCAAGACAGTCATGTCATGGTGGAGAGGTCTGACAGATTGTGGTCCATTGGAGAAGGAAATGGCAAACCACTTCAGTATTCTTGCCTTGAAAACACCATTAACAGTATGAAAAGGCAAAAAGATAGGACACTGAAAGATGAACTCCCCAGGTCGGTAGGTGCCCAATATGCTACTGGAGATCAGTGGAGAAATAACTCCAGAAAGATTGAAAGGATGGAGCCAAAGCAAAAACAATACCCAATTGTGGATGTGACTGGTGATAGAAGCAAGGTCCAATGCTACAAACAGCGATATTGCATAGGAACCTGGAATGTTAGGTCCATGAATCAAGGCAAATTGGAAGTAGTCAAACAGGAGATGGCAAGAGTGAACATCGACATTCTAGGAATCAGCAAACTGAGATGGACTGGATGGGTGAATTTAACTCAGATGACCGTTATATCTACTACTGCGGGCAGGAATCCCTTAGAAGAAATGGAGTAGCCATCATGGTCAGCAAAAGAGTCAGAAATGCAGTACTTGGATGCAGTCTCAAAAATGACAGAATAATCTCTGTTCATTTTCAAGGCAAACCATTCAATATCACAGTAATCCAAGCCTATGCCCCAAACAGTAACGCTGAATAAGCTGAAGTTGAACGGTTCTATGAAGACCTACAAGACCTTTTAGAACTAACACCCAAAAAAGATGTCCTTTTCATTATAGGGGACTGGAATGAGAAAGTAGGCAGTCAGGAAACACCTGAAGTAACAGGCAAATTTGGCCTTGGACTACAGAATGAAGCAGGGTAAAGGCTAATAGAGGTTTGCCAAGAGAACACACTGGTCATACAAATACCCTCTTCCAACAACACAAGAGAAGACACATGAACATCACCAGATGGTCAACACCGAAATCAGATTGATTATATATCTTTGCAGCCGAAGATGGAGAAGCTGTATACAGTCAGCAAAAACAAGACTGGGATCTAACTGTGGCTCAGATTATGAACTCCTTATTGCCAAATTCAAACTTAAATTGAAGAAAGTAGGGAAAACCACTACACCATTCAGGTATGATCTAAATCAAATCCCTTATGATTATACAGTGGGAGTGAGAAATAGATTTAAGGGGCTAGATCTGATAGACAGAGTGCCTGATGAACTATGGACAGAGGTTCCTGACATTGTACAGGAGACAGGGATTTAGACCATCCCCATAGAAAAGAAACACAAAAAAGCAAAATGTCTGTCTGAGGAGGCCTTACAAATAGCTGTGAAAAGAAGAGAAGGAAAAAGCAAAGGAGAAAAGAAGAGATATACCTATTTGAATGCAGAGTTCCAAAGAATAGCAAAGAGAGATAAGAAAGCCTTCTTCAGTAATCAATGCAAAGAAATAGGGGAAAACAACAGAAAGAGAAAGACTAGAGATCTCGTCAAGAAAATTAGAGATACCAAGGGAACATTTCATGCAAAGATGGGCTCGATAAAGGACAGAAATGGTTTGGACCTAACAGAAGCAGAAGAGATGGCAAGAATACACAGAATAACTGTACAAAAAAGATCTTCTCGACTTAGATAATCACGATGGTGTGATCACTCACCTAGATGCAGACATCCTGGAATGTGAAGTCAAATGGGCCTTAGAGAACATCACTACAAACAAAGCTAGTGGAGATAATGGAATTCCAGTTGAGCTCTTTCAAATCCTGAAAGATGGTGCTGTGAAAGTGCTACACTGAATATGCCAGAAAATTTGGAAAACTCAGCAATGGCCACAGGACTGGAAAAGGTCAGTTTTCATCTCAGTCCCAAAGAAAGGCAATGCCAAAGAATGCTCAAACTACCACATAATTGTTCTCCTCTCCCATGCTAGTAAAGCAGTGCTCAAAAGTCTCCAAGCCAGGCTTCAGCAATACGTGAACTATGAACATCCAGATGTTCAAGCTGGTTTTAGAAAAGGCAGAGGAACCAGACATCAAATTGCCAACATCCGAAAAAGCAAGAGAGTTCCAGACAAACATCTATTTTTGCTTTATTGACTATGCCAAAGCCTTTGACTGTGTGGATCACAATAAACTGTGGAAAATTCTTCAAGAGATGGGAATACCAGACCATCTGACTTGTCTTTTGAGAAACCTGTATGCAGGTCAGGAAGCAACAGTTAGAAGTGGACATGGAACAACAGACTGGTTCCAAATAGGAAAAGGAGTACATCAAGGCTGTATATTGTCACCCTGATTATTTAACTTGTATGCAGAGTACATCATGAGAAATGCTGGGCTGGAGGAAGCACAAGCTGGAATCAAAATTGCTGGGAGAAATATCAATAAACTCAGATAAGCCGATGACACCACCCTTATGGCAGAAAGTAAAGAGGAACTAAAAAGCCTCTTGATGAAAGTTAAAGAGGAGAGTGAAAAAGTTGGCTTAAAGCTCAACATTCAGAAAACTAAGATCATGGCATCTGTTCTCACCACTTCATGGGAAATAAATGGGGAAACAGTGGAAATAGTGTCAGACTTCTTTTTTTCTGGGCTCCAAAATCACTGCAGATGGTAACTGCAGCCATGAAATTAAAAGACACTCACTCCTTGGAAGGAAAATTATGACCAACCTAGGTAGCATATTGAAAAGCAGAGACATTACTTTGCCAATAGAGGTCCGTCTAGTCAAGGCTATGGTTTTTCCAGTAGTCATGTATGGATGTGAGAGTTGGACGGGGAAGAAAGCTGAGCATCAAAGAATTGATGCTTTTGAACTTTGGTGTTGGAGAAGACTCCTGAGAGTCCCTTGGATTGAAAGGAGATCCAACCAGTCTATCCTAAAGGAAATCAGTCGTGGGTGTTCACTGGAAGGACTGAGGTTGAAACCGAAACTCCAATACTTTGGCCACCTCATGGGAAGAGTTGACTCATTGGAAAAGACCCTGATGCGGGGAAGGATTGGGGGCAGGAGGAGAAGTGGATGACAGAGGATGAGGTAGCTGGATGGCATCACTGACTCGATGGAAATGGGTTTGGGTAGACTCCAGGAGTTGGTGATGGACAAGGAAGCCTAGCTTGTTGCAGTTCATGGGTTCGCAAAGAGTCATACATGACTGTGCGACTGAACTGAACTGAACTGAACTTGCCTTCAACTATAATTTTTTTTTCTCCTTTCAGCTCCCTTTATTTCTTCTGTTAAAGTATTTCAAGGTACAGATCCATACAATTCTGCTCCCAAAACACTTCAGTTTGTCTCTAAATAGAAATGACTTAAAAAAAATAACATTATACTAAACAAAATTAACAATGTGATTCCTTGATATCACCCTATACCCAGTTCATATTCAGATTTCCTCAGTTGCCCCAAGAATGTCATTTACCATTGTTTCAGCCCAATCAGGTGAGTGATTATTATGTCCCTTAGATCTTTCTCGTTGAAATGGTCTTCTTCATGATACTGATGTGCTGGAGGCTCAGCTGAGTGTGCTGGAGAATTTCCTACCTAGATTTGTATAGTTGCTGTTTCTTCCTGGTGCAGACTGGAATTTTTTGTCAAACCATTAGTGAAAAATTACAATGAAGCCTATTTTGAAGGAATGTGATATCATAGCTATGCTTTATTATCGGAACTGCTGAAAGTCTGCTACTTGAATGATTAAAACATCAATCACATTAGCTTGCTCAAAACCTTCAAACTCCAAGGGTCTGGTCCCAGAGTAGTTTCTTATTGGAAAATTTGGGAAACCTTTGTGACCTATGAACTATGAAAAAACATATATCCTAATTTCCATTTTTTCCCCCCAGTTTTGCCCTCTGTCTTTGGTTTGCTTTTGTTTGGACAGATATTAACTCACCAGTCATTTCCATCAAGGTATGTCTTAGAAATATTCAAGTGATATAACTGACTCAAATTTTCCTCAAAAATAGAATTCTTGTATTCTGTAACCTACTCCATTTTTTAGTGAGGACACAACCAAGAAAAAAAGTATCTACTCACCTTAGTTTTTTCTTCACATTCAAAACAGTCTGTTCAGAAGTGTACATAAATTGTGTAGCTGAGCTGACATTGCTGGTCTAATTAGCAATTTCATTTGTCCTGTCTGAAATCCATACTGTCAGAAGTGCTCCTTGGAGGGATGGGGAAGGCAACATTTTGTAGGTGGTGAGTTTTCAAATATAGGAGTCTCTTAGCAGGGAGATGCAGGTGGTTTTTCCCTGAACACAGGACACAGTGGATGGCTGGTGAATAGTGTACAATAATGCACACTCCAATGTCCCCAAATTCTCCTAATATCTTCTACCTCAGTTTTGCCTAGGGCATGCTCTGGCCATGCTTTTTATTATTTTTTAATAGGTTCTGATCCTAATGCTTAGTTTTGTTTTGTTGTTCTGGACCTAATAAGAGATAAAATTGAATAGCATCTATGCAGCTCCTACTTAAAAGTATTATACTCTGAAAAGGTAAGGAAAAACATATTTATGTCCCTTCCTAGAGGTAAATTGTTCACTATCAAGAACCATTAAATTAGCATTGGAGGCAGTTTCTCATTTTCTCTAGTTATTTAAAAAAGACATTGTTCTCTGTTCAGTGGAGTCAACTTAGAGAGGTCTAAATTAGCCAAATTAGCTTTTTCTTTAAAAGACAATTAACTGTTTATATAGCCTGATTGCAATAGATTCTTGTACAAAGAAGTGTCATTTTTCCAAGTGCTAAGCATTCATTTTCTTGCAAGTTTTTAAGTCTCCTGGATCCAGTAGTATAGGAGCCAGTGTTTTCTTCTTGAAAGATGTGCATGGCACGTGTAGGCTCATCTTGAAGTAGTAAAAATAATGCTTGATACTGATTATTTCCATTACTGATGGATCTAGTTATTGCTTTAAAAGATGACAGAACTTTTATGAGAACCTTTACTTCCTTAAATATTTCCTCTTGAACAATCTGTCTCTTTTTATACTTCTGGAAACCAGAGAAGCTGTATTGCACATTCTCATTCTCTTATCTGTATTTCTTAACTTCTTATTTTGAAACTTCTTGTCTTTTAGAGAGGAATTCTGAGTAACTTCTTCAGTTATGTCTTCCAGTTCAGGATTTCTTTATTCATATTTACACAATTATGAAATGCATCCATAAATTTTTTAACTTTAGTAATCATATTTTGTTTTTCCTAAAGTATGTATTCAGTTCAGTTCAGTTCAGTTGCTCAGTTGTGTCCAACTCTGCAATCCCATGGACTCAGCACACCAGACCTCTCTGTCCATCACCAACTTCCAGAGTTTACTCAAACTCATGTCCATCAAGTCAGTGATGCCATCCAACCATTTCATCCTCTGTCATCCCCTTTTCCTACCACCTTCAATCTTTCCCAGCATCAGTGTTTTCCAGTGAGTCAGTTCTTTGCATCAGGTGGCCAAAGTATTGGAGTTTCAGTTTCAGCATCAGTTCTTCCAGTGAATATTCAGAACTGATTTCATTTAGGATGGACTGGTTGGATCTCCTTGCTGTCCAACGGACTCTCAAGAGTCTTCTCCAGCAACACAGTTCAAAAACATCAATTTTTCGGCACTAAGCTTTCTTTATAGTCCAACTCTCACATCTATATATGACTACTGGAAAAACCATAGCTTTGACTAGGCTGACCTTTGTTGGCAAAGTAATGTCTCTGCTTTTTAATATGCTGTCTAGGTTGGTCATAAAAGGAGGAAGCGTCTTTTAATTTCATGGCTGCAGTTACCATCTGCAGTGATTTTGGAGCCCCCCAAAAATAAATTTTCTCACTCTTTCCATTGTTTCCCCATCTAGTTGCCATGAAGTGATGGGACCAGATGCCATGATCTTACTTTTCTGAATGTTGAGTTTTAAGCCAACTTTTTCACTCTTTTCTTTCACTTTCATCAAGAGGCTCTTTAGTGCTTCTTCACTTTCTGCCATAAAGGTGGTGTCATCTGCATATCTGAGGTTATTGGTATTTCTTCTGGCAATCTTGATTCTAGCCTGTGCTTCATTCAGCCCAGAGTTTCTCATGATGTACTCTGTATATAAGTAATTTAAAAAAATCCTTTCTTGATACAGAGCCCCTATTTGAGTTTCCTGAGCCATACAGCAAATTCCCTTAGCTATCTGTTTTACATACAGTAATGTAAGTTTCCATGTTACTCTTTCCACCCACTCCTCCCCTCTCCCCATATCAATCTAGAGGGATGGGAAGGGGAGAGAGATGGGAGGGAGGTTCAAAGGTTAGAGGATATTCATATACCTATGGCTGATTCATGTTGAGGTTTGACAGAAAACAACAAAATTCTGTAATGCACTTATCCTTCAATAAAAAATAAATTAATTAAAATCCTTTTTTCTTTTTGATGATTCCTTATTTCCTGCTTATTCTTATTATTTATTTTTGTTCTCTAAATAATATATGCACGATTTATATTTGTATCCAGTGTAGCTGGTCTTATTTGAGGTTCTAAAAGCACTGCTTATTTTTTCTACAGAATTTTATTCATGCACATTTTTTTTCATAGACTTAATTCCCTCATTTGTCTCTGCATTTTTTAAAATAAATTTTTGTATTTTAGGACAATTTAAGATTTATGAAAACATTATGAAGATAATACAGACTTCCCATATACCCCATTCCAATGTTCCCTACTATTTACATTTTACATTAATATAATACATTTGTCACAATTAATGAACCAATGCATTATCATTAACTGAAGTCCATACTTTATTTAGATTTTCACCATATTTTCTGAAATCATTTTTTCTTCTTCTGAATCCTGTCCAGGCTACCAAGTTAATTTAGTTGTCATGTTTTCTTAGATTCCTTTTGTCTGTGATAGTTTCTCATGGTCTCCTGGGTTCAAATGATCTTCACAATTTTTAGAAATATTGGCCAGGTATTTTGTATTTGTCTGATGTCTTTCCCATGATTAGACTGAGGCTATGGGTTTTGAGGAGGAATATTATAAAGACAGAGTGACATTCTCATCATATCATATGAAAGGTACATGCTAGCAACATGTGTGACATTGTTGATGCTAATCTTGATCACCTCTCTTAGATAGTGTTGTTGAGTTTCTCCACTATAAAGTTACTCATTTTTCCCACCTTTTGTGTTTAAATATTTAATGTGTTTTATGTCTAAGAAAAGTCATCAGTTTTTAATATGTACAGCCTTTCTTCTTGTAAAAGTGGAAATAATGACTTCCAGGCTTTTTGTATGCTGGAGTTGAAATCCTAGTTTGATTTTCTTTCCTTCTGCATTACTGTCCTATTTTATAATGGAGCAGAATTAAGCACAGTGAGTTTCATGTCAGTATCTGATCCAGGTGGGCAGACTGCTGACAAACCTATGCCTGCTGTCATGAAGTTCTGACACTGAAGTCATCTCGGAAGTATGCAAAATCTCCAGCATGAATTCCAGATATTGCTTATGCATGTGGAGCACACCAGTGACATGGCTAAGAATGTCTCATGAAGGGACATTCAAAGACCACTTGGAATAATAAAAGAATCACATGCAGCACTTTAGACTGGATTGATAGAGTGAACTGTTATGAAAGTTGGGCTTCCCAAGTGGCTCAGTGGTAAAGAATCCACCTGCCAGTGCGGGAGACAGGAGATGTGGGTTCGATCCCTGAGTATGGAAGATCTCTTGGAGGAGGAAATGGCAACCCACTTCAGTATTCTTGACCAGAAAATCCCATGGACAGAGGAGCCTGGTGGGCTACAGCCCATGGGGTCACAAAGAGTCAAACACGACTGAGCACTTTATGAAAATTAGAAAATCTTCTGTAAAAAATGAGCATGCAATTTATAAACATAATTAGTATAGGGCCTGGATCTAGGAGTCCATATTCTAAACAAATTCAAAGTAAAAGCCATGCTGAAAATTTGCTTTTACTCATTTGTGAATATTAATTTTATCAAAGCCACTAAAATTGACCTATTCCTTGCTAAAATTAATCATCTAGCTAGAAAATATGTTGATTATAAGATTAACTTGTGAGAGGGTAACCGTATTTGACAAAGTTAATGGGATATAAACATTATATTCTCCAACTCTTACTTTCTCAAACACCAAATGAAGATCTGCACACACATACATTAGCTACTGACCTGAGATGATGTGTTTCTACTGAGAACTGAAAGAAACTTTGAACATAATCCTTCTCTCTTTTGTTGGAGCTGATAGCTTTGTCTTAAATTTTTTATCAGCTATAACTAGACTGTCTCTCTCCTGTCTCCCTCCACACCTTCAAAAATTAGAAACACAGATGGCTGGAATCAATTATGTCTATGCATCAGACAATCAGTAATGGTATCTAGTGTCCACTGTACTTTTAGAGTGCTGAAAGCTTTATGCAAATTAGCGTGTAAACTCCCAATACTTATTTTTAATTTTCATTTTATACAGGTAATATTGAAGCATAGAAAAAGAATAGGCACTAGGTCCCTTAGAACTGTTAAAAGACAAACAGTGTATTTTAAGTTTCTATTACAGTATCATTGTTTATAGTATAGTTGTATACTAGTATTATATATCATTATTGTTTTAGTTAGAATTGTAATATTTAGCAAATAAAAATATAGAATATCCAGTTAAATTTGAATTTCTTATAAACAACAGATTTTTGGTATAAATATGCCCCAAATAAGCCCCATGGAACATACTTATACAACTAAAAAATTATTTTTTAGGTTTGCCATATTTTACCTGGCCACGCTATTCATATTGATTATCTCCATGTTGCAGATGAGAAAACTGAAGTAACAAAGTGTCACAGAGCTATTAAAGGGAAAGCAATGTACATTAAATTGGCTATAGCATTGATTCTATTTGCCAGATGATTGGAATCAGAGCTGAAGAAATTACATGATGTTACTGCTAGAGGTGCTTAAACTTCCCTAGGAGGAAATGGCTGTAACTTCATAGCCCCTTTGCCCACCTGAGTTCTCTCAGGGCTGCAGACAGTTTCCAGCTCCATGACAGTTTCCTACCACCAGGGCCTCTTCTCTCTGCGTCTCTTTCTCTATGCCTGAGACTTCTCTCCAGCACTTGGGAGCTTGCCAGCCTGCACAGCCTGAAAGTGGCAGGAAGATAACATTGTTACAACCATTGCTTAGGCAGCAGGAGAAACAAGAAGGGAGAGAGATGCCCAGCATCCCCATCCTTCCGGAAGGTCACCTGAAGAATTGCTCCCCCGAGCCCCTGCACATTATTGTCTCTATTCTCCCTATGTGCTTCACTCTTCACATTGCCTTGTGCCTTCTGAGTGCGAGAGCCAAAACCTGTACCAGGCAAGTCCTTGTCCCATGGACTGCTTTTCCAGGAACCCAAACGAAGTAAACAAATTAGTCCGGTAAATGAATTGCTGAGAAGGAATTGAAAAGGCTATATTCCAACTAAGAATTCTGCTTCATCAAGACCTTGAAGAATGGAGACACTCTCACTGCTCTCTTCATAAAGAAGTATGGTCTGAGGCAAACCAGCTTCAGATGGAGCACAGAAAGCAATAAAGCTAGACTTCCACAAATGGAATATTAGAGGTTTAGGTTCAAAGCAGAGTCCATTGATAGAAAACAAGGGTCACATCTAACAGTCTTCTTCACCCTCACCTCTTGTATTTTCATTACCAATTCTTCCCCAGGACACTGATTTCCAGCTGCCCTGGCTTCTGCTCTCATTTCCCTCTATTATAACAGATTCAGTCTTTGGTTTCAATGAAATATTGATGCACTCTCCTAGAAGCACGGCCTGAACTTTCATACTTTCTTTGAATTATGTGCAGGACACTGTCGAGATGCAGCTCTCTTAGGATGACCCCTACGATGCCTCCTCCAGCAAAAAAGTTAATGTGCCTTCCAATTTCATGGGGCTGTTACTTTTATTGACATTTATCCTGGAAGCCAAAGAAAGTTACATGGTCTCACTAATGACATAGTCACCCTGTGAGATTGTGCAAGATATAAATATTCATTAGAACTCAGTCTTGTGTCTTCCTAAAAGTTGACTAGATAAGGTCAGTAAGAATTCATGTTGGAAAGTGTTCAAATAATGAACCAAGTAATGAATCCATTTCTCATAATGATTTACGTGGAAAGAGCTATTATAAAGGAGAGAAATATTTTCCTTTTGTCAAACTTTTGCTTGCTTATAGTGTATTCTACAAATCAGCCACAAGATTCATTTGTATAATTACCAGAAAAGCATTCAGAAGACATATTATACTTTCTAGTAATTTATTATCTTTTACACTTTCTGATAAACCCTTATTTATCACTTGGGAATCTCCATCCTCTTAAAATTGGTTAGGGGAGACATGATTTCTTTAATGGAAATTTTCAAGTTTTAAAACTGGAATCATTTTTATAATCTTTAGTGGTATTTCATGAGGAAAAAGGTGATGCCAAAGTGCCCTGTTGAGAGCATTTCAGTTATATTATAACACCTAATTAAGAAAGTAATGGCGAAACTATGTTCTTTTTACAAAAGAAATGTTCTTCTACCTGAGTCATTTATACATTTCTGCTGTAGCACTTTGAAACTATTTGAAATCCAAAGGTTTCAAAGTTTCTTAAATATCTCTAGCTACATGCTAAATCGCCCTCTTTCTCAACACACACTATTTCTTGCCCTCTCTCTTTAGGAAGCAAAATGTGCATTTGAAAAAAGGGAATACTCTATCATGCCATTTTAAATGGTTCTATATTTTTCCTATTAAGTATATTTATATTCATAACCAAGCCATTTTGAGACTCTAAAATATATATTAAGGTTTTTTTTTAAGCAAAGTTAACTCTGTTTCAAGGAAAAAATACCTTTGGGAGGAAGTAAGTATGTTCAGCTGATTCTTAAGAGGGCTGTGATTTCCAAGCTTAGAATGTATAAAATCTAACTTGCAGCCAGCATATGCAGAATCAAGTGGTGAATGTAGAGAGAAATGACACTTATTTACATATAGTAAGGTCCGAGTATTTTCCTCTCGTTCTCTGTCTTACAGCCTCTGAATTTCACCATCCCTTAAGGGAAGTCTAGGGGACATTCTGGTCCCCATTCCCTGTTCATATGTGACTAAGTTTCTGGAAAAGAATGGACAAGTCTGATTACAACCTCTCTTCATGCCTAACTGTATCCATTAAGTATTGCTCACACCCTGTGATCTATGGGAAGATGAAAGTCTCCATTTTTAATCTCCATGGAAAGTAGTTATTTTCTGTACTGTGTAGTACACAGGTGCTTGAAGCATGTATTAATATGAGTATTAACTATCCTGTTAGCCACATAGTATTTATGACACTAAGAACTATTGATTTTTCTCCCATTCAATTCAGTAAATCAGTGAGATATTTTTAGATCACGTAGGCACTGCTAGTGCACCAGGAAAATTTTCTCTTTCTTCCAAGTCATTAGTGGTTGGCCCTTCTACTCACTGTTATAGGTACAGTGCAGTTATACTTAGATTGGTTCCGGTGAGCCATCTTATAGTTGAATTACACGTTTGAACTATAGAAGACATAAAATTATATAGGTTGATGCATTAGGGTAAGAGAGGAGCACCAGTGGAGGGCAGTATGTGAATTTCCTAGAAAGAACTGCTCCAAGGGGTATTGAAAAATATCCAGATTTTTTAAGCCAATGAAAAAGAGGAATTCACAGTTCATGAAAAAGGTGATTTCTATGAAGCAAAATAATGAGTTGCCCCCTTCCTCCTTCTGGAGCTAAAAAAGAGGACCCTTCCGTGCAGTGATGTGCTGGAACATCATGTACTAGCCTAGGGGAGCCAATTGTGTAGCTCTCTTCCCAGTTCCATTTTCAGTAATTTGCAGATGCAAATCAGCAAGGTGGGAGTATATACACCATGGAGACTGTAAAATGCTACGAATCAGGGCATTATCTCCAAGGAGATTGTGTTACATTTACCAGCGCACCTTTGCCTCTGTTAAAGGTTATTTGATGAACTGACTACTTGAAAAAATGTTGACAAGATGTCCTGGGAAACATGTTAGACATACATTTCTGTGGCAGCTGACAGCTCTCAAGCAACTGTCACATGGGCTAGTTATTAATGATGAGGCATTCATCAAGTGGAGGCAGTGGACCTCCTTGGTGGTCCAGTGGGTTAAGACTCCCCACTTTCACTGCAGGAAATGCAGGTTCAACCCCTAGTCGGGGAAGTTCCAAATATCGTGCAGTGTGGTAAAAAAAAAAAAGTGAAGGCACTGTTACTAACTACACCATCATTTTACCCATCCAGAGATGTTATTACATTTGTCAGAACTCAGTCTACATCATTCATGATAACTATGACTGAAAATGGCAAAGCAGCCATTTGAAAGGTACAGTGTCAACACAGATTGATTTTTTTTTCTTTAAATTTATGGGTAACCATTTTTTTTTTTGGCAAAGTATAAGCCAGAGCACAGTGCATTCTGCTTACACACATTGTTTTTTCTTAAAGGATGTTTTGCCTTCTTTCTCTTAGGAAGCTGAGATACTTGCAAATAACATTTGTGGGTGGCAGGATTTAAAAATGCTCAAAAGTCACATGGAGACTGACTGTCCAAAGAATACCATTGGGGAACTTGAGTATTAATGGGTGCAAACACCTAGCCAGTACACTTTAGATGTGACTTATAGAAACAGGAATCATTTGTCTAGAGCAATACTCACAGCACATGATCAGACTTTTATGATTATAAGAGAAAAAGAAATGACTTTTCTTAACTATACTTTTTAAAGCAGTTTCAGTTCATGGCAAAATTGAAGTACAAAGTTGCCCCATACCCACTGTTCCCTGACTGGCACACCCTCCCCAGCTATCAACATCCCCCACAAAAGTGATACATTTGTTACAATTGATGAATACAGTTATCATTCAAAGCCATAGATTCCTTAAAGGTTAACTCTTGGTGTTGTGCATGCTGTGGGTTTGGACAGATGTATAATGATGTGTATCACCATTACAGAATCATATAGAATAGTTTTATGGAACTAAAAATCCTCTGTGTTCCATCCATTCATCCCTCGTTCTCCCCTAACCCCTGGCAAATACTAATTGCTTTACCCTTCCCATGGTTTTGTGTTTTCCAAAATGTCATATATAGTTGGAATCATGCAATAAGTAGACTTTTCAGATTGACTTCTTTCACTTAGTACTATGTATTTAAGTTTCTTCCATGTCTTTTCATGACTTGATACCTCATTTGCTTTTAGTGCTGCATAGTATTCTGTTATGTATATTATTCTGATATGTTTGTACAGAACACATAATATTATGTACATAATATTCTGATATGTATGTACCATTGTTTATCCATTCACCTACTGAAAGACATTTTAGGTGCTTCAAAGTTCTGGCGGTTATGAATAAAGCTGCTATAAATATCCATGTGTGGATTTTGAAATGACATAACTTTTCTACTCATTAAGAAATATTTTTGAAATTACAGAGACAACTGGGGATGTGTGACAGGTCCCACCTGTCCTACAAAAGATTCTCCACAAATGTATTTGAGCTGTGTGATGCAAATCCACTCTGAATAATTCTAACTACATTCTTATATGTGACACTGCTGCACAGAACCTAATCCTGAAGGTTTTATGACTCAGTTAGTCTCTGTGTTAGCCCTTTGGAAATACCAAGCTCTTTGCCATCAGAGAGACTCGGAATTTGCCAGTCCCTCTGCCTGTAACACTGTTCCCTTGACTCTTCCCAAGACTGAAGCCTCTGACATCCAGGTCTCAGCTTCAATGCCTCGGTTCCAGAGAAATCTCTCCTGACATCTCTCTAGGAAGTAGCCTGCTTTTATATACCCCATTATTACTTATTACTGTTTCCCGTTACTTCTACACAGCAGCAAATTGGGCTTAATAAAAAGTGAATAAAATACATGCTTTTTGAAATACAGATTTAAATTCTGCCTAAAGATTTATATCTAATGATGTTTGATCTAATATAGCTGCAAAAGCAACTAGTCCAAGCTAAATATACCGATCTGTTAGCGGTGTGTGTGGGGAGGATGCTGGCGGTGAGGAGTGGGGGCATACAGACAGTTATCCTGTATACATAACTAACAGCAGCCCTAAAATTCATTAAAATGTTGAAGTATGCCTGGGCTATTTAGTAAACAGCTGTTGCTCTAAGCCCTACCCCATTAAGTGCCCACCCCTCTAGGTGCTCCACTTTCTCAGGGACCCCCGTGGTCCTCACCATGATACTACAACTAAAGAGTTAATGCCCAGAGTCTTAGGGACTTTGAATCACACTTAAAGGACAGTATTCTTTCAGCTTAGTGTGCTACAGTACCTTTCAGCTCCCGAAAGTCTCTTCTTCTGGGCTCCATCACGGCTTCTCTCTCCTCAGGAATACTGATGACCATATTTTGACCCACTCACACCCCTGGCCCACTCCCAGGGCGCTTCTGCATAACTTGCTGGGTTGGTAACACACTGCTTGACCTTAGACCAGTGTCATGCCCCTCATCAATATGCTAGCCCTTTGCCACAATAAACAAAGAAGAAATAAACAGGGTGCTGAATCCTTATTTTCCTAATAGGAAATAAAAACACACCCTAAACTGGATAAATCTAGCAACACCAGATTAAGCTTATTATTTAGAAATACAAAGGGAGAGATAACATGGGTTAGAAAAGAATGCTTCATCAAAAGAATAGAATATGACAGAGGTTGACTATCTTTCATTGTAAACCTTAGACTACTCTATTAAAGAGTATGAATTATCAATTGCTTAATACCTTTTTCATTAAAAAATAGATTTGCATTGTTCCTTTATATCCATTTGTCCTGAGTTTGCACTGTCGAAACAAAATTTCCCAGTTTTAATTATCCTCAGAAAAGCCTGGCCATAAGGTTTTTTATGTCCTAAAGATGTAAAGGACAAATCATTGAGGTTAGTTATGGGCTACTAGAGGTAGCGAAGAGGTAAGCTTTCTGATAATTATCACACACTTATGTTAATCTAGTTAAGTATCGGTATATTAAAACTGAATATACCTTGATTTGTATCAAGATAGAGATAAAGTGCTTAATAAGTATGTATTATTTATGAAGAAAAGGGAAAAAATGTTTGAAATGCCAATTCAAAGGCTCAGGGTGATCCCTCTGAGAGTGCGTGATAAATGGACTATTGATTGGATCCTGATGAGGGTGATTAATGAACACGTAACGTAGGATGTGAGTCAAAATCTGAATCTGAGACCCAGCTTTCACAAATATAAAGTGTTAAGGTGGTTTTCAGAAGAATAGCAGTAGCAGTGAAGCTTAAAAATAAGCAAAATTAGCTAACACTTGTATAGCACCTACTGTGTACCATGTGTTGTAATGTAATATATTAACTCATTTAATCTCTGCAACAACTATATTGGTAGATATGAATGCTATTGGCATTTTACAGTCTAGAAAACTAAGGGCCAGAAAGTTTAAATAAGTTACACAAAATCACATAGTCAGCAAGTGGCAGACTTGGAACATGAACCCATGCAGTCTAAGCACAAATTTCTGTGCTCAAAACTATTTCACTATTTTGGCTCTTGAATAAGCAGAGCTTCACTGTTCACAGTTTGTTGTTAGTAAAAGAAATGGCTCCAAAAGTCAACAATCACCATAAAAAAGAATGATCTAAAATACTGTGATGGGAGGCAGAGGACAGAGAAAAAAATTCAGTAGAAGCACAGTATTGGAAGGAGTTGTATCATTCAGGTAGCTCAGGGAAAGAAATTCAGATAACTAGACTGATAATGCAGATCTCTTGGGTTTGGGGTAAAGATGAAGCCAGGCCAGACCCAGACTGGGAAAAAAGGCTAAATAAAGAAATCCATGTGAAAAATAAAATTTACATTCTAAATTGAACAAAGCTGAATTCTACTCTGTAATTGCCAATCATGCTTGCTAAAAAATAAGTTATACTGAGGTAATTTCTCTTAATCTGTGAGAAACTGAGGCCTTTACAAAAATTGACCTAGGACTCTTTTATTGACTTGGCAAGTTAATGTGGCTTAAGGAAACAAAACCTTTACTGCAAAACTTGCAAAAATAGGTATTCAAAGCACAGCTGTGTTTTAATATGGTGGAATTTTGAGCCACGGGGTAGTTGTCATGTGAACTGATTTCATTATCAGCGCCAAAATGTGAACTGACTTGATTATCAATGTTAAAATGTATCAATAATCTTGTAAATAAGTTAAAAAGGCAGTTATCAACAGTAACTTTGAATATTATCCCCTTCTTGAACTTTTACCAAAGCAGCTCCATAACAGGGAAATCAATTAATATATGTTTCAACTTTTACTTTCTTATCTACAGTTTACTATTGATACTAACAAAGTAGAGAAAGAGTTGATAGGCTTCAGTGGCATTGGGGAAGGGCTGCTACTAGTCAATACTGTGCCTAGTAAATATCAAGCCCATTACAGGCCTCACAGACATCCCTGGGACATCAGTATTATAATTCCCGTTTTATAGGTTGTCTCATCGTGGCTGAAATGTATAGCTTGTTTGAGTTAATACAACGTGGGGTTACTAACCAGTCTGGCAGAAGAAATTGACAGTAAAACTTACAGGAAGTGGCATCCTTTGGACCTGTTCTGACGTTGTTGTGGTAAAATTCTCTCTGGCTCATGATACGTGAGTGCCTTCTATGCTAGCTACAAATTCAAAACAAACACAAAAAAATCTTTCCTTCTCTTGTTGAAGTCTTCAATCCCTCCAATTCTCAGCCCATGGTTCTATTTGGGGAGCACAGTCCACTCTCTGAAAAGTAGGAAGGCTGGACTTCAGAGCCTAACTTCAAACCCAGCAGCTGAATCTTTGAACACACTAAGAAAATGAAATATACCTCAACTTGTACCTTTACCTAGCTTGTATCTGTACCTATCTGCATCCTTATCATCTTATCTATATATATCAGTATTGATATAGAGATACATACCAATATAGAGATATGCTAATATCATATATTGTCAAATTCAGATTTAAGTAGAAGAAAATAGGGAAAACCACTAGACCACTCAGATATGACCTAAATCAAATCCCTGACAATTTTACAGTGGAAGTGAGTAATAGATGCAAGGGTTTAGATCTGATAGAGTGCCTGAAGAACTATGGATGGAGGTATGTGACACTGTACAGGAGGTAGGGATCAAGACCATCCTCAAGAAAAAGAAATGCAAAAAATAAAATAAAATAAAATGGCTGTCTGAGGAGGCCTTACAAATAGCTGTGAAAAGAAGAGAAGCTAAAGGCAAAGGAGAAAAGGAAAGATATATTCATTTGAATGCAGAGTTTCAAAGAATAGCAAGGAGAGATAAGCCTTCCTCAGTGATCAATGCATAGAAATAGAAGAAAACAATAGAATGGGAGAGACTAGAGATCTGTTCAAAGAAAATAGAGATACCAAGGGAACATTTCATGCAAAGATGGGTACAATAAAGGACAGAAACAGTATGAACTTAAGAGAGTAGAAGATATTAAGAAGAGGTGGCAAGAATACACAGAAAAACTGTACAAAAAAGATCTTCATGACCCAGGTAATCACGATGGTATGATCACTCAACTAGACATCCTGGAGTACGAAGTCAGTTGGGCCTTAGGAGCATCACTACAAAGAAAGATAGTGGAGATGATGAACTTCCAGTTGAGCTATTTCAAATCCTAAAAGATGATGCTGTGAACATGCTGCACTAAATATGTCAGCAACTTTAAAAAACTCAGCAGTGGCCACAGGACTGGAAAAGGTCAGTTTTCATTCCAATCCCAAAGAAAGGCAATGCCAAAGAATGCTCGAACTACTGCATGGTTTCACTCATTCACTCACTAGCAAAGTAATGCCCCAAATTCTCCAAGCCAGGCTTCAACAGTACATGAACCATGAACTTCCAGATGTTCAAGCTGGTTTTAGAAAAGGCAGAGGAACCAGAGATCAAATTGCCAACATCTGTTGAATCATTGAAAAAGCAAGAGAGTTCCAGGAAAACTAGCATAGTCTGCTTTATTGACTATGCCAAAGCCTTTGACTCTGTGAATCACAACAAACTGAAAAATTCTTAAAGAGATGGGAATACCAGACAACCTAACCTGCCTCTTGAGAAATCTGTATGCAGATCAGGAAGTAACAGTTTGAACTGAACATGGAACAACAGACAGGTTCCAAACAGGGAAAGGAGTACGTCAAGGCTGTATATTATCACCCTGCTTATTTAACTTACGTGCAGAGTACATCATGAGAAACGCTGGGCTGGAAGAAGCACAAGCTGGAATTAAGATTGCTGGGAGAAATATCAATAACCACAGATATGCAGATGACACCACCCTTATGGCAGAAAGTGAAGAAGAGCTAAAGAGCCTCTTGATGAAAGTGAAAGAGGAGAGTGAAAATGTTAGGTTAAAACTCAACATTCAGAAAACCAAGATCATGACATCTGGTCCCAATACTTCATGGCAAATAGATGGGGAAACAAAGGAAATAGGGACAAACTTTATTCGGGGGGGCGGGGAGATGCCAGAATCACTGCAAATGGTGACTGCAGTCATGAAATTACAAGATGCTTGCTCCTTGGAAGAAAAGTTATGACAAACCTAGACAACATATTGCAAAGCAGAGACATTACTTTGCCAACAAAGGTCCATATAGTCAAAGCTACATTTTTTCCAGTGGTCATGTATAGATGTGAGAGTTGGACTATAAAGAAAGCTGAGCACCAAAGAACTGATGCTTTTGAACTGTGGTGTTGGAGAAGACTCTTGAGAGTCCCTTGGACTGCGAGGAGATCCAACCAGTCCATCCTAAAGGAAATCAGTTCTGAACATTCATTGGAAGGACTTATGCTGAGGCTGAATCTCCAATACTTTGGCCACCTGATGGGAAGAACTGACTCATTTGCAAAGACCCTGATGCTAGGAATGATTGAAGCCAGGAGGAGAAGGGGACAACAGAGGATGAGATGGTTGGATGGCATCACTGATTCAACGGACATGAGTTTGAGCAAACTCCAGGATTTGGTTATGGGCAGGGAGGCCTGGCATTCTGCAGTCCATGGGGTCACGAAGAGTCTGACATGACTGATAGAGTGAACTGAACTGAATATCATTTAACTGGTGTAAGAGTCATGCAAATATATATACATTTCATGCACCACAGCTCTCCCTGTAATCATTTGCATTCTACAAAATACTATCATACACTAGTGTCAGTGATAGCAAGTATTATATATTTTTGCTAGCAACTATAGTACTGTAGTTGTTCCATTATTGATTATAGAATATTTTATTAAATCACAATCTTTATTTTGCAAAATGATCAGTTTTTCACAATTTTTAAACCACCTGTGATAAAAAATGTCTGTGATTGCAAATTAGTCCAAATTATAATATACTGTTATACTAAAAGCAATAATTCAAACATGTAACAGTGAACTGCTCCCTTGTAGTCTTTGTGACCTAGTGTCCTAGAAGGTAAATGTTACTGTTTTAGTTATTTGTGAAAGTTTAAAGTGAAGTTGCTCAGTCGTGTCTGACTCTACTGCAACCCCATGGATTGTAGCCTACCAGGCTCCTCAGTCCATGGAATTTTCCAGGCAAGAGTACTGGAGTGGGTTGCCATTTCCTTTTCCAGGGGATCTTCCCAACCTAGGGACTGAACCCAGGTCTCCCACATTGCAGGCAGATGCTTTACTGTCTGAGCCACCAGAGAAGCCCTTTAGCTGTTTAAGGCAAAAAATAAGGACACTGAGTAACAATTTGTAAATATTGTTGAGATGAAAGGTGAGTGGTAAAATTTGCAATTATAATTTACAAGATAAGTAAAATACATATTTCTGTTTAGAAAGTTTTGTTTCATCTGTATACATTGCAAACAATATATTAAGTGCTGTCACAAGGAAAACTCTCTAAGAGTAAGATTGCATATTAAAAGGAATGTGGATGATGTCTTGGATTTGGGCTCTGGAAAAATAATGAAGGAGATACAACCTGTCTTTGTATCCCTCTCCTCGCCTTCCTCTCACTGTCCGTTTTCAGCTAAGAGGCTCTTCTCTCAGCCTTTACCCTGGAGACCGTTGGTAGTCCTCTGCTGCTCACAAGCTCAGTCTCATGCGTCAATGTCCAGCAGCCCTTCCTGCCTAGCCTGCTCTAAATCTGGTCTCAGGCTGAAAACCAAGATAGCCACTCCAAGTGACAACTTTTCAAATGTGCCTAAAAGATGCTAATCTATTGCTAGCTAGAAAACAATATCAGGTTTCTCACTGGCATACTTTTGTTCAATAAAATGTCATTATAGTCTACAAAACAATGCCTCATTTGTAAAAATTATTTATTTTTCCCCATGAGACTCAGTATAACTACTTTCATTTTGAATGGGAAAAATATGGACTATAAAAATGTTTAAAAGTTTTAATTAGCTTTCATTCAAGTAGAGTTAGATACAGATGAAACTCCAGAGTCAGACAGGTATAGCTATGGGCATCAGGCATGAAAATAGACATAGGCATACTTACTATCATCCTATACCTTTTTGCATGAGGACTTCTCTATACACCTTTCCTAAAACAATGCTCTCTTTTCCATAGGTATCTGTTCTCAGCCAGTAGTATTAGAAAACACTGTCAGAAAGTTTACTTTAAAAGTGGCTATGAAAAGAAATAATATTTTGATGAAATAAATTTGAAATGGCATGATAAGATAAAGTCAATCATTGAGATTGATAGGCAGGGTTGAGCAGGTATTCAGGTAATGGGACAAGCATCTTGCTACTTAAATCAAACTTACAGTATGAGCATGAGCATTAAGAATATTGTGTAAGTGTTCAAAGTGTCAGAATTCTATCATTCTTGGTTGTCTGCTTATTACGAGGAAGGCCAGCCCCCTAAATTATAGAAGGTTGAAAAGGATAAGACATTTATATTCTCACATCAAGGAGAAAACATTTTTCTTGCATGTTTTAAAGTATCAAGTCACCTATTAGCTTTAGACAGGAGATTGTATTTGTGAAACATGTGACTGGAATTGAGATTCTCATTTTGTACCTCTTTGTGACAATGCAGATAGATTAACATTCATGGTCACTGAGTTCCGTTTCCATAGATATAGTTTCAGTTTGTGTATTTCATTACTTTGTTTAAAATATCAAACATTTAAAAATATCCTAGCACTACATAGCATCACATACCAACATAATGATAATATTTCATCTACCTTCAAGCATTTTAAGGTTCCTGTGGCATTAAGAAAAATGTGTACCTATATTATGATACAGAAATCCTATTAGTTTAACTCAGTATGTTGGCTTGGCCTCCAGGGAATGCTTTAAGATGTCAGAATTAAATGAATTTATGATCCCACAATATCCAGAGAAAATTTAACCAGGTAACCAGATGCATCAGATGCTTCAGTTCTACAGAGCCTAGAAATGATAGGGAGAATATATTTTCTGGCTTAACTGAAAAAAAGATACTATTTTATATGGCTTTACAATGGAGGGCTACAACTAGGAAGAAATGTACCCATTAGAAAAATATGAAGATTATGCTATTCTTCCCTACTAGATGAGTTAGATTTTTAAAAATGCATTTTTATATTATTGTATTTCTCAAAATAGAGTTTTAAATCTACTAAATGCTTAATGTATAACTGCAAATTTAATGGTATATATAAGTTGTTGAATCTAGTACCAGGTAAATCTTATATAGTGACAGTAATGAGCCCCAAACCTACAACTGAATGTGCACAGTATTTGGGGAATGTGTTCCATTCCTGGTGGCATATAAAATAATGTATACAAAGAACATAACCCTGGAATGTCATTGTATGAAGATAAGCTCATTCAAGTCAATTCACAACTCAATCCAGTGTACTTTGGGTACTTAGTTAAAAGAACAATCAAAAACCTCTATTCTCATGGATCTTATATCTTAGCAGGAGGATACCACCAATAAATAATATATCTAATAAATAATTATGTCTTATGTTAGAAAGTTGTAAATTCTATGGAACAAAAGAAAAAGCAGAGCAAAAAGTAAGGAGATTCAGAATTATAAATGGCAGGAATATGGGCTGTTGTTAAATTACAGCATTGAAAAGAGCGGTCAAGGTAAGCCTCATTAACGTGAGGTTTGAAAAGTTGGAAGAGCAGCCATGTGGATGGCCAAGGGCAGAGCATTCCAGGTAGAGGCAACATCCAGAGCAAAGGTTCTGTGATGAGCATGCACCTGATGTGCTCAAGAGAAATCAGGGAAGTAAATGTGGTTCTCTGGAGTAGTGGCAACAGGGAGGAGTTGTAGAAAATAAGATATAAAGGGTAAGTAACAGAGAGCAAGCAAGATCATATGGAGCCTGCCAGATGATTGTACAAATTTTAGCTTTCATTGAGTAAAGTGAAGAGTCATCGTAGAATTTAGAGCAAAGAAACAGTCTTCTCAGACATAGATTTTGAATAGATTCCTCTACTGCTGCGTAGAGGACAGACTCTAGGAAGACAAGAGTAAATGCAAAGCCTGACCAATTAGGACTTTTGCAGTAACCCAGTATGGGCTTCCCTCGTGGTCTAGTGGTAAGGATTATGCCTGACAGTGTAGGAGATGCATGTTGGATCCCTGGGTCAGGAAAACCCCTGGAAAAGGAAATGGCAACCCATTCCTGTATTCTTGCCTGGGAAACCCCATGGAGAGAGGAGCCTTGGGTACTGCAGTCTGTGGGGGTCACAAAAGAGTTAGACATGACTTAGTGACTAAACAACAACAGTAACCCAGTAACAGCTGGTGGTGGCTCAGGTGGAGATAGAAATGGTGGGGAGATCAAGTTATGCATATTATTTGAAATTAGAACAAAGGGACTTCTTGATAGATTTTTAAAAGTATGTGATAAAACCAAGGATGATGCCAAAGAATTTGTCTTGAGCAAATTCTGAACAAGGATGAAATTTCCATAACTGGGATGAGGAAAACTACGTGAAGGAGGTCATAGGAAGAAGATCAGTACTTCCATTCAGTACATTAGGTCTGTTTAGTATAGATAACAAGTAGAAATGTTGGGCAGTTGGATATATGAATCTAACATTCAGGTCAAAGTCTAGGATTGAGATTTACGTTGGGGAGTTATCAACATATGGATGATATTGAAAGCCATCTGCCTGGCTGAAACCAAGAGTTAGTGCGTGGGTTAAAGACTAAACCTGGGAGACTCTAATATCAAATGTCACAGTGAAGAAGAGGATCAACGAAGGTAACTGAGAAGGAGCAACCAGAGAGCTAAGGAAGAAGCAAAGAGTGTCTGGGCTCAGAATTCAAGTGAAGAAGTTGCATAAAAGAAGAGGGATCAAATAGGTCAAACCTAAAATAGGTTAAGTGAGATGAGGGTCAAAAATTGGCCATTGGATTTAGTTAATATGGAGCTCATTTGTAAATTAAAATATTCATTCTGACAACATGCACTATTCGTTGTATGTTAATTACCATTTTGCTTTATACACAAGAAGTTCCTTCCATCCAAGATTTCTGTCTCTGACCTCAGGAGTTTCTTTCTTTTCTTTTTTTTTTTTAATTTATAACTGAGCTCTTCTTTGGTGTATGGGTGATTATCTGCTTTCTCTTGTTGTTGTTGTTCAGTCACTCAGTTGTGTCAGACTCTTTGTGACCCTATGGACCGCAGCACGCCAGAATTCCCTGTCCATCACCATCTCCCAGAGCTTGCTCAAACTTGTGTCCGTCGAGTTGGTGATGCCATCTAACCATCTCATCCTCTGTTGTCGCCTTCTCCTCCTTCTTTCAATCTTTCCCAGTATCAGAGTTTTTTCTAATGAGTCAACTCTTCATATCAAGTTGCCAGAGTATTGGAGTTTCAGCTTCAGCATCAGTCCTTCCAATGAATGTTCAGCATTGATTTCCTTTAAGATTGACTGGTTTGATCTCCTTGCAGTCCAAGGGACTCTCAAGAGGCTTCTCCAACACTACAGTTCAAAAGCATCAATTCTTTGATGCTCAGCCTTCTTTTTTTTTTTTTTAATTTTCTTTATTGTATTGGTTTTTCCATTCATTGGCATGAATCCACCATGGGTAGACATATGCTCCCCCTCCAGAACCCCCCTCTCTCCTCCCTCCCGACTCCCTCCCTCTGGGTCATCCCGGTGCACCAGCCCCGAGCATCAATCCTGGGCTGCCGATTGGTTACACATATGATAATTAACATGTTTCAGTGCCATTCTCCCATATCATCCCACCCTTGCCCTCATCCACAGAGTCCACGAGTCTGTTCTATACATTTGCGTTCCTTTTGCTGTCTCGCATGCTGGGTTCTCATTACCGTCTTTCTAAATTCCATATATATATGTGTTAGTATACTGTATTGTTGTTTTTCCTTCTGGCTTACTTCACTCTGGATAATAGGCTCCAGTTCCATCCACCTGAGTAGAACTGATTCAAATGAGTTTTTTTTTTAATGCTGAGTAACATTCCATTGTGTATATGTACCACAGCTTTCTTATCCATTCGTCAGTTGATGGGCATCTAGGTTGCTTCCATGTCTTGGCTATTGTAAACAATGCAGCAATGAACATTGGGGTACACGTGCCTCTTTCAATTCTGGTTTCCTTGGTGTATATGCCCAGCTCAGCGTTCTTTATGGTCCAACTCTCACATCCATACATGACTACTGGAAAAACCATAGCTTTGACTAGACGGACCTTTGTCTGCAATGTCTCTGCTTTTTAATATGCTGTGTAGGTTTGTCATAGCTTTCTTCCAGGGAGGAAGTGTCTTTTAATTTCATGATTGCAGTCACCATCTGCAGTGATTTTGGAGCCCAAGAAAATAAAGTCTCTGACTGTTTCCATTGTGTCCCCATCTATTTGCCATGAAGTGATGGGACGAGATGCCATGATTTTAGTTTTCTGAATGTTCAGTTTTAAGTCAGCTTTCTCACTCTCTCACCTTCATCAAGAGGCTCTTTAGTTCCTCTTCGCTTTCTGCTGTAAGGGTGGTGTCATCTGCGTATCTGAGATTATTGATATTTCTCCTGGCAGTCTTGATTCCAGTTTGTGCCTTATCCAGCCTGGCATTTTGCATGATGTACTCTGCATATAAGGTAAATAAGCAGGGTGACAATATATAGCCTTGATGTACTCCTTTTCCTATTTGGAACTAGTCTTTTGTTCCATGTCTGTTTCTACCTGTTGCTTCTTGACCTGCATATGGGTTTCTTAGGAGCCAGGTGAAGTGGTCTTTCTCTTAAATCTTTTAATTCCTTATGTTTGTTTTAAATACTTTCTCTGCACATGCTTTTTAATTCCTATAATTTTTAAACATTAGTTTCTTCTTATATTTACAATACTGAATGATATTTGAGTTCATCCATTACTTTTTCATTTCTTAGTCTTGATTTTTTTTTCAGATTATCCCACATTTATGCTTTATTTCATACTAAATTTTACATATAAGATTATCTAGCCTTATACATGGATAAGGCAATGGCACCCCATTCCAGTATTCTTGCCTGGAGAATCCCAGGAACGGGGGAGCCTGGTGGGCTGCCGTCTATGGGGTCGCACATCTATGGAGTCAAGCATGACTGAAGTGACTTAGTAGCAGCAGCAGAAGCCTTATATAACTTTCATACTTATTAGTGGTCATAAGCACTGAATTATAATTGTTATGGAAAGCAAAAAGTCTTTTTTTCCCTAATCTTTTTTCCTGCTAGTTTGACAACATAGTTGAATTCTTTCTGGTGCATTCATTTTAGTTTTCCTGAGAAAATAATGTAGTCTAAACCGAGATTTTTTTTCTTACCCCTTTTCATTAATAACTTCCATGTTATATGCATTTTCTCCTCCTTTTGTTTGTATTGAAAATTTTTGTTTCTTTTTATCTCTGGTAATTAGAGTTTTTCTGTTTATCAGCTCTCACTTTCATTGGACTGACCTTTGTAATTTTTTATTTATTCAGATTCATGTCATCCTGCTATTGTAGACATCTTTATACACATTGGACTGGCATTCCAATTTAGTCAGTGTTCTCAAGCCAGTAAATGTCATGTCCCTCTGTGAAAATGAATGCGATGTAAGACGCGTTTATATTAGAGACTGCAGGAGATTGCAGGAGAGAGGTTACATGTGAATTGATAATTAGGAATTATAAAGGTAGAAATTAAAACAGGGAAATTTACCAGTAAATAAAACTTTGGAAAAGCTAATGCAAAGCTCTTCTATAATTCATATGAATGTCTAAGGCATTATATATCTAACTCAGAATCCTACAGAGTTCTCCAACCCTTCTCAGTTGAATAGGTACATACATGTGCAGCATACACATTAAACATCATGAAACACAGTGAAGCACAGGAGCATAAATTAATGGCTATCTTGCTCTGATCTTTCCATGCACATTCTGTTTATGTGCACAAACTTTGACCATTTATTTCAACAGAGAAATTATTAAGTTAATGAAGGTAGTTAGATGGGTTTCAAAACATTTTTGAATGTCATCAAACACTTCACTGAACAGATTATCTTCAAATGGCTTTTATTTTCAAATAAATAGAAACCTATGTGGCATACTCTGTGGAACTACTTTTTGTTTTAAAATGTTAATAAAAGGGAAATATCCCTCTAATTACTAATGCTCCAGGGATTTTTCTAAGGATTTAAAACACTGTAAGTAGCCCTCTCTCTTTAGGAAACAACATGATATTAAATTTTATGTCAGTAAATACTCTATGAGTAACTGAAAAGTATTATAACTGTAGTAGAAACTTAGAAGATGGGAGAGGTTTGGCCTGGGAGTTTGGGATTAGCAGATGCAAACTAGTATATATAGAATGGACAAAAAACATGGTCCTAGTGGGAAGCACAGAGAACTATATTCAATATCCCATAATAAACCATAATGGAAAAGAACATGGAAAAAAATATATATATATGTGTGTGTGTGTGTCTGTGTGTGTGTAACTGAGTCACTTTGCTGTACAGCAGTAATTAACACAGCACTTTAAGTCAATTTCCCTAGTGACTCAGATGGTAAAGAATCCTCCTACAATGTGGGAGACCTGAGTTCCATCCCTGGGTTGGGAAGATCCCCTGGAGGAAGGCATGGAAACCCACTCTAGTATTTTTGCCTGGAGAATCCCATACACAGAGGAGCCTGGGGGGCTACAGTTCATGGGGTCACAAAGAGTCAAACACAACTGAGCCACAGCACAGCACAGCATAATTCAGCTATGCGTAATTCAACTATAGCATAATTCAACTATAGTTCAATAAAAAATAAATTATTAAAAGACATTCAGGAAAGATTGAACCCAGCTATTTTATAGATGTGTCATTTTCATCATATTCTTGAAGAATTTTCTGGAGGCCCCAAACAATGCTAGATCCACAAAGTGAAAAACTAAATGTGAAATTGTTTCAAGTATTTTCATAAGATGTTCTAATTTCTTCATAGTTTGTAGGATTTTCTTTGAAGTAACAGAGTATCAAATTGCAGTGAGCATTATACATTGATATCTGAGATATCATTCCTCTCCACAGTTGGTACAACTAGCTGATTATTTCCACAACTCTTGATTTGCTTCTTCATTGTCCATTTCCCCATCTCTTGATAGCTACTCCTTGATTTCCCTGTAAGGAAAGACCTTTCCACACTAAATTCTATAATAAATAGCATTCTCTAGAATATAGCTCAGTTGATAAAGAATCCACCTGCAATGCAGGATACCCCAGTTCGACTCCTGGGTCAGGAAGCTCCACTGGCGAAGGGATAGGCTACCTACTCCAGTATTCTTGGGCTTCCCTTGTGGCTCAGCTAGTAAAGAATCCTCCTGCAGTGCAGGACACCTGGGTTCGATCCCTGATTTGGGAAGATCCCCTGGAGAAGGGAGAGGCTACCCACTCCAGTATTCTGGCCTGGAGAATTCCATGGATACAGTCCATGGGGTCTCAAAGAGTTGGACACAACTGAGCGACTTTCACTTTCGCTTTACTTCAGGATGCAAATACGTGAGTATCTAAATTTCCCTTCCCTGGATACTGACAGATGCCATCAGCTACTCTCCAGCTTAGAAAAAGGGATATTGTATGTAATATGGCCCAGGTTACTAAGATTTACTGCATTGGAAATTGTGTCTCCAGTCTGGAAATTTAAAGTGTTACCTTTGTTTTCTTTGCTTATTGTTACTTATGCATACATTACCCTGCAAAGCTTTGTCAGAAAGTGTGGTTTGGTCAGAGACAGGACTTTGGTATTTTTAGATCCCTGGTTATAATATTATTTTAATACCAAAGCAAAAATTTCCCATTTTCTAAAAGCTGTATGTAAGGCTAACTTTCAAATTTTTGCTATTGATATATACAAGTTTTGACTAAAAAGGCATTTATCCAGGGACTGATTTCTCACCCAAGTAGGTTAAGAATATTTTTGAGAATTCAGATCTGGAATGAAAATATCATACTTGTGTTATACTCCCTCTGAAGAGATTGTATATCTCCATAAAGTGCTAACATGATACTGGAACAAAGTTTGAATGTGTTTGTAGAAAATAGCTTTGACATTGAAACTTGTTCTTTAGAGCCAGAAAATTCATATTTAGAACACCATGGAGATAAAAGGATAGGCAGATGGAAAACTTTAGCAAGAGTTTTTATAAGAGAGCAGAGATCCTCTCTGAGAATGTGAATCATTTTTTAAAAATTAAAAAACCAAATGCCCATCACTTCAGTTTCAACTTTAGTGTCTGTGTAATTAACAAGCCTCTCCATTTTCCAGGGCTTCTTGGTTTTGTGATGGTTCACCCTCTCTTGACTGTCCCAAGCGAAATGGTGAGTTGTTTAAATCAATGATATGGGTTGATTTTTTGTGAAAATAAGAATTTTGTCATTGACAGATAACTCATATAAGAAAAAACTTGATTTGGGAGTAGAATTTGTTAACTACATAATGAGAATGAAATTCAGTCAACAAGAGAAAGGAGAAGTTTTTCTGGATATTGGAGAAACTCATTTGTTAAATACTTATACTGTTTTTTCCACTAACAATAATATGACAGATGTTATAGTTTACCTCTTAGAAAACAAAACTAAGCTTCAATCGAAACCAGGCTTAAACAACATATAACTTTGAAGGAGCAATTAACCCTCTGTGAATTTTTCCAGGGGTGACATAGTAGAATTGTTGATTCCCCTGTGATAGAACTCAACTAACTTCCTTTTCAAATTCATTCTTGTGATCCTAGAATACTAGGAAGGTTTATTTTGACTCTTAAAAATTTTTATCTCAACAGAATCCTTGGAATAAGTCCTCCAGCCTCAGGGCATACTGAAAACTTGTGTATGATTTAAGTCCATTGTGAAATAATGATTATCAAATTACAATTATATGAAAAGTTGGTTATTATATTATAAGGAGAAATATTAAAAGTTTAAAATATTTTAAACTACAAAAATCCCCCCAAAATATTTTTATGAAATCTTTGATTTATAAGGTTTCCTTGAATTTTCTTAAGGAATTTTTAAGCATAAACGCTTCTCTGGATTAAGTCAGATCATCTAAAAACTTTTTCACTCTACTGCATTATTGCTGTAATGCAGCAAAAAAAAGTGATGTTAGCCTAAATTAAAGAGTTTTATAAGGAACTGGCATGTGAAATTATTTTTTTATTCTGGTTATATTGTTGAGGGTACTTCTGATTTCATTAAACAACCTTGTATTTTTGACATCTGCCAATACTCACCAATCAAATGATACTAGGAAAGCATCCATCATCACACAAAAGTATGAGGTTGTTTTATTTAACCTGCTGTAGACAAGACACCCAGGGGATCGTTTGGAGCATCATAGTAAATGGAAGCTGGGAGAGACTTCTCACAGAATTTCGGCAAATGCTGGACAGTTCTGAGGACAGAATAGGCAAATGGGTTGGATGCTGTGAAGAATCAGGGGCAATTCAGTGATTGGGTATCTCAATGATTTTTTTTTTCCCAGAAGCAAGACAATTAAAACAAGTATTATATTGTCATTTTAAGGAAGCAGAGACCACTCAAAAAAAGGGACAAAAGTCATTTACATGACAGCTTCATCTATGTTTGGTTGGAAACTTTCCTCTGGCCTTATCTGAATTCATTAAAAGTGCTTTTAATGGTTTTGTTTAGGATTATCACTGATTGCAAACAGGACACATTCTTATTTCTCATGTCCAAGAGAAACTTTTTCATCAGTTTTTTCTCCTAGAGATACTAAAGTTTCTCCACAAGTACTTGTCTGTTTTCATCTTATGAGTGCTGGAAATTGTTTAAGGGACTGAGGCTTGATCTTTAGTGATTGCTAAAAAAGCTCATAAATTCAGTTCCTATCCCAACTCTGTCAAATTCATGAGAAAGCACAGCATTAGCATTAATGCATGTATCTTATACCCGTGTCATCACTAGCTTCATCTTATATTTTTCCCAATTTTCTGGCTTGCTTTTTTTCTTTAACACACATTGAAAGCCATATCAAATATTGTTGAGGTGGAGGTGTTACTGACTTTCTTGAGTCAGTCCCCAAGGGTCTTTCTGGCCGGTGTTATTCATGCCAATAGAATGAGATGGAGTTTGGTTCAGAAGCAAAGGAAAGCTTATTCTTCAAAGAATGGAGAAGTGTGAGCTGGGGATCTGAGAGATGCACTCTTAGCCACAGGCTGTTGGGGGAGCTGCTTCATAAAGGCCTCCTAGTAGGGAGGGTAGGTGCTCCTGTGCTGCTCAGGGTCCAGATTAGAGTAGCTGTCGCAGTGTCTGCGGACTGCCCTCCACTGCCGTCTGGAACTGCAGTGTCGTGGTCCCCAGATGAGGTGTCCACAGCACTCTTCAGACAGGGACCTCTAGTCTGAAGTGCAAAAGGTACCTCTGCCTGCAATGCCCTATGAGCAAGTGAAACTAGACTAAAGGGAAAGTGAACTCCCTCAGTCGTGTCCGACTCTTTGTGACCCCATGGACAGTAGCCTACACCAGGCTCCCCCATCCATGGGATTTTCCAGGCAAAAATACTGGAGTGGGTTGCCATTTCTTTCTCCAGGGAATCTTCCCGACCCAGGATCAAACCCAGGTCTCCTGCATTGTAGGAGACCAAGGAAGTCACTTAAGCATGAAACAAAAGGAATAAACAGGTTAGACTTTGTTTTGTTATCCAGGTTCTAATTTTATTTCCCAAGAATCATTAACAGGCTTTACTGGTGATAGGCAGGGAGCAAATAAAAAATTACTTTCAAGCTCAGATTGTCTTTAGTTTAAAACTTGGAGTTGTGGCAGGAAGGAGAAGGAAGCATCTGTGGGTATAGATGGGATCATTGAAGAATGCTGTAAACCACCAGCCCATGTCCAGAATTACCTGGTTCTAGTCTGAATTCCATCATTAACTGAACTTACAATCAAAAGTATCACTGAATTTTGTCAAATATTATTTTCCTCAACTTAAAGTAGCAATTATAATAGCAATGCAATTAGAATTGTTCTGACTGAATGACCTTTGATTATTTACAAATATCAAATCCTCCTTTGAGATAGTAAACTTTTCATCATTAAAAACATTCAGAACTAGGCTCTGAAACACTCTATGGTTGACTTTCATGTTTTATCTCATGACAGTATCCTTAGGAAAGGATTGGCTGTCCCACAGACAGGAATACCAGGAAATAAACTTGCTCCTCTGGTTGGTCAACAGTCATTTTGCTTTAGAGTCACACTTTGAATATACTGTGTACAATGAATACATGGTACAATGTAAAACATTTGTGGATATTTTCCATTCTTTGACTCAAGAATTCAAATCACTTTATATTATTAAAAATATTAAAATGTTAAGTTTGCGAAGGCTGGTATTACAAAAACTTAATATTAAACAGGAGCAGAGTAAATAGAGGTGATAGAAAGTTGCTTCCATTCCCTTTCTCTGTTAAACCAAGAGACTACAAGCCAACCTAGAAGATTCAGTTCTTCCCAGTGAATCACTTTAGAATGTGATTTAGACTAGTGTTTGGATCTGTGTTTATCTTTCTGTCTGACTAGCTTCAGCAAGTGAGGTAAAGAAAAGGAAAGGGGAAGATTGTCCCACCAATCTGGCAAAGAAAGTTGGGATCATTTAGACTGTATGATGTCAGTGTGGCATAGCTTGGAATCTGCATTTGTCCTACATAGTTTTAAAGCACAGAATGGCATAGGGATGCCAGGCAAGATAAATTCCAGAAATCTCTCTTTGGACTCATTTTTAATAGGTATTATCACAGTAATGGAAAGAGGGGGAATTGGGAGGAGATTGTAAGAGATAATAAAGTGATGGGGTTTATGAAATTTTTGTGAGTGGTTCCCTGTCTGAGTTAGGCTTTGTCAGGGACCTTGCCTGGAAAATCCTGGTATTTCCAGATGCCAGAGATTAGTAAAACTTCCAACATGCCTATGAGCCACACCAGTTTCCATCCTCCTGTAAGAAGCACTGACTACTAGTTTCATGGGTCCTGGTGCTGCTGACATGTTTTATGGCCAAGGCCACTTTGAGTATTTCCCTATGTTGTTTTTATTGTTCAGGCGCTAAGTTGTGTCTGACCCTTTGTGACCCCATGGACTGTGGCCCACCAGGCTCCTCTGTCTATGGATTTCCCAGGCAAGAATATTGGAATGGATTGCCATTTCCTTCTGTGAGGGACTTTCCTGACCCAGGACTCCAACCCGCGTCTCCAGCATCTCCTGCATTAGCAAGCAGATTCTTTACCACTGAGCCACCAAGGAAGCCCAGATAAGTGTGTTCATATCTGGGTGAAATTGCTATTTTCATTTTATCCCCTGCAACATGCTGAATGAAAATAACATAAAAGGTACATGAGAGTAAACTTTTAAAATTTGAGTCCAGAGTATTAATTAAATAGATTTGTCAAAAAATAATTGAGGAAAAAAAAAATATATATATATTCCTGTTTTACCTGTCTAGCAAAAAAAGACTAATACTTTTTGGTAGTTTGGGTTTTGTGTCATTCTTTTTTTCTTACTTTATTTTGCTTTTATTGCTAATTTATATTCAAATGTTAAACACTGTGCAGGGACTTGAGTGCTACATAGCTCTCTAGGAAGTTTGTAGGGAAATAAACTTTAACACACCAACCATCCCGATTAGTCTCCCTCCACCCTGCTACAGTGATGTGTCTTCTAGAAAAATAGTGCTGATGAACCTATTTTTAGGGCAGGAATAGAGACACAGACATAGAAAACTAGCTTATGGACACACACAGAGGATGGGATGAATTGACAGCACTGAAATATATTACATTATCATGTATAAAACAGCAAGTGGGAAGTTGCCGTGTAACACATGAAACTTAACGTAGTGTTCTGTGACAATCTAGAGGGATGAAATGGGAAGGTGGGAGGTGGGAGGTAGTTTCACGAGGGTGAGGATATATCTATACCTACGGCTGATTAACGTTGTTGTATGGCAGAAACCATTACAACATTGTAAAGCAATCATCCTCCAATTTTTAAAAAAAGACCGATCTGATTATAGGTCCCAGCCCTACCACTCAATCCTACTCACCCATACAGTGTCCTGTCTTAGCATAACGGACATATCCTGCCAGTGTGGCTACTGCTGACTACTCTAGCTCTATCTCTTGCCTCTTTTGCCACAGACAGTGTATGTTCCAACAATATGAACTGTTGAGTTCCTGCATTTAAATAGTGTTGAATACTTAATACTTGCTCCACAGTACTGCCTTTGTTCAGAATCCTTTTCCTAGTTCTTTTCTTTACCTCAACGATATTATTCGTCTTCCCTACTACGTAATCACATATCATCTCCAAAAGGAAGCCTTCTCTGAGTGACTTAGGCCTATCCTGTTGGTTAGATGTCTTTTCTGTGAAACACTTATTACTTACTGACTAGCATCCGTTATGTATGCTCCATTCTAAAAACAGTATCATGGACGTCCTTATAGACATGTCTCATACCTTAAGTTTCATATTTGCCTGTGACTGAAGGATTGCTGGAGGTGGGACTTTCAGTGTTGAAATCAGGACAGGGCAAATCAGGATAGCTAATCACCATACCAGAGCAGGACTTGACCCCTTATCCAGACATTTAAAAATCTGCTTGCTTCCCCTATTAAGCTCTTAGGTCTTGAAAGTAGTATTTTGCCTCTGGTCCTCAGCATCTAACACTTTTCTTGATGCTTAATAAATACTCAGTGAGTGAATTTCCATTTTCAAATTGTTGATATTAGAGAAGACCACAAATTCTTGAGGTCTGAGCACACATCCATGAATGTGTTGTTTCATCGCTGTTAATGGCAGGACTATCAATAGCAGCACTGCTAATAAGAGTTAGAAAATCTGGAAAGAAACCAAATGCCCATTGACCAGAGAATGCATAAGCATACTGCTGCTGCTGCTGCTGCTGCTAAGTCCCTTCTGTCATGTCCGACTCTGTGCGACCCCATAGACGGCAGCCCACCAGGCTCCCCTGTCCCTGGGATTCTCCAGGCAAGAACACTGGAGTGGGTTGCCATTTCCTTCTCCAGTGCATGAAAGTGAAAAGTGAAAGTGAAGTCGCTCAGCCGTGTCTAACTCTTCAGATCCCATGGACTGCAGCCCACCAGGGTCCTCAGTCCATGGGATTTTGTGAATAGATAAATACACTAAAATAAATATAATCACACAATGGAATAGTATACAGAAGCAGAAATTAATGGACTGTAGATGCACACAACACATAGATGAATCTTATGAATTATAATTTGTACTATGTTTGTTACATGCAAAAGAATAACTATGAAATATATATAAAATATGTTTTAACATATGCTAAAGGCTAAAGGAAAATAGATTTATATTTTACTAGTCACTTGATGGGAAGGAGTTACTGTTTTTACCTCCAGTACTTGTTGGTGTTGTTCAGTCACTCATTTGTGTCCAACTGTTTGCCACCCCATGGACTGCAGCAAGCTAGGCTTCCCTGTCCTTCACTATCTCTCAGGGTATGCTCAAACTATCTCCTGGAGTTTGCTCAAATTCATATTCACGTAATCAGTAATGCCAGCCAACCATCTCATCCTCTGTCATCCCCTTCTCAGTTGATAATAAAGGAGTTATTATTTTTACCACCAATACTACTATTACTATTATAAACAGCTATTATTACTTAATATTCATTATTCCATGCTACACACTATGATAATCACTTTGAATATATTATGTCATTTGCTTTTATTTTCTCAATAACACTCCCTATTTTGCAGATGAAGAAATCAAGATATAGAGATTAGTAAATGCCTTATCCAAGAACAAACAGGCAATTAGTGCTGAGGCCAAGCTTCAATCCTGGTCCTACCTAGCTCCAAATTCCATGTTTTTTCCATGAACTAGATTGATAGTCCATATAATGATCTAAATTAATGTTGGTATGAATGCTGTGTATGGTGGACAGACACTCTTGCCTCCCCAAGTTCATACCTTTGTATAATACCCCTACCCTTGAATGTCTTACAGCCCCATGGAAATGAATTCTGCTAAAACCAACGTGAATTTCAGAGAATTTTTCCCCGGTTGAGCTTCTAGTTAAGAACACAGCCGGTTTGATTACATCCTGGTAAGACCTTGAGCAGAAGTCTGATCTAAGTTGTACCTAGAGTTTTGACCCAAGAAATCATTAGGAAATAAATGTGTTGCTCTCAACTCCTTTGCTTGTGCTAATGTGCTACACAGCAGTAGAAAACGAATACACTATTCCTTTTTAATTGTTTGGTTCCTTGAAGACAACTTATGCTGCTCACTGCTGCTCATTTATTCTGTAAGTTTATGCAAACCCTAACATAGTTTGGAAATGGACTAATAATGCAATTATATTAATCACATCTAAAAATAATTAGTAATTTTATTAAATGCCTGAGAGTATATGAAAAATGATTAAGAAATCAAAATATCGTATTCTTAACCTGTTCTCATCTTGAAACTCAGTGGTACTTTTACTAGGCACAGCACTGTAGATACTTGAAATGCCATAGCCTCACTGGGAGAGAGGCGTCCATTGGTTTTCATGAGAAAACACAGCTGTATTAAGCCCTACTTTCTTCAAAAGCAAAGATCTGTGCATTCTTACAGGAATAGTTTTTAAAGGTTAATTAAAGGCAGTGAGTGATAAAAATTCATAAGTTTCTGCTTATAATTTTTTAATGGTATCATCTCTAACCTTATGATTGTGATCCCATGGTGTGCCATCCAGACCCCAGCTGTTCACCGCTTCCATCAGCTTAAAAAACTCAACAAATCCAAGTATCTTTTTCTAGGATAGATTTTCTTGAGATTCACTCTGATGAGCAAAACTTTCTCGAGTTATTTTCTGATTTTCTGATGTCGGTGGGATAGTATCCTCCTGGGGATTCACAGTCTACTTTAGCATTTCATAAACACCTAAAACTTCCACAGCTAACAAAAATAGTTTGTTTTTTTAGCCAGCCTTATTTGTTCTCAGCAGCTTTTTCCATTCTCTAAACATGTTTCTGAAAAATGCTTTTTTGCATTAAGAATCTGTGAAAAGAGTAACCATCAATTTGCAACCTTTCTTCAAAGCAATACTTCCAGTAGTCTTGGTGGTTGAAATCTGAAGCATCTAATCATTAAATAACAAAATAATGTCAGGCAAATAAAACTAAATGTTCACATGAAGTAATTTCATAATGAAACATTATTAGAGATTGCATAGTGATGTGTGAACAAGAATGACCCAGATTTAAAGTTGGACATATTAATATTATTTAAGTAAACAATTAATGTTTCATTCAGCTTTTTATGTTTCAACTTGAAACCAAGAAAGAATGAGATCAATGTTAAAAAGGAGAGATAAATATACATCAATATATTTATATTGTCACCCTGAATATTTTATTGGAATATATCAGTAAAATGATGTTCCTTTATATTTTGAATAGAGTTAAATAGTTTTCTGTCTTCAGTTTTTACTTGTTTCAGTAACAATAATAATGGAAGACTTTGATCCCACACACTAATCCAGCTATGGTTATCTCTTTGAAATTTCATAAATATATCAAGCATCTCCCACCTAGCACTTCTGTTTCTTCTGACTGAAGATCCTGTCCTCCAGATGTCCAAATGGCTTGCTCCCTCACTTTATCCAGATATTTGCCTAAATGTCACATTATCATTATCATAGTTATTGACTGGTTGCCTTCTATGAGAAGGGCACACCACCAGCCTCACTTCTAATATACTCATTAATTCACTCTTCTATATTTTTCTTAATAAAACTTAACGATACTTGACAGAGTACATATCTGTTTATTTGCTCGTTGACTACCCAACTAAAATATGGGCTTCCTGACACTGAGCACTTATACTATTGTAATCACTGTGGATCCCATCATCTAAAATAGTACATAATTCTCAAGAGGTATAAATCAATAGTACATGGATTAGTGAACTAGCAAATATTCATCCTTCAGTGCAGAGCTGCAAGCAGTTACTGAAGGCAAATTTAACACATAAGGATCAATATAATTCACCATATGAAAAGACAACTATCTATCTATCTATCTATGATCATCTCAATAGATGCAGAAAAGCATTTGGTACAATTCAAATTCTGTTCCTAAGGAAAACTCTCAGCAAAGTAGAAACAGAAAAGAACTTTCACAACCTGGTATTTGTATCTACAAAAAACGAATACCACTCTCAGTGGTAAAAGACAAAATGCTTTCTCCTAAGTTTGGGAGTAGGGCAAAGCTTTCATTGCCAGTATGTATTTAGTATTACGTGTTGTTTAGTCAGTACAGTGAGGCCAGAAAAATGAAGAAAAGGCATCCAGATTGGAAAAACAACAAGTAAACAGTCTTTATTCACAGAGAACATCATTATCTATGCAGATCATTCTAAAAAAGCTGTTAAAATATTACTAGAAATAATATGTGAGTTTATCAAGGTTTCAGAGTGAAAAAAAAATCAACCATACAAAATATATTTTTATAAACTGGCAATGACTAATTGGAAACTTTTGGGGGTGATGAATATATGCATTATTTTCATCATGGAGGTGATTTTACAGGTAGTGACATATGCCAAAACTTATCAAATTGTACAATTTAAGTATTTGTTTATTGTGTATCTATTATATATCCACAAAGCTATTATCAGAAAGAGAAAAAGTAAATTTGAACAGACGGTTAGGAGAATGAATAAAATTGCTTTCTGCTTTCCTCTATTAAGTTGACCTGATTCAATAAACTGGTTCTATTTCCTCATGGATTTGTGTGGGATAGAATGAGAATATATATAAAGCAGTTAGCACATGTTTCCTTTTTCATACTTCCTTGGCTGATTTATAATCATACCTCTTTGTCTTAACAATTTACAGCCTGAAATAGTTTATGGTTTTAGAAATTCTTAACCTTAACAATCTTTTCCCGAAAGTAACTCATTTGTAAATTTGTTTGGATTATCAAAAGTAACCTCAAAGGAGAGCTGCCTAGGAATATCAATCATGATTCCCATTTCTAAGCGACTAGTCACTGGATTCAAGGAACAGAGGTAGATGTTTCCAGCTTTCAATTTATTGTAATCATGTAACCATGCACAGAGTATATTTATAGTGCTGTTGCTTCCAACATATATTTCATAATGGATAAAGCTCCAATTATGTTTCTATAATGATCTTTAAGTGCTAACAAGCAGTGATACTCAAACCAGTGTATCAGGCTCTTCATCTTCAACAGCCTTCTAAACATATGCACTTAGATGTCTTCCAAAATTAAAGATGCTTAAAAAATAGTTATTATATTCCCTTTCCAAAGTTTTGTACTTCTCTGATTTCCTTGTTTTTGAGTGCTTAATTACAAGGCCAAAAGCATATACCAGGTGTGGTGTGGCAAAAAAAAAATAAATAAATAAATAAGAGAGAGAGAGAGAAATGATCAAATTATTTTCAGGTCATCAAAGAGGGATTCAGTGAATATATATAAACCGTGTCTTAGAGGAAAAGGAAGAGTTCTCCAGGTAGACAAGAAGATGCATCCAAAAAGAGAGAAAAACAATGCTTGAAATAATAAGGCTCAGACTTGGGTCACCTTTCCACATCCCACTCCCCTGACCACTCCACGGAGGAGGCTCCCTTCCTTGAAAAAACCAGGCTGGAATGGGACTTAGGAATGCTCATAACTGTGGCCAGTGTAGTTGGAGACACTGATTGCTTTAGGATAGTGTAGACATAGAAATTCATTTTAGTAGTTGTAAGGTTAATAGGGCTTCATTGTTAAAGCAGTGCTGCTAAACTGTCTCTTTGTCCTCTTTTCTCTTTCCTTATAAGAACCAAAATAGGTTAATAGAATAAAAGTTTCAAGCTTAAGCCCCTCTCTTTAGCTTCTACATAGTTGCACCTAATAAGAGAAATGTAACCTTTCTATTTAGATTGATGTACTTATCCGAAGTATGCTGGAGACATTCAAATGGTAAATATACTATTGTTAAGTCTAATTATGCAGAATTCCGACCTTTTGCCAGGAAAATGAGCTTAATGTTAAAGTTGTTGATAGTAGGCAGAAAACAAAAGATTGTATAGAATAATTGTGATGTAATGGGGATGTTTTTTGGCTATAAAACTGTAAACTAACAAAAATAAAGAGAGAGACTTCTCCATCACCCCACAAAACTAACAGCAATAGAGACTGCTTCATCACCAAAAAAAAAAATAAATAAATAAATAAATAAAAGCAGTGGCATGGTGCCTTGGACAACTACAAGGAATTCAGCATGGCTAATGCATAGCACAGAGTATGTATGCAGGAAGAGGACACAGAATTGTGGGCAGTGGTGGTGGTATGTTTTTGTAGTCTACTTTAAAATTATTCTGTATTGATAGTGGGATATATACGTTTATCTACAGTTATTTGTATATCTACCCCTTTGTGGTTTGTTAATATTTGAAAATAATATTCCTAATATTGGCTTCCCAGGTGGCGCTAGTGGTAAAAAACCTGCCTGCCCATGCAGGAGATAAAAGAGACACGGGATCAGTCCCTGGGTCGGGAAGATCCCCTGGAGAAGGAAATGGCAGTCCACTCCAGTATTCTTGCCTAGAGGATCCCATGGACAGAAGAGCCTGGTGGGCTACAGTCCATGGGGTCACAAAGAGTCAAACATGACTGAAGTGACTGAACACGCACGCATTGCTAATATTGTGGGAAGCAGATTCTGAGACCCAGAGTATGTATAAAGGAGCTTAATGTGGAGTATTCTCTGGCACACAGCTGAGAGGGGTGAGGAAAGCATCCCTATAATGCAGTTGCAACAGAGGTCTGATTCTGTCCACAGGGAGCTCTGGGTCTGGGATGGAACTTCAGGGTTATGTTAACTGAGGCAAAGCAAACTAGTCTGGTCTGGGCTCACATGGATTAGATGCCAGCTTCCTTCAGGGGACAGGTTTGGTGTTCTGTCATGTGGTACTATGGTGTTTTGCTGCAGCTTGGTTTCTCCAGGAAGCAAACACTGGAATGAGTGTGAAATACAGGTTGATTTCTCCAAGAGGCAGACACAGAGACCCAGTTCAGTAGTGCACAAAATTCATTAGGGAGTAACACTTGTGGGAGAAAAGAGGTGGAAGCCAGCGTGGGCAGGGGTAGCCTGCGGATCACTGAAAAGCTGGATTGGTCTCTGCTAGCCCAGCAGGGAGTTCCAAGGCAAAGATTACTCATTAAAGGAGGCCTGCAATGGGTGGGAATGGCTACTATACCATCACCTTGCTCAGCCGTTGTCCTAGAGCCACTATGAGAGAGAGTGATCTTGGTCCAGAAACTAATAGCGCAGAAACAAACTAAAAGGGTTAATAGCTGGAGGCTGTCCACAAACCACATTCCCTGCAACTGGACAGCATGTGCTTTCTGGAAGAGCCGAGCTATACCTAGTCTGCTTCATCTTTCTATAAACATTTACCACAGCTGCCTCATTATTTTCTAAAATTTGTGGTTCGATTGTGGAGCCTCACCCTTCTGTGTCACTTCTATGTCTAGATCTGGTGCATTATGACATATAGAAACAACTGTTCCTTGAAATTCTTCCAGGACTGGGATTCTATCCTTCTGTTTAGGTTGCCCTAAGATATCACTAATGCAGATGCCAAGTGAGCATATAATAAAGTCACTGTTTTAGACCTCCAAATACTGCACACACAAGTACCTCTGTGGTTATTTGAACTGCTGACTAGAACCAACTATAAAGTTTCTTATTCTTGCCAATGGAGAGAAATGAGTATCTCTCTGTTATTGTTGGAGTTTAAAATATATGCTTATTTTTAAATATTATTAAGTTTTAGGTTTTATATTATATCTTATTCACCTTTTCCATAATGACCAAAAGATGTAAGGAAATCAGCCTGAAATTTTTATCTTTTACTGTTCAGCTCCATTAAAAAGAAATATGACTACATCATTGAGAAGAAAAAGAAGCTCAATGTGGATTTTGCACAACTTTATGAAGTACTTCTTTTACGGAACAGCCTAGGTGCTATATGAACATGTAGACTACACTTCTGCTCTGAGGAACTCAGTCCCATGAGGAATACAGGCCATGTATGGATGTGAGAGTTGGACTATAAAGAGCGCCGAAGAATTGATGCTTTTGAACTGTGGTGTTGGAGAAGACTCTTAGAGTCCCTTGGACTGCAAAAAGATCCAACAAGTCCATCCTAAAGGAGATCAGTCCTGGGTGTTCATTGGAAGGACTGATGTTGAAACTGAAACTCCAATACTCTGGCCACCTGATGTGAAGAGCGGACTCACTGGAAAAGACCCTGATGCTGGGAAAGACTGAGGGCAGGAGAAGGGGATGGCTGGATGGCATCATTGACTCAATGGCCATGGGTTTGGGTGGACTCTGGAAGTTGGTGATGGACAGAAAGGCCTGAAGTGCTGCGGTTCATGGGGTCGCAGAGAGTCAGACACGACTGAGCAACTGAACTGAACTGAAAACCAGTCCCCAAAATTTAAGGTAAGCTGTTGGCATAGCAGTATGAGCAGGGTGTTATGGGAATGGGAAAAAAGAATTAAACTAGACCTAGGGAGTGCTGGAGTATTTCAGAAAAGAATAAATCAGAATGATTGGCAGGAAGGCCATTTTGCATCAGAGGCATCAGATAGAAAATATGAAATCATATAGCAGTTTGCTCTGAAAAGGATCATTAAGCATGCAATGAGCATACTTGATTGAAGAAAGCCATAGATAGGTAGCACAGTTTGGCTTTCTTTAATTCCTATTTGCCAGCTGCCTGGCAAGTATGCCTCAGAACTCATTTAGGAGGTAAGACAACCATTCTGTGGCACAGTGGGAATAACAAGTCTGTTCATGGTTATCAGATCTCTGATGTTAGCTGATGATTGTATTCATGAATCATCCTTAATCTAATATAATTACTAAAAATAATAACGTTCATATATATTAAGCTCAAGAGGAAAATTGAAAGCCCAAGATCCAGGAATGTAAGGTCAGGAGAGCTTAGACAATGAGCTCTAATTAGGAGACCTCCCAGGCAAGCTTTGGAGAAGGAAATGGCAACCCACTCCAGTATTCTTGCCTAGAGAATCCTGTGGACAGAGGAGCTTGGTGGGCTGCTGCCCATAGGGTTACACAGAGTCAGACATGACTGAAGTGACTTAGCGGAGCAGCAGCAGATGTGGCTGAATCACTGTCCCTAACCACCTTGAGGCAGCCAGAGGTCCCAAGCTTCAGCCTCAGTCTACACTGTGTGGAGGGAAAAAAGGAAGTAACTTACTCCAACATGTTACTGGGAAGCAAAGTGGCACATATCTCTGAATTCCTAAGTATTTCATCACAGTGCTTAGTAATAAAAATATGTTCTTATTGCTCATGAGAAAAAATGGAAATTCTAGGAAAATGTGTTTATATAATCTCAACTCCAGAAAGAAATATATTTGCTGTTAAAACTGAACCAGTAATAACAGAAAAAATAATCAACAATTAGGTTTTTCCTTCTGTTAGCCCTAAAGAATGTGACAATATATTTGATCAATTGTTTTATTAGAATTTGTAGCTGATAAAAACAAACTCTGAATTTATATAGAAAAAGCCTCAAGGGAATGATGTAACTTTTCTGCTGTAAGAAAGTGACTTAAGCCTTTGAATTACAGAAGGCTTAAGATGCTGCCCTTGTAGTAATGCAGTGTTTTTACTTAAGGGCCATTTGAACATCAACTTTCCCTTATGAAACAAGTCACTGGCCAACCAAAACCTCTATTACTTCTACATTTCCCTAAAGACTCTTCCATTCCCTAACTGAGTAGGTAGCTGAATTGCAGCCTCATAAAGGTACTACAGAAGTGTGACAGTCTCATTTGGAGATACATGTTACAAAAGAAACAGATATTTGGATAGTGATTCCATCTGATAGATCATTGAGAGGGAGAAGGGAAAGCTGTTTGGGAACCATACATCTCCTGTCAAACAGGAAAAGTAGTTAATTTTCTTTCTTTCTTTTTTTTTTTTAAAGTAGTTAATTTTCAATGGCCTATGTAGGAGAGCATTAAGATTTCAAAAACTAACTGAGGAACTATCAGATTTTAGAAAGAAAATACAAATTTCATGTTACCCAAAAAGCGAGTTTAAAACAATATTTTCTGCTCTTAATCTCTTTGTATGCTTATCTGCTTGTTATACTGGGTTGAATGTATTAACCCAGAAAACTTTGAGAAAATAAATGTGTATTACAGGACCTGGAAATTCCACAAGCACACTTAGGGCCAAATTGGGGGAGGGGTGAGAGAAAGCACGCTTGTGCCTGGGGTTCTGCTCTTTATGGGGGTCAAGTGTAGGGCTCCCTCTTTATTGGTGAGTTTAAAAAGAGCAGGAATTTAAAAAGCAGGAAGAGAAAGAACAAGTGGTCCAAATAGTGAATTATTGACATCAACCAGCATCTCTTAAATAAAGGAGCCCCAGTGAGGATTGGCAGGCTGGCTGTTTATCTAGTTCTGTGGCCTGCAGGGAGCTTATTAGAGATAGCCATCAGTGACCTCTTTGAAGTGGATGCCTTGGCCATCAGAGTTTAAGTCAGGCATTTGCATTACAAACATGTAGTGATTGCACTACAGCCACATACTGGTATAACCTAGCCACTATCTATATCCCATCTAATTTATTAATAAAACCTAAATTTTGATTGAGATAGCAGTCAAAACTGGGACAGCAAGGTGTCCAAATGGAAACCCCACTTCTCCAACCAATGAGGTACATAATCAGGTCCATAAAAAGGGCATCCCTTCTGAACAAAAAGCCCTTTTATTCTTCTCCTTCTTCCTGTTAGAAATGCAGGTGCAAAACCTGTTGATGGTGCAACCGTATTACAGCCGTAAAGTTGACATCTTCATATTTAAGTTAGTGGAGTGAGAAATTAGGAAGAGGCTAAATCCTTGATAACATTGCCTGCTCCAGTCACTGACAGCTTACTTCTAGACTTCTCACTTCATGAGATGAATAGACTCACTGTTTAAGCTTTCATTTTCATTTACTTGAAGTCAAGTGTGTGTCCTTTTGACATTGTCTATGAACTAACAAATTACATAAAACATAACTTTTCACTTTTTTCTATTAAAACCTCAATGCCAGGACATTGGATGCGAGTGGATGAATGCTTAATGCTTGAAAACTTCCCTGAAGCTTCTTGCCTCTAACAAGAGCCAGAAGGAAAAATTATTCACATATTATTTATATTTTGAACCAGATTTTCAGTTTCTCCAGGCTTAACCTAATACTTTGTGGTTATTAATTATTCAGTTTATGAGAATTAATCTACCATAGGTCCTTTCTAGCAAATTGTATATCAGCTTCAAAGTTATCACTTCAGAGAATTCTTCATCCAGACTAAGCAGCCACTTGGTCATTCTCAACCGTATCTTATTTTAATTCTCAGCATAGGCCTTATAGCTCTCTGATATTTTTTTTTAATTTATGAATGTATGTGTGTATTTACTTTTAGTCTCCTCCAATTCACATTAGGATAAGAGCCCAGAGAATTTGTCTAGTCGATCAAAAAATACATCCTTGACATATAGGAGACAAGTAGACGTATTTGTTAAATGGCTATGTGGCTGACTGACTCAGTCAATCAATAGGCACTGTGAGGGAATCAAAGAATTATTAAATGTAGTCACTGATGTGAGAAAATTCCAAATATAAATAAGGAAGTGAGAGACTCCCTGGAAAATGAAAATGTTAAAAATATAAGGCAATACAATGTTCAAGCAGCAAGGACAAAGGTGCAGTCAGAATTCAATGAAAACAGGCAATGATGTGGATTCCTTAGTAGCTCCATGGATCAAGCATTACATCTGGCTAGAGTAAGGGGTACAGCAAAACCAGAGAAGAGCTGTTGCAAAGTGCACAGGAGCACAAGATGTGAGTGTGTGCTTAGTCACTCAGTCGTGTCCAGCTCTTTGTGACACCATAGACTGTGGCCCACCAGGCTCCTCTGTGCATGGGGATTCTCCAGGCATGACTACTGGAGTTGGTTTCTATGCCCTCCTCCAGATCTTCCAAAGACAGGGATCAAACCCAGGTCTCCTGCACTGCAGGCAAATACTTTACTGTCTGAGCCACCAGGGAAGCCCAAGAAAACCTTTCTCCAGGGGATCTTCCCAACCCATGAATCAAACCAGCGTTTCCTGCATTGCAGGCAGATTCTTTACCAGCTGAGCCTGGGGCACAACAGACATGACAGCTTAACCAAAAAAGTAGGTTTGGCTCCTCTTTCAGATGTTATCAGTGTGGTAGGAAAAAATATCAGATTTTGTTCAAAGACTGTGGTTTTAGGATTGTGTTGAATTAGTTGATACCCTAGCATCTCTTAGCATCAGGTTTGTTCTTTGGAAAATGGAGACAAGAATGCCTACCTCACTGAATTACAATCAGTATTTAAAGGGCCTGGATGAAAGCAGTTTGTGAAGCATGAGTAATTACAAAAATTGGCTAACAGTTCTTGAGTTCTTATTATGTGTCAAGCTCTGAAGTAATCACTTCACAAAGATGATCTCTTTTAATCCTCAAAATGACCCAGAGGAGAAAGCATTAACTGGATTTTAACATCAAAGAGAGAGAATCTAGTGGGGGTTGGGTTGGGAAGGGCTGGTTGAGGGAGGAGCAATTCTCACTAAATATGCCCTTCTTTCACCAACTGCTTCAACAGTTGCTCTGGTGATCCACGTAGCCTGGCTTATTTTACACCTGGATTTGGAGAATGACAGCAAAATCTAGTGAGGTCTGCTTCTACATCCCATCCATAGTGAGCACTTACAGCTGTGCTTTGGCAAAAACTGTATGTTCATGACCTCAGGGGAATTCCCTGATGTCCTTGGTGAGGGAAGTGAGCTCTTGGAATCCACTTTGTGTGTCCACCTGTGCATAGTCCAGGTCCATTTTAAAGGACAGATTCCTTCAACTGCCATCACAAACAAATTTCTAAGGAAATTAAAATGATTTTGCCAAATATCTTCCATAAACTTATGAAACTCTTGCACAGAAAGAACATATATCATAAATTAGAAAATGTTAAATAGAATTCAAAATGTTCCAGTCAGATTTACTCAAGTATGATGTAGAGATTAGGAATGTAGTCTCCAAAGCTAGCAAATCTATTCACACCATCACTCTGCCACGTATTTGTTACATAAACATGGGGGTGTTTATTCACTACCTAGAACCTTAGGTATAGAGGTATAGAATAGAAATATAATTGTGTTACTCAAATATTACTGTGACAAATAAGATGATATATATGAATCAAAGCATAGGGTTCTGCTCAGGGAAAGTACTGGGAATAATGCATCTTTTCTTTTTATTATTAATTTGTCAAGTCATTTCATTTTAGATGTTCTCACTTGATATTTAGAATTATAACATTTGCTATACACTACTAGTAACATAAGTCAGGGTGTGAAATAACTTGAATACTGGAAAATATGTAAAACATATTACCTTTCTGATAATTATCCTTTCAACATGAGTTTTCCTTCAGTCCAAATCAAAGTTACAAAAAGCTCAATACCAGCATGAATTTTCTTAAAAATTAGTTTTCTGTGGACTATGTGATATTTCTTAAGGTTTGGTATCAAGTCCCCAAACATAAATATTATTCATGATCTCCTTACCCTAGGAAATCTGCTATTCTATACTAAATAGTAAGTATATATACTCAGTACATATAAATAGTTCTAATCAGCATGGAATCATTAGCCTTGATGTTCTTATTCTTTATGTAGATTTTGTTTCAGTTCTCATGATGTTTTATTTAAAAGTCATCTGAGGATTCATTTCCTCATTTTTGTGAATCAATATATGCCAAAGGAGTTTCTCTCTTCACCAGGACATTTGCATAATATTATTCTAATTTGTGACTCTTAGTGCCTGTGGGAAAATATAAAGGACATTTTATTATAGTTGTTGGAAAGAAAGGACATCAATGTTCATTACTGATGCTCCCCTCTGGGTAATTTTAAGAACGGCATTGGTTCCATATTTAAGCCTTGATATTTATTTAGAGAGACAGATGACTCCTAATTGAAAATTAAAATTGCAACTTAGTTACTCATTCAAATGTTTAATAAGATCTGTAGTGATAATTTTGAAACTTTGCTCTAGCACTGACAGAGTAAATTATGAATCTTATTCTGTGATTGTATTTGTGTCATTATATTTTTTGGTAATTGTACTCATGCCTAGTTCCCCAACTAGACTGTAAACTCTTTGAGTATGAGCCATTTAATTAACCTTGGGAAACTCCACCTCTACTCAGGTCATCTGTACTATAGCAGATCTCCACAAATACTTAAAGCAGGTGATTGAACTTTGGGTTAAATTACACCCCAACACAGCCATTTAAGAGGAAAAGTTCAGTTTAATTCAGCCATTCTCCTCAATTAGTATATTCCTACGAATATTGCAGGGGCGGTCTGGATGGAATATGGTTCATGTAGTGATGTATTTCACGTTGCATTCTTGGGTGTCAGGGTTGAATTCCTTGCTGTACCACTCTCTGTTACTGGGGCAAGTCACCTGGTCACCAATCTGTGACGTGGAGGCATAATCTAGATTAATTAAAGCAATGCACAGAAATCTTTACACACAGTGTGGCACATAGCATATAACAAATATTAGAGTTTTTTTCATTTTTTACAAAAGCATTATTTTTATTAGAGCATTATATATCTGTATTGAATCTTGGGGGAAAAGAAACAAGGTGAGTATTGATCAGCTAATATTTTATTATAATTCTAAAATAGTACTATTATGGAGAATGTTATTTTGAATTTTAGCATAATACAAGAACACATCACTTTATCCTTATTTTTGCAACCACAATAAGATTCCATGAAACTAAAGCAAAGTCAAATGGAAGAGCTTATAAAGAAAAACTGTGATCTTCCATCCATTCTCTCTTCATTTTAGAATAAACCTAACTTTTAATCCTCCAATTCTTATTAAGGATCTCTCAGTTCAGTTCAATCGCTCAGTTGTGTCCAACTCTTTGCGACCCCATGAACTGCAGGACGCTAGGCCTCCCTGTCCATCACCAACTGCCAGAATCTACCCAAACCCATGTCCATTGAGTTGGTGATGCCATCGAACCATCTCATCCTCTGTCGTTCCCTTTTCCTCCTGCCCCCAATCCCTCCCAGCATCAGGGTCTTTTCAAATGAGTCAAATCTTCACATGAGGTAGCCAAAGTATTGGAGTTTCAGCTTCAACATCAGTCCTTTCAATGAACATCCCAGGACTGATCTGCTTTAGGATGGACTGGTTGGATCTCCTTGCAGTCCAAGGAACTCTCAAGAGTCTTCTCCAACACCACAGTTCAAAAGCATCAATTCTTCAGCTTTCTTTATAGTCCAACTCTCACACCCATACATGACTACTGGAAAAACCATAACCTTGACTAGACGGACTTTTGTGGACAAAGTAATGTCTCTGCTTTTTAATATGCTGTCAAGGTTGGTCATAACTTTCCCTCCAAGGAGTAAGTGTCTTTTAATTTCATGGCTGCAGTCACCATCTGCAGTGATTTTGGAGCCTAGAAAAATAAAGTCAGCCACTGTTTCCACTGTTTCCCCATCTATTTGCCATGAAGTGATGGGACCAGATGCCATGATCTTAGTTTTCTGAATGTTGAGCTTTACTCCAACTTTTTCACTCTCCTCTTTTACTTTCATCAAGAGGCTCTTTAGTTCTTCACTTTCTGCCATAAGGGTGGTGTCATCTGCATATCTGAGGTTATTGATATTTCTCCTGACAATCTTGATTCCAGCTTGTGCTTCTTCCAGCCCAGCATTTCTCATGATGTACTCTGCACATAAGTTAAATAAACAGGATTCTCTTTTTATTGCTAAATAGGGAACAGGCTTTTTTGTTGTTTTATTCATTTTAGATGGTATCTACCAACTTCCCCATGTGAAAAATGACTCAATTCACATTGAACAACTTGACCCTACTCGTCCCATCCTTTTACTTTCAGCCCATTGGTGGTGGTGATAATGGTGGTGGTGAGCAGGCAATACTTAGTTCCTAGTTACTGTGGTTTCTTCTGTGTGTTTGGGGCATCCCAGCTTTAACTTTCCTGGCCACTTTCTATGCCTTTATTCCATGCAGGAGAAGGTGAAGAGAGATATCTAGATGGTAAAATTGGAGAGAATAAACTAATCATGGCTCTCTCCTAATTCTACCCTTCCCTTTTTGGACTTCCCCAGAAGACTTGGGTTCAATCCCTGGGTTGGGAAGATCCCCTGGAGAAGGGAAAGGCTACCTGCTCCCCACTCCAGTAGTATGGCCTAGAGAATTCTATAGGATTGCAAAGAGTTGGACACTACTGAGCAACTTTCACTTCACTTCAGAAGTTCCCTGCTGTCTGTTGTGAGGAAAGACCTGCCCAAGCCTCACACTGCAGGATGGCTGCTCTGTCCAACACTGAGGTTCACTGAGCAAGCCTATTAGGCCTCCTACATCGTATCCTGAGACCTTAGCAGTAACCAAAATGGCATTTTGCCTTCTCTCTGCCTCCCTATTTTCTCAATTATTTAGGGACACAGGTGAGGAAGAGAAGTATCATATATTACATCCCCTTAGAAATAACAGATTAATTATCTTATTTTTAGTTCTCATTTTGATAATGTTTCTGAGTTAAATAATATGCCTAACCCTCTATTTAATTCCAAGAACTTTAATTAATTGACATCTATTGAGCCCTCACCTATACGTCCCCTCCACTGCCTACCTTCCATTGGCAAAATCTCTGCCTTTACATTATAAGGCTTTTTAACATTTAGGTTCTGTTCTAAAGCCATAATTAAACCTGCATGCTTTGTAAGTGCTGAAAACTAATAAACAGCAGTTACAGTATAATGACTTCATAAATATTCAATGGAGAGCCAACTAAAGTACTAAGAGATCCCATTTTCTTCACTTTAGCTCCAATATCACCATCTCTGTACTAATATATGTAATTATCCCAAGCATCCAGGTCAAATGGAATCTTTATAATTATATTTCTCTATTTATTCAAAATCATCACTTATTTAGTTTATCTCACATTTGGACAATGACTTTCTTAGACACTTAGAAAGCTGTTACGCTTTCCTAGAGTTTCTCTTTGTCTCATATATTCTTTTTGAAAGAAGAAGCATATGCTTTCTTTACTGTGTCACTACTGTCATCCAACTCATTTGTCACTCTGTTTATTGCTTTGAATCCTCATTCATCTTCCTGAGAGCAACCTTGAAACCTGCTGCATTCCAATTCCAACTTGGCACTGATTGCTTTCTGGACTTGCTACCCACCTGTTCAGCTGGAATTTCTTTCCACTGAATTCCTGGGTCAGGTCAGTAGATTTTTGTATCCTGTATTCACTGACTGTCAGACATAGGCATTTGTTCAGCCACTATGTATTTATTTGCCAAGTATTTATTTTGTGTAAGGCATAGTACAGGATATAGTACATATAACCTATGAAAAATTCAAGGCAAATCAAAATTTTATCCTGCACTTAAAGAGTGTACAAACTAAGACTTGGACACACCTATAAATAATCACAATACAGAGAGCACAGATTGGTGCCCTGTCATGAGCTAGAGGGGTGAGATGGGTGGAAGGAGTTCAAGAGGGAGGGGATATATGTATACATACACTGATTCACTTTATTGTGCAGCAGAAACTAACAGAACATTGTAGAGCAATTATACTCCAATTTATATACATATATATATATATACATACATAAACTATAGTTAGAATAAAGTAGTACAAGAAATAATGATATACCATGAGGGGAAAAAAAAAAGAAAGAAAATAGATGTGAAGAAGTGGAGGACAGGTGAAAAGATCAGGGAAGGTCTGAGGTTGCATAAGAAAGGAAGAAGGATCTCACCATGTGAAATAACAGTAGAAAAAAAGCATAGACTCGCTCACAGAAAATAGTGATCCAGGTTGTGAATGAAAAGTTATAATACTCTTAGACTATGGACAAGCTGGAACCAAATTTGTCTGTTTAGAAAATAACAAAACTATCAAAATTTATGGGTTACAGACAAGGTCATTTTCAAAAGAAAATCCATAGCAAGAAATGCTGTATTATTAAACAGCAATAAAAACTGGGGAAACTTATCTCAAAAACGTTGAATTATGTATGTATATATTCACCAAATATGTGGAAGTGGTAAATGAATACATATGAGAGTTAAATATAATAGATTAAAAAATCAAACAAAAAACTGAAAATCAAACCCTCCTTACTAGGATTGTTAGAAAATGTATCCATTCAGTTCAGTTGCTTGTGGTGTCCAAGTCTTTGCGACACCATGAACTGCAGCACGCCAGACCTCCCTGTCCATCGCCAACTCCCGGAGTCCACCCAAACCCATGTCCATCCAGTCGGTGATGCCATCCAGCCATCTCATCCTCTGTCGTCCCTTTCTCCTCCTGCCCTCAATCTTTCCCAGCATCAGGGTCTTTTCCAATGAGTCAGTTCTTCACATGAGGTGGCCAAAGTATTGGAGTTTCAGCTTCAACGTCAATCCTTCCAATGAATACCCAGGACATATATACACACATATTTACATATTTTAAAATCTAGAACACATATAGACAAAACAAAGGAATGGAAAGAATGTTTCTTGCAAGCTAAAACCAAAAGAAAATAGAGGTAGCTATTCTTATATCAGACAAAATAGACTCTAAACTAAAAACTGTAGCAAGAGACAAAGAAAGTCATTATATAATGATGAAGAGGTCAACTTACTAAAAGAATATAACAATAAATATGTATGCACCCAACATTGGAGCACTTGAAAATGCAAGGAAAATTCTTACAGATCTGAAGGAAGAAATAGGGAACCATACAGTAAGAGGGGACTTTAATACCTCACTTTCAACAGTACATAAATTATCAAGACAGAAAATCAATAAGGGAATGTTGAACTTAAACGGCATGCTAACCCAGATGGATCTAAAAGATAGAGACAGTCCATCAAACAGCAGCAGCATACATACTCTTCTCAAATGCACATGAATCAGTCTTCAAGCTAGCTTGTATGTTAAGCCACAAAACAAATTTTAATAAATTTAAGAATATTAATGTTATATCAAACAACTTTTCTGACCACAGTGGTAAAAACTCTAGAAACTCAATTACAAGGAAAAAACTAGAAATTCACAAAATACAAAGAGATTAAACAACATAGTTTTGAACATCCAAGTAGTCAAAAAAATAAGAACTTTTTAAAATATCTTGAAACAAATGAGAATAGAAACACAGAATACCAAAACGTATGGTATGCAGTAAAAGCAGTTCTAAAAGAGAAGTTAATTGCAATAAATGCCTAATATTAATTCCAGAATTTGTGGCTCCTGTGTCATAAATGCATTTGCCATATATATGAGGATTTGTGTCTCTCTCTTCTGTTCCATTGATCTATGTGTCTGGGCTTCCCAGGTGGTGCTAGTGTTAAAGAACCTCTCTGCCAGTACAGGAGACATGAGAGACATGGGTTCGAGCCCTGGATTTGTATAGTTTGAAATCATGAGAGTCCCATGGACTGCAAGGAGATCCACCCAGTCCATCCTAAACCAGATCAGTCCTCGGTGTTCATTGGAAGGACTCATGTTGAAGCTGAAACTCCAATACTTTGGTCACCTGAGGTGAAGAGCTGATTCATTGGAAAAGACTCTTATGCTGGGAAAGATTGAGGGCAGGAGGAGAAGGGGATGACAGAGGATGGGATGGTTAGATGGCATCACCGACTCAATGGATATGGGTTTGGGTGGACTCCGGGAGTTGGTGATGGACAGGGAGGCCTGGCGTGCTGCAGTTCATGGGATTGCAAAGAGTCAGACGTGACCAAGCGACTGAACTGAACTGAATTGACTGCAGCTTTGTTCTTTTTTCTGAGTATTACTTTGGCTATTTTCAGTCTTCTGTGGCTCCATACAAATTGTTGATGTTTTTTATTTCTGTGGAAAAGGCCATTGGAATTTTTGTAAAAATTGCATTCTCCTTGTAGATCATTTGAGATATAATGGACATTTTCAAAACATTACTACTTCTGATCCATGAGCATGAAGTAGCTTCTTATTTATTTTTGTGTTCCTCAGTTTCTTTCATCAATGCTTACCATTTTCAGTGTATAGATCTTTCACCTCCTTGGTTAAATTTATTCTTAAATGCTTTATTCATTTTGATGTTATTATAAATAGGACTCTTTTCTTAGCTGGAAATTTTCTGTTCTGGAAATTACCAAGCAACACTTTTACCTCCATTCCACAACTTTTCCATTGGCTGAGAAATGTGTTTATTGTCATGAGTCCAGCTAAAAATCAATATTGAAGAATGGATATATGGAAATAGTGACCTCTATACCTATAGCATGGGAAATTATCAGAAGAATTTCAAACTTACATTATCTCTTGAAAAAAATCACTAGCCTCTTGATTCCCTTAGGCATTTAGAAGCCTGTTAATAGTTTCTCAAGACTAATTTTGACAAAGTTCGTATAATTTATACTCTTAATCAAATTAATCAATTCTTTTTCACTTCAGACCTATCTTTAGCTTCTTCAGATCTCATGCTGTCATGAATGAGAATATGTAGCTTCCAATTTTGTGGTTAATTTAGCAAACTGTTCTCAGATGTTTCATCCAATAGTGCTATCTTCTCATTAGTGGTATGAAAGGTATTTTGTGGGCTACAGAAACCTCCCGGGAGGACCACAGAAGTTGCCAGATATACATCGGTGATAAATATATCATTCATACCCATTTGTGTTCTCACCACATTTCTATGTCAATGGTCCAAGATACAAAATTATGGTTAGTTTATCTGTAGTTTGCCCAAGTCCCACAAATAATAAGCAACCTGGAGCTCAGGTTGCGCAATTTAAATTATTTGTTACTAATATTACAAGACAAAAAAGGAATGCAAGTTTTAACTACTCACACATAAGGAAAGTGCAATACATTTATGTATTTTCAAGTTCTGTTCAAGAACTCTGATGGGAGAAAAAGACAGATCAAAGAAGAGTAAGAGCATATTTCTGCCTCTTAAGTATAGTTACCAGCAGTTTCACTACTCCCCCTTTGTCAGCCCACCTCAAAAATATTTTCCCTTCTTTGAGCCTCAGAGAGATTAAATATCATGTTCAAAGTTCCATACCTAATAAATAGGAAGGTTGGAATTGAAAATTCATATCCTCTTATTTTGAAAACATTTTCTTCACTCTGAGGAGATCTGAATGTTGTCGCTTTTTTTGTTCCATTTTCTTTAGTATGTAGAATTTCAGAGTATTGTAACTCATATCAGGTTAACTTTAGTTTATAATAATTAAATTCTATCTTATTTTATATCTGAATAAGTAGATGCCAAAGTATTGGGTTCAAAGTTGTTTCTTTTTTAAATATTGTTGTTGTTGCTTGCTCATTTTTTAATGCAGTTTTACAGCATACTTTAAAATGGAGAATATATAAATAATTAAAAACTGGAATGGATGTCATTGGACATACATATGTCCCCATCTATAACTGTTCTCAACTCCAAAAAAGAGAATATTAAGGACACTGAATTGTTCTGTCTAGCTGACTGTGTCTTCCTGAGTGACTCATAATTTTCTGTATTATTGCACTTGCAGTGTTAGCAAGGAGAGATTAATAGATGCTAATCGCCCTTACTTTAGTCCTATTTTTTTTCTTATTCTTACAGCTTAACTGTATTTTTCAGTCTTCAGTACTCTCCTTTGCCTTTGGCTAAATTAAATAAGAAATACATGCACAGAGCCCATGAATCTTTCTAGAGACTTTTAATTATCTTAACGTAGTTTATTTTAAATGTATTTTGACATGATGATAGTTCTTTTTTTTTTTTGCTTGTCTTTCCCTTCAGTTGTATTAACTTTTATGCTAATCTACTGAAGTACAATTTGATCATATTTTCTGACATAAAATTGAAGGAAAAAGAGTAATATCAGACCTTTTAGTACTCTTCACAGTTCCAAAACCACTCGAGCAAAGCAGTTAGTAAAATTTTTTTTCGATGGGATGTTTCCACCACTACCATCCTGATATTAAATACTATCTTTAAATTTCTGACAATGAGACTTAAAAATTAACAACTTTACAAATCTCTTTAGGTGATTCCAAGGCAGCTGAAACTGCCCTAAAGAACCATCTTCACCATAGATGCATCAGGAAGACGAATTGTCCTGTAGTGGTACATGCTTTATGCTACCCATCCTTCCAACCTTACATTCTGAGGCCAGTGAGGCCTGTTTATAAATGCCCTCCGCAGGCCGGATGTGGGAGCATGTATATACACTATGTGTCTTGATTAAGCCAACAGGAGAGTTTCTATAGCAAAGAATTCTATTCAGCTACATGTTACTGATTTCCCAGAAAACCCCAAATCCAGATTTGTGTATTTTAAAAATCCTATTTTTAATATTGATCAAAAATTTAGTTGAATTAATAAAAAGCATGGATGACCAACAATATGTATTTATGAGTGAATTTACAGTGCCATAGGCTTTAGCTTACAACATAATGCTCTTAATTTGAGAGATTGCATCATCTTTAATTTTTCTCATGTTTAGGCCTGAACCATATTCTCATTTGCTCTAAAACCGACTTAAAGAAGTAGTCCCAGAGCATACTTTAGGTTGCCAGAATTCTGGGTTCTAACTGGTTACTTTAGAGTTCTGAGGGGAGGGACTTATTTGAAACAGTGGTTTTTTATTCCAGAACTGAGATTTGTAGTTTGGCATACATGTATAGGGACTTCCCAGGTAGCACGAGTGGTAAAGCACTCACCTGCCAATGCAGGAGACATAGGAGACGCAGTTTCTACCCCTGGGTCAGGAAAATCCCCTGGAGGAGGGCATGGCAACCCATTCTAGTTTACTTGCTGGAGAATCCCAAGGACAGAAGAGCCTGGCAGTCGTGAAATTGAACACAACTGAAGTGACTTAGCACACATATATTTGTAAGACCCAATGATCCCCATGTAAAAGATTTGACAGTTACCAACATCAGACTAGGTCATAATTAATCCATACTAGTGATTTTGAATTTATTTTTTTCTGGAATAAGATGTAATAGCAGTTTGGTTGAACACATGTCTTAGAGATGTTTTTCCTTTCAAACAGATAAGAAAATTTGACGTTGGTTTAGTAACAGCACAGACACTCAAAAGTTCAGCTTTCTATAATTTTTTGTGAAATGGAAACAGAAAATCATCATTCCAACAAATGGACATCCCCTCTCTCTGTCAAGTATGGGTAGCTGATAGATGAATGAATGACAGATCAATACAGAGAGAAGAACCAGTCTTTTCTAGATGTGTCAGAAGTTGACACCTATGTCTGTTATTTGACAGATGTCAAAAGCATGGACATTTTAAATGTAGCTAGGACCCCAGGCTCATTGATAGTATTATTTATGGATGGCATCACTGATTCAATGGACATGAGTTTGAGCAAGCTCTGGGAGATGGTGAAGGACAGGGAAGCCTGGTGTGCTTCAGTCCGTGGGGTCATAAAGAGTCAGACACTACTGAACCACTGAACAAGTTTCTGGATTGAGCATTATGTATATTTTCAGAGATACTATTTATTTATCCAAATTAAGTTTTTGAATAAATTACTCTTTAACTTGGGCTTGCCAGTTAAAGAATCCTCCTGCCCATGCAGGAGATACAGCAGACTTGGATTTGATCCGTGGATTGGGAATATCCCCTGGAGTAAGAAATGGTAACCTGCTCCAATATTCTTGCCTGGGAAATGCAATGGACAGAGGAGCCTGGTGGGCCTCAGTCCATGGGGTCACAAAGAGTTGGACATGACTGAGCAACTGAGCATGCACACACTCTCCAACTTAGATACATGTTACTGCCTAATTATTTTAATGAAGACAAACAGACATGTGGCAGCAGATGCCAAACACCAATATAAATAGCTTAGTCTGTCCTGGTCTTCAGAATACTTCCAAACACTGATGAGAAAAACCAGATAGCTTTTTCCATGTTATTCAGAAAAAAAGCAAAAGATGGTTTTGAATGAGCCTAAATATATGAATTTAAAATTGTCCTACTTGTCTGTGTTTTCCCAACAACTGGAACATAAATTTCCTAAATGCTTTTACTTACAATGGAATCTTCTAAAGTATTCCTTGCCTATATCAAAAGTTTAACACATGTTGATAATTGTGAGTTAATCAGTTCTTAGACATAATAGAATAAATGTCTCTGACTTAAAGCCAACATAAGCTCTAAATCAGTATGCTTTTCTATTCATTTCAAAAGCAAAAGCTTGTGTAACAAATGAATGCAAGTTCTTTTTAGAGCAGCATGTTCTAATGCAGTATATCTAGAAAGACACTGTCCTTACTAAGTTAATTAGTACATAAGATAAAGCACATAATCTCATAAAATCATGGCAGCATGTAAGCCCTCTACTGAAAATGATTGTTCTGTATTCTAAGCTAGCAAGAATCCATTTGTAATTAAACCATAGGTTTTATGCCATGTGTCTTTTCTGAAGTGTACAATGAATTTTACTTAACATATTTATGAGTTTTCAAGTGGCTACATTCTCAAAGATGAATACAACTGGCAAAGATGGTCAAGATTTAGAAGATAAAACGAAAGCTGCAGGGGATAAAGAGATAAGAAGTAGAAAGGATAGTGGCTTCTTGTTGAATAATGAAAGAAAAGAACTTTTAAAAAGTGCATTACATTAAAGCCACCATGGTGATTATTTAGAAGAGGTCAGAGTTGAGAATAAAGCATCTGTTTGTACAGTTACTGTATAAGCCATAAAAATCTCTTTTCCAAGAGCTCCTATATGGTAACATCTAGCATTAATACATGAACACTAAACTTTATAGGCCTTGCAATATCCTAAGGTCCCATTCCATTGCTGACAGCTTCAATTATGAGAAAATTTTTATAATGAACCAAAATTTACTTCCTTAAAATTACTGTCTATTGACCTTTGTTATGCCTTTTACAGCCATGCCGGTACCTTTTTCCTCCTATCCAGGGCAGTGCCTTAAATACTGGAAGCTTAATACCATGTCCACTAGTAGCTGCTCTCCTTTAAACAATAGGCCAGTTTTCTTCAAGTCTTTGTCTCAGATAGTTCTGGCTTTTCAGTCACCCTGTTTGAGGCTCTTCTTAACATGACTCACTTAATGATCAACTCTTTTAAAATATACCGTATAGAACTGGTCATCAATGCTCAAGTTTCCTCTGAAGAGTGCCAAGAAGCAGGACTACGGAGGACATTTATTAGTGCCCTCTCAGGAGTTATCCCCTCTGTCCCTACTAACAATACCCTAAATTCCCACTGGGGAAGTCTCTTCTCCTATTTAGGTTTTATTGAAGTGAGGTTGCCCACACACCCTAATTTAGCCAGTTGGTCTATCCAGTGTTAAGAGTACATAGTTATGATGGTTTAGTCACTAAGTCATGTCCAACTCTTACAACTCCACTGACTGTAGCCTGCCAGGCTCCTCTGTCCTTGGGACTTCCCAGGCAAGAATACTGGAGTGGGTTGCCACTTCCTTCTCCAGGGGATCTTCCTGACCCAGAGGTCAAACCCACGTTTCCTGGATTGCAGATGCTCTCCCGCTTTGCAGGTGGATGTGTTACTGCTGAGCCAGCAGGGAAGCCTGTTAAGAGTACATAATCCTGTATAAATCAATTGACTGAGACAAATTTGCCAGGACCTCTGGGAGAGAAAAGCCTCCTTATCCCAAAAGACCACCAAGATTTAATTCTTACTAACTAGATGTAAAAGAGGAATGTTATAACCTGGAAGTTACTAGAAACCAACTTGCAACTCTGCAAGAAGCCATGTGAGGCAACAAAGTGAAGAGTGTGCTGGCTGTTTTCTCTCTGAGTACACACCACACTCTTTCCAGTGCACATGTGCATATACACAAGGCTGTAACGAGACTTTCTCCTGTATGTCAATTACTTCTCAACAAAACTGGGGAAATAAACAAATGAACAGTTCCTAACGAAAAGTGAATAAATTGACAAAGGGTAACTGGAAATATCTACTTTCCCAGATGCTGAGAGTCAGACTGATGAAGCCAATTAAGAAAGCTGAATATAAAATAGATGCCCTAATACTTAGTGGGAGCAGAATTCATGAATACTTAGAGCACAAGAGTAGAAGGAAGGATTAATACAATTAGGTAAATATTTGCTGAGTCCAACTAGGGATACACATATTCCTGTAGATAAAGTGCAATGAATTAGGACCAGAACAAAAATGTATACAAGATATTGACAGGACATGGAGGTAGGTACTGACATGAACTCAGGAGGTAGGGGATGATTTCATTCATTCATCCATTCATTTAACAGATGTTTATTGAGCACCTCTTCAGTGCTAGGTATTCTTCAAGGGACTAGTTATAGAACAGTGAAAAAGCAGTCAAAAGTTCTTGCCCTTTTGAGCTGACATTCTAATAAGGAGATGTAGAAAATACATAATGTGACAAATGGTTAAAAAAAAAGTACTGTGTAGAATAAAAAATTAGAGTAAGGAAATAAGAAAGTAGACAAAACAAGATAGTAAGTAAAGGTCCCCTAATAAGGTGACAGTTAAGCAGAATTTGACCCCTAAGATGGCATTTGACTTGGTTCTGAAAGGCTGTATAGGCAGAAAGAAGTTGGGGAAAGAATTTCCAGGTATAGAAAATAAGGACTGAAAAATCTCAGAGACCCAGAAGAGTTTGGGGAAATAAGTTGGTTTTTACCACCTAATATCCATTTCCTCTTTTTATAATGGTACCTTGCAGTTTCTTAAGAAAACTACTTCTACTCATTCTTCATTTGTATGTTTCAGATCTGCAGTAAAACATGTATCCCACATCTGAAAAACTAAAGCATTATATCACTTAAATTGATGAGTAAATAATTCAGAATTGTCCAATATGTCCAGTCTTTTCTTCTTTGATATGTTTACCAAAAAGAGATAGTCTCCTTTCTGCACTGGGGTTTCCAATTGTTACAATAATATGAGCCTAGAAGAAGCCAGCATACAGAGCCAAAGTATGAAAATAATTTAGCACAAAGCAGACCAAAAGATAATGAGAAACTGAAAGTTGACCTTCACTTCTGAACTGCTAGATAAAACTAGATAAATACCTGGCTGAAGCTAACCTTAGCCAGGTATTTTTAAGTTTTGTGAATCAATACATTTCTATTTGGCATTGAACTTGGTACACTATCATTTGCTGATCACAGAGTCTTTGATGTAGAGAATAGATCAAGGAAAGGACTGTCAGGTGTTATTTTAGAAATTATGATAGTACTTAGGCAACTGTCCCATAGAGATTCCTATCAAACTATATTACAAAGCTACAGTAATCAAAATATTATAATATTGGTATAAAGACATAGATAGATTGAACAAAATAGAGTCCAGAAATAAACCAAGTTTATATGATCAATTAATTTACAACAAAGAAGCCTAGGATAAACTAAATAAAGGATAGTTTCTTCAATTAATGATGCTGGGAAAATTGGATAACCATATGCAAAAGAATGAAACTGAATGTCTATCTTATGCCATACACAGAAATCAACTAAAAATGAATTAAAGATTTGAACACAAGCCCTCAAACCATAAAAGTCCTACAAGGAAAACCTATGGGGTAAGATCCTTGAGATTAGTCTTTGCAATAATTTATTGGATTTAATGAAATCAGCAAAGACAACAAAAGCAAAAATAAATAAATGAGACTACTTCAAACTAAAAAGCTTCAGTACAGCAAAGGAAACCATCAACAAAATGAAAAGGCAACCTACAGATTAAGGTAAAATATTTGCAAACCATATATCTGACAAAGAGTCGCTATCCAAATACATAAATTCAGTAGCAAAAAGCAAAGGAATTGAAAAATAGCAGAAGAATTCAATAGTCATTTTCAATACAAGGACATCAAAATGGCCAAAAGGTACATTAAAAGATGCTCAACATCCCTAATCATTGGGGAAATGAAAATCAAAATGATAATGAGATATTAATTCACACCTATTAGAACAGCTGTCATCAAAAAGACAAGAGACAAGTATCAGCAAAGCTGTGGAGAAAAGAGAAGTCTGATCGGAATGTAAATTGTTACCCCTATGGAAAACAGTATGGAGGTTTCTCAAAAAATAAAAAAGTGAACTACCATCTGATATAACAATTTCACTTGTGGGTATATGAAGAACATAAAACACCCCCCTGTTTGTTGCAGCATTATTCACAATGGCCAAGATATGTAAACAATCTGAGTGCCCATCAATGGATGAATAAAGAAGTTGTAAGATATATTTATATATATAGAATAGAACATTATCTAGCCATGAAAAAAATATCCTGCCATTTGTGAGTCTGGACAAGATTATGCCAAGTGAAATAAGCCAAACTGAGAAAGATAAATACTACATAGTATCATTTATATTTTGAATCTAAAGAAATTTTTTTAAGAAGTCAAACTCATAGAAATATAGAGTAGAAAAGTGTTTGCCAGGACCTTGGAGGTGGGGAAACAGGGAAAGGAAAGGGAGAAATGGAAAGAAAAAAGACTTAGAGGAAAACTTAATTCTTACATTTGAAGGAGGTGAAGTTGTGCAAAGTTGGGGAGGCAGTTTCAGAATATAGAGTAAAATGTTGTGAGGTGTCTTGAATGCCTACACACAGAACCCTGGAGAAGGCACCTTCTCTGGGTTACTTATTCATAAAAATGTGCACATGTGTGTTAAGCACAGTAGGTACTGAGGTGAGCAGCACTTTGTGGGTACAAAAATAGATTTAACATTTATATATTATTAAAGAGAAGCACAGCTAGACAGCAGCTAATGCAGTAAAAACAGATTAGGAGGAATGAGACCTCAGTATAGAACTGGGCTCAATTCCAAATATGATAAGGGTACGTGGGGATTTATAGCCAAGAAACAGAGTGAGGGATCAGTGGATGAAAAACCACTAAGAGGCGATATCAAGGCTTGGAGAAACTCGTGCTAAACTGACTTTGGATTCTTGCTGAAGGCAGGCAAGAGTGATTAAATATCAATGGTGGTGAGATTCTCTCTAAACTGACTTGGCAGGATTCTTGCTCCAACTAGGCTATGCAGGAAGTCCAGCAGTGGGACAGGGAGGGTTGGGGTTTATATAAGTTCCGGTCTCCTTCAAAAAAGAGCTCCAAGAAGCCTGAATGAAGTTGTTCAGGGAGACTGTCTTGTCAGTATGACCACAGATTTCAGTGTGCTTACAGTCATTCCTTGGTTAGTTCGTGTTGCTGTGTTTAAATAACATGAGAGCAGCAGGGGGCATTTCTCACAATTAAAATGACAGTGTCCTTTAGTGTTTGTATTGAACTCACTAAGTCTATACTCCCCTGTTTTCTTATAGACTTATCATCTCTGAACTCTACTTACATAAAATTATGAACACATTAAAGTTAACTTATTAGTCGCTCAGTCATGTATGACTCTACAACCCCATGAACTGTAGCCAGCGAGACTCCTCTGTCTATGGAATTCTCCAAGCAAGAATACTTTATAGTTTGGCATCCCCTTCTCCAGGGGATCTTCCCGACCTAGGGATCAAACCCAGGTCTCCTGCAATGCAGGCAGATTCTTTACCATCTGAGCCATCATGGCACCATATGCTACACATCTACCAGTCTACCTAAATAGTTCTCAGTGGTATTCCAACTTAGAATGTGATCTTCTAAAGTGCACTTACATCAGAGTCACCTGAAAGATTCGTTAAAAAGATTTCTGGGCTTATAGAGCAACTGGATCAAAATTTCTTGTAATGATGCTCAAGAAGATGCATCTTGAAAAGAATTCAAGCCTATTCTTATGCATACTAAAGAACTGCTCAACTATGGAGTAAATATTGATTAGACTTTAGATAAGACAAGAAGACTAAATTTTATTGATGCCTACTGTTTTTTATATGCTTTACACACCCAGTCTCATTTGATTATCAGAACAATGAAACACTTACTTTTGCCATTTTAAAGATGCTGAGATTAAATCAGAGAAAACGAAATCATGCGTTCAAATCCACACATCTGGGAAGTACCCGTGCTGATAGGAAATCTAAAAAACTAATACCCTTGACTTGTCCTAACTTCAACAGGCTGTCTTCTCCCTGCATCCCCAACCCCACTCTTATTTCTTGGATAATTCCAGGAGAATCTTTCACACACAAAAGCGTTTTTTAAAATGTTGACAATACTGATTTGAGTTGGAAATATCATAATACATAATGCTGGGTTGATCTCATACCTCAGGAAAATGTGAGATGTTTCCCAGATTATCATTTCTTCATAAAAAGTGGTCAGTATTATACACATTGAGCCTATACGTATCTCTCTCCCTGTGATTTGAGATCAGCTGACTACACCTACCCTTGTCTTACAATTCTGACAGGTGGATTAAAAGACATTAAGGAAAAGATATCTAATTTCTTTAACCTCTAATTTTATTCACATCCTTTTACCACTTGAGGAAAAGTAATGCCTTGACTGTTTTAATGTGTTGAAAAAAGTAACTGTTCTAATGATAATTAGTCTCTTATTTTGAATCTAACTTTTCTGGCACTGAATAAAGACAAAAGATTCCTGAAAAACCTCACAATCTGGATGGCCTGAGAGACATTACAGTACAGTACAATAAGTTACATATGCATATTTATGAAGAGATATGTGCAAAGGGATGACCTCTGTCTGGGGAAGTAGATGATGAACACTTCACAGAGAAAAGATACTTGTGCTAAATATCATGGAGAATGGAAACAAGGGCCATTCCAAGAAGGAGAATAGATTATTTAGACAGATCCTACACTTGTATTGTGCTTGCGTGCCTGCCCCTTATTTATCCACCTCACGTCTTTTCCATCTTCTTTACTCAACCCATCAGGGACCCCAGATAAGGGATTTCACCTAATGTCTTTTTAGGGCCCCAAAACCAAAGTGATCCTTTTCACTTGGTTTGTTGAACCAGTATCATGAATTATTCAGATTTTAAAGAAGCTATTCCCGTTGTAAGCATGTAACTCCTTTCATATACTTTAATTTCACTAAAATACTTTGAATTAGAACCTGAAAAAGATTTCTTATGGAATAATAAAAAATACCAGATAAATATTTGGAAATTTCTTCCTAGTAATATTCTGAGAAAAATTGTAAAGTGTTATTGAGTCTAAAAACAGGAGCATGAATGCATATGAAACTCTTGAGAGTTTCTTAATACATAAAGGAAGCTATAGACTTTACATGAAACTGTATTCATTAATGGTAGCACTAAATATGTACTCAAACATTTCGAGGTTTTATTTGGTCAGTCTTAAACATTGTATCAGCATGCTTGGTTTACTCTGGGCATTTACCTGTTTACTCTGAATCACCACATTTCCATTTGGTGTAAATGCTCCTTGTCTTTCACCTGCAACTGTAACCACCTCCTTTTTTGAAGACAGTATTTTCTGAAATAAATACTGATGTCTTATTTAAATTAGAAAAATTTCTTAGTTTTAGCACTTCTACACGTTGATTTGTAACTATATCCCAAAGTAACTGTCTCCATGACTTAGAAATACTTAGACTATTATCCATACAACTATGGAAAACTATTTCAAGTGACACCACAAAAAGGGAAAATATATTCTCAAAAGAAGATAATTCATCAAGATGTTCAATTTGTTCTTATTTTGGATAGAATATTGTTATAACATATTACAGATTCAGAAATTTCGGTCTTGAAAATGCATGTTCATCTATAAAATATGTCAAGATTCACATTATATTTTTCCCATAACATATATTTCAATATAACTTTAATGATACAAAGTTAGGAGAGAAGTAGGCATTTAGAACCCATCATCAGGAAAGCTAGTTGTCAAAGAAATATTCTTAAACAGCTTGAAATCTGATCTGCACAGATATCATGAGACAGAATACAACAGTAATGATGTATACATTTTAACTCACACACATTTACTTAAGTTTTCTCCTCATCCTAACAGATGTCAGTCATCAATATAGCAAATTCATGCAAAGTACTGTCCTCACTGTTCCTCAACATGCTAGACATTGAGTTGCCACCTTACTCCATTTCACAACTTCATTCCTTACTCACACTTTTGTACTTGTCTTAAAAACCAGGGTGGCTATGCATATTCAACAACAGCACTCCAGCCCTTCATCCCTCAGTTCTCATCCTTTGGAGTGCCAGCACCCTTGTTTTCACTCTGGCGCCATAGAGATCTCAAGTCCCTTGACTCCACATTTGTTTCCAAATCAATGAGCCTGTTTCTGACTCTACTTACTTATTGATATATCATTTCAACACCTTCAGCCTGCTCACTCGTTTGTCCTTCTGATGCAAAGGCCCTGAAAATCTTAAGCTTTTTTCAACTTACAAAGCCGTACTTTAGATTGATATTTCCAGAAAACAATAGGGTCGTAATTTACAGATTGCTTGTTTCAGATGCTTTATAGCTTCCTTTCATATCAAACACTGTTCTTCACTTAGTCTAAACATCTGAATCAGTTAACACGTGTTGGTGGCAACAGGAGTCGTACACAGGCCAGTTGGAACAGACACCATATGAAAAACACCGGCCATCAAAACCAGCATATACTGGCTCTTGATGCAAACAACAAGATACAACTCCAAAAAGGGAAGAGGAGGAGGAAAAAAAAAGAAAGGGGAAAAAAGGTGGCTCCTCTCACGTATACACTGTAAGCCAATTACTATGGCCAGCAAGATGGATTCGTATGATTGGCCCTCCTCCCAGGAAACCAGACAGATGGAGGGATTGGCAGGAGAGAAAAAGGGTTTTGTTGTTGTTCAGTCACTCAATTGTGTCCGACTTTTTGTGACCCCGTGGACTGTAACGTGCCAGGCTTCCCTGTCCTCCACCATCTTGCAGAGTTTGCTCATATTTATGTCCATTAAGTAGGCGATGCCACCCAACCATCTTGTCCTCTGTCGTCCCCTTATCCTCCTGCCTTATGAGCAGACAAAGCCACTACGGCTTTCTTGGCTCTTACTGAAAATTTCTTCTGTTGATGATTTCAGAAGCCCAGTCCTTAACATTAGAAAGAGAGACAGTATCTTTGTTTTCAGTCACAGAGTTCAGGGAAGTTCTTGACATTCTCTTTGCATTACTTTACAGATAGGTTTTCTCCTGGTTTTTACTCTAGCTCTCTGATCTTTCTATTCAGCTTGAAATGGAATTATTGGTATTTTTCGGTGATTGTCCTTATGCCTTTTAAAATTATTATTTCTGAAAACCTCCCAGTACAATCTCATTGACACTCTTGGCTTCAGTTTCCATCTATATATACACTGATTCCCCAAACTGTAGCACAGACTGACAGCTTCCCACCTGACAGTTCCCTTTGAGGTAGTATGGGGACATTTCCCACAGGCAATTCAGAGGTAATGTTTCCAAATGAAATCCATCATCCATTTCCCCTTCCATGTCATTCTGGCCTCCTGCACATCCTCACCACCTGAGAATGGTGAGCATTCCATCCAGTTCTGCCTGGAGTCCTCCTGGACTCAATCCCTCTCTCAAACTTCCTTATGTAATCCACCAGCAAATCAAGACAATTCTCACTGCTATTGCCCCAGTAAAACATTCACCATTTCCCTTTGACAGAAGCCCCTGCCTCCCGCATCAGTCACCTCCAGTATATTGATAGCTTTCAAAATGCTACTAGAATAATCTGCAATGCTAATTTGGTTCATCGTCCCTCTAAAGTCTGCCTACACAATAACATCCAAAGTCCTTTGCCTGCCAGGCAAGAGCCTCCCCAAGTCTGTCGTCTTCCTCTATACCTAGCCTCATCTTGCCAACCCTGTAGCCAAAGATACAACACTACCTATACCCAACAATTCTGTTAGCAGAACGTGGCATGCTGTGTGGTGTGCTTATAGACAGTCAAACTATGCTAGCAGTGCCTTGTCCAAATATATGCCCTGTAGAATCCATGAGTATAGTAAAATGTGTATAGCTTTGCACTCCTGAGGTTGGGTTATGTATTACACAGCAATATGTAACTGGAATAGGTACTTTTCTGATTCATGATTTTTCCCGTGATTAAAATCTCCAGCATTAGTTGGAGAATAGATTCTACTTTTTTATTGAATCTTACATTTCATTCTTGTGGGTTTATTACATAAAATATTAGAAAATACATGAAATGTGAGAGCAAATCTGGGCTCAAAAACTATTCGTGTCCCTTATGTACTTGTGACCTTAAGCAATCTCCCTTTGTGAACTATTGGTTATACCCACTTTATAAATAGCTCTAGGGTTTAATTTAGTGAATAGAGGTAAAGCTTCTAACATCTCATATGGAGTCAGAAATTATAAACCAGCAACTATCAATTCCTCATGGTGATAAGCAGTAAACCTCTAAAGAGAATTAAGTAGGAGAATAAAATATGAAGCATAAATATTTGAAGATCATACCATTGTACCTTTGAAAAACGCAAAAGAATTAAGTGAAGAAAATATTTAAAACAGTAAGAAAGTGTATGTGGTGGCTAGCTACAAAATTAATATATAAAGGTCAACAGCTGTTTTATATTCCAAGAACACTCAACTTGAAAATAAAATGAAAAAAAAAAAAGACCGCAATGAAAAATAAACATAAAATACTCAAGAATATGGCTAACAAGGCATATGATTATTTAAAAAAAATATATAATTCTGCTAAAGTATACCAAATAAAACTTTAATCTCATGTTCAGCGGTACATAATTGATTCAGTGAGTCTAGCGCCCTTCCTGTAAGACTTTGGGGATTATATGGCACGGTGGAGACAGCACCATAGCCCTCTGCACGGCCACCTTGTCTTTTCTCCCAAGGCAGGTAGGGCAGATATCAGCAACTGAGAGGTTGGGAAGGGCCAGGTTTATTAGTAGGAGAACTTCAGGGAATGAAAACATAATGTGGAAGCCAACTAAAAGGCACAGTATAGGGCATCCTTTTACTAAAGAGTTCCTGGGATCTCAAATTTTAGAAGTCAGCCACCTCAAATTGACTTGAGCCAAGGATCAAAAAATAAATGTATAAAGTTCCAGTTTTTAACAAGTTACCCATATTGAAGGAGAGATGAGTAGTTTACTTTTCTGAAAATATGAAATTCAGAAGGTAAACAGCCCAACCAAATAAAAAACAAGGGTGATGTTCTTTAGATTTAGAGAAGGAAAGCATGCACCTGTTTAGGGAAAGTTGGGTTCATTTTTAATTGTTTTCAATGGTTTATATTTGGTTTAATGATATGATCTTGATATTATTATGGTAATAAGATGTATTTGCTAAGTATGCTGCACAAGATAATTATTTATTATTTTGTATCTAAATTCTTAGAGAAAAATGTTCAATATATGCTAATTTTATCATAATTATGCACATTTTAAGGAGAGTTGTACTAATATGGATTTGGATACATCAAGTTTTATATTAGAAGGAAAATGATGGTGTTCCCACAAGGTGCCGGGACATTTGTCCTATTTATGAGTCAATCACGTTTTTACATTTTGGTGGAAATTTTGGTTCTGTCCAGACTTTTGTGACAGAACCCTGATATTCCTCTTCCAATAATGTGTTATCGCTTTCTTTCCCTAAACCCTGATTTTTAGCTAGACTCATGGCTGATGGGAAAAACAATTCCCAGCATCCTTTGAGTATGGTCACATGAGTAAGCTCTAGCTGAAGCCAATAAATAAGCATCTTGTATTTAACTTTTGAGAAAAAGGTTTGCCTTTCTTTTTTCTTTGCTCATTCTTGCTAGCTGGAAAATATGTTTCATACACACGACAGAGAAATAAATTTATTTTTAAAGACATTGCTGTTTTCAGTATTTACTGTTACTCGAGCTAACTTAGTTCCACCTAAAGCAAAGTTAAAGAATTAGATGAAAAAAGTAAAAATAAGGCTGCCTTCATGTTAGTAAGAGAAATTACACAGAAGCAAATAATTTTTAAATATTATTTAAAAAGTATTGGGGGGTGGAATCCTGTAATTCTCCTCTTTTAGTTAACTACTTAAATTTATTAGTCACTGCTTATATGACTCAGTTAATAACTATAATAACATGATAGAAATGTCATTTTGCATAACTAGTGCAGTTCAAGTTTTCTGTGTTATTTAAGAACTTCGAAAAAAAAAAAAGAACTTCGCTCTACATAGAGAATAGAAAAAACAAATGGGCTAGATGAAATTCATAAGATATGATGAGCACAATTAATTAGCAATGTAATACTTATAAAGACAGGAAAAATTCATAAGGTGAATTAGGAATGTACATATGGACAAAAAAGTTAATAACGTAAGACACATGTAAGACATAAACATCATAAATGAAATGTCAGTGTTAAATAGGAAAGGGCAGAAAAAAGCAAGAGATGCTTAATAATATTCATGATTGGTGAAGAAAAGTCTTGAAAGAGTTATTTGGATTGCTCCTCCAGTTGCTCCTCATTTGCTACAGTTAAACATGATAGCTTAGTTGTATTGATTTTTTTTTATGTTACTTTTCAGAGAGGAAGCAGTAAAAGCTTCAAATGCAGTTGAGAATAGACCTCCTGAGATTATTGTCATGCCTTATCCAGTCAGATATCCAGAGTGACCTTTGGAATTGGCTCATGACTTCTAGAAAGTCTCTCTCATCCTCTGACATTATGCCTAGGTTTTGTAGTTGGTTTAAACCTTGTGACTGCCCAGTAATATATCAGGCAGTGTGTGCCAGTTCTGTTTGCTTGCTCATAGGTCTTGCTAGTGAATTACATTACAAAAGTAGTCAAATTTTCAAATGATGCATCTTTGCTCTCACTTACCATGACTCCGTTCTACAAACTGCAGTCTTCCAAAAGTTGTGTGTCTGATGAACTTACTGATTCTTGAGCTAAAGGAAGCCTTGTAGGATTAATAGGCTGCTTATAATGAATGTGGCTGTCACCATCAACAGAACTATGAAATATTATAGCTCTGAATCCACTCATTCAGAGCAAATAACAAAATGAATTGACTCTTCAGAAGAAAGTAATAGTCACAGCCTGATATTTCATCATTTCATCATGCCACCAATTGACATGGCAAAGGTTCTAAATTTCTAAATAAATTTATCTTTAGTTTAGTCAAAGAGATTAATATATATACACTAATAAATTTAAAATAAAGGTCAACTATTTTAATGATCTATGGATAGAAACAAAAAAATTTCTAAGTAGTCCCAAACACTTGCAGAGATGTAAAAATTTATTAATTTTTAAAAACCTATGTGTGTTATTTCATTTAGAGGAAAATCTACATTTGGTTATCTTTGCTATAATTTTTTTAATTCACAAAATTCAATCGTATGTAGAAAGGGTTGCCACTGCTGGTTTTTTATCAATACCTCTGATTTCCCTATATCTGGCCTTTCTGCTCACAAACTATTCTCCATCTTGCTACCAGAGAGCTTTTCTGCCCCAACTTTATTGAGGGATAATTGAAAAATAACAATTGTACATGTTTAAAATATACAACTTGATATTTTAATAAACATATAAGTGTTAGTCGCTCAGTCATGCCCAACTCTTTGGGACCCCATGGACTGCAGCCCACCAGGCTCCTCTGTCCATGAGATATTCCAGGCAAGGATACTGGAGTGGGTTGCCGTTTCCTTCTCCGGGGGATCTTCCCAACTCAGGGACCGAACCCGGGTCTCCTGCACTGTAGGCAGATTCTTTACCAACTGAGCTACAAAAGAAGTGCCATCACCACCAGATGACTCTTTAAATTGACGTCATATTGTCAGTCCTTTGCTTGCAACTCTTCAGTGATTCCTTAAAAAGTTAAAAATCTAAAGTCCTTTACATAACAAGCAGTTCCCTAACTATGGGGCCTTTTGTCCCTCTCCCTTCCTAAATTCTCCTCGCTCCACTCCCAGGTACCTTTGACAGTAAACCCACTGGGTCCTTACCTGATGAGCACACCTGACCAGTGTAGCCTTTGATGGTTTCCTTCTCTAGATGCTTCTGCCCAACACTTCCTAGACAACAGCCTCACTCTCTGTTCACACTTGTAGCTTGGAAATTTCTTCCTTCCCTCTTATCCCATTCTTTCCAGCAGCCCCTGTCCAGTCTTACTGGTCACACATACATACAGACAAATCTCTAGAATCACATATTATCTCTTTTTGTAAGATCTGGGGAGTTTTTAAATAAAATATTTTATTTTAAATAAAATAAAATAATACAGGCACACACATAGTTCTGCAGTTTCCATTCCTTTGCTAATGATGAGGATGAAGAGTTGGGCAATATTTTCCTTATAAATTAACAAAGGCTGAAATATACACATATACATATGCGGATTATATATATATGTATATATATATGTACACATGGATAGTTCTTCTGTGTATTCTTGCCACCTTTTCTTAATATCTCCTGCCTCTGTTAGGTCCATACCTAAATTATGTTAGGTCCATACCTAGCAGTTAGGTCCATACCTAGCGTTAGATCCATATCTAAGTCAAGTGGGCCTTAGAAAGCATCACTATGAACAAAGCTAGCAGAGGTGATGGAATTCTTGTTGAGCTACTTCAAGTCCTCAAAGATGATGCTGTTAAAGTGCTGCCCTCAATATGCCAGCAAATTTGGAAAGCTCAGCAGTGGCCACAGGACTGGAAAAGTCAGTTTTCATTCCAATCCCAAAGAAAGGCAATGCCAAAGAATGTTCAAACCACTGCACAATTGCCCTCATCTCACATGCTATCAAAGTAATGCTCAAAGTTCTCCAAGCCTGGCTTCAACAGTACATGAACTGAGAACTTCCAGATGTTCAAGCTGGATTTAGGAACCAGAGACCAAATTGCCAACATCAGTTGGATCATTGAAAAAGCAAGAGAGTTCCAGAAAAACACTTTCTTCTGGTTTATTGACTACGCCAAAGCCTTTGACTGCGTGGATCACAGCAAACTGTGGAAAATTCTTAAAGAGATGGGAATACCAGACCACCTAACCTGCCTCCTGAGAAATCTGTATACAGGTCATGAAGCAACAGTTAGAACCAGACATGGAAAACAAAGTGAAGTGAAAGTCACTCAGTCGTGTCTGACTCTTTGCAACCCAATGAACTATACAGTCCATGGAATTCTCTAGGCAAGAATGCTAGAGTGGGTAGCGCTTCTCTTCTCCAGGGGATCTTTCCAACCCAGGGATCTAACCCAGGTCTCTCACATTGCAGGCAGATGTGCACCTGCACAAGGGAAGCCCAGGAACAACTAACTGGCTCCAAATTGGAAAAAGAGTATTTCAAGGCTGTCTGTTGTCAACGTGCTTATTTAACTTACATGCAGAGTATGTCACCTGAAATCCTGGGGCGAATAAGAACAAACTGGAATCAGGATTGCCAGGAGAAATATCAATAACCTCAGATATGCAGATGACACCACCCTTATGGCAGAAAGCAAAGAGGAACTGAGGAGCCTTTTGATGAAAGTGAAAGAGGAGAGTGAAAAAGCTGGCTTAAAACTCAACATTCAAAAAACTAAGATCATGGCATCCGGTCCCATCACTTCATAGCAAATAGATGAGGAAACAATGGAAACAGTGACAGACTTTCCTTACTTGTGCTCCAAAATCACTGCTGGAAAAGGAAATGGCAACCCACTCCAGTATTCTTGCCTGGAGAATCCCATGGACTAGAGGAGACTGGCAGGCTACAGTCCATGGGGTGACAAGAGTAGGACCTGACTAAGGAACTGACACAAAATCACTGCAGATGATGACTGCAGCCATGAAATTAAAAGACACCTGCTCCTTTCATAGAAGAAAAGCTACAACCAACCTAGACAGCATATTAAAGAGCAGATACATTACTTTGCTGACAAAGGTCCGTCTAATCAAAGCTATGTTTTTTTCCAGTAGTCAGGTATAGATATGAGAGTTGGACCATAAAGAAAGCTGAATGCCCAAGAATTGATGCTTTTAAATTGTGGTAATGGAGAAGACTCTTGAGAGTCCCTTGGATTGCAAGGAGATCCAACCAGTCCATCCTAAAGGGAATCAGTCCTGAATATTCATTGGAAGGACTGATGCTAAATCTGAAACTCCAATACTTTGGCCACCTGATGGGAAAAACTGACTCACTGGAAAGGACTCTGATGCTAAAAAGATTGAAGGCAGGACAAGAGAGGAATAGCAGAGGATGAGATGGTTGGATGGTATCACCAACTTGATAGACATGAGTTTGAGCAGGCTTCAAACTTAATAGGGAAGTCTGGAGTGCTGCAGTCCATGGGGTCACAAAGAGTCGGACATGACTGAACGACTGAACTGAACTGATACACGTGAGTGTGTATCGACTTGTTACAGAGGTAAAAATTGTGTTATAATGGAAAGCTTTACTTTGGCCCTTAAGTAAAAAACCCAAAGAATGAAGTCATGAGGACATGCAACTCTCTCTCCCTCATTCATTCATTTGTTAAGCATTGTTTTAGAAGTAAGCAGAAAAATAGGCAAAGCTCTCACAGAATTTATGTTTTAGAAGACAAACAATATACACAAATACATAAAAAAGTTGGTGCCTAAATGTGAAGCAAGTAGATAAAGCAGGATGAAGTAACAGAGAGTAACCTTAGTTGGGGGAAGCAGCGGGAAGGGCATTGCTATTTGAGGTATATTGTCAGGAGGTTCCCCAGATTGTGGCATTTGAGCAAAATCTGAAAGTTGCCTCTCACTTCTGAAAAACAGACCTGGTACATTTTTTACTTTAGTATGGCATTTCCATATTTATTTATAATGCAACATTTTCAACACTCTGGTGCAGTTTTATCATTTAACTCCCCAAATCCCACCCCCCAAATTGAATTCACATTACTATTACAAAGTGAATAAACAGAAACTTCAATTAAATAGAGTTGGGAGACCAGAAGGGGGAGCTCCCACCCCCTGCAATGACAATAGAGACCAACATAGAGAAGAAATTCTCCTCTTTCTTGACAATGACTCAGCCAATGAAAGGTCATGAACTCTGTCTACTATAGGTCTCCCAACTTGCTTTTCCTCTCTTTTAAAGTGTTCTCCTTCCCTTGCTACATGGAGACTTGCATGTGGCTCAGCATGGTTGAAGACCCTGAATTGCAATTCTCTGGTGATCCAAGTAAATCCATCTTTGCTGGTGAAATACCTGGCAGGCTGTTTGTTTGAGGTTAACAACATAGACCTTAAACAAGAAAATAATAAGGAAAGAGGCAGAACTTTGACCAAAGGTGCTGTCTCTTGCACCAGCCAGTCTAGGCTAAAGAGAGTTACTGTAGTATAACAAAATTGGTTTTAAATTGTCAAGGCAAAGAAGAAAACAAAAGAGCTAACATGACTCTCCTTATTGAAATAAAGAAAATCTAATCATTCTATTAGTTTTTTCTTCAGTAAAGCTTTTCCATAACCTAGCTCTTTTGTTTTGCAATCACAGAAAAATGCATAAATGGATTGGTTTTGTCTTACATTAAACAACAGAATAAATAAAACCATCTTCTTAATCAAGCCTCTGTAAAAGCAAAGGGCATAATATTTAGTTGCAGCTGTGTAAAGCCCATGCATTGGCTTGCTTTATGAAATTACTAGTTTTCTCCTTGTGTAAGTATGCCTTTTTAATGGCACAGTTTAAACTTTTTATTTGGAAGTAATTTTCATTTGAACATGCAACAACATTACAAGAATAGTACAAAGAATGCTTGCAGCTGTTATGTTTTGCCTCATTTGCTTTAGCTTTATTATTTGCTATCTTCCTATATTTTTTTCTGAACATATGTGTATAAGTTATGCATAATATCACCCTTTACCCATTAATGTTTCAATGTGTATATCCTAAGAATTAGGATATTCTCTTACATAATCAGTATGAAATTTTTAACTCTTAGTTATCAATTAACCATATTGCAGTTTTATTGACAGGTGGAACAAAGGCCTGTGTATCATTTTTTTCATTAAGTATAGGATCCAGTCTAGGATGACACACAATACATTTAAAATTCAGACTTATTGAATTTTCTTTAATCTGAAATAATTTCTCAGCTTTTCTTTATCTTATGACATTGACATTTTTGAACAGTACATACATCCTTCCTCCCTTTCCTTCTCAGTAGAAAGATCATCATTTGGAGCTTCTCTAATGTTTCCTCATGATTGGATTAAAATTCTTAATATGAATATTATTCAAGTAATTTTATGTCCTTTACAGGGTATCATATACACTGGCACATGATGTCCATCTGCTCTTCATTTTTGAAGTCAACTTTGATCTCCTGGCTAAGTTATGGTCCAGTTACATGATCACGTGGTCACTATTTTTTCTCTTGCAGCTAAGAAGCATCTGTCAGGAGGTACTTTTCAACCATGCATATACCATACTCTGCATCAAAACTTCCCCTGTTGGTTTATCATCATTGATGATTCTTGAGTGAACTAGTCTTTACTGTTATAGTTGCAAAATGTTGATTTTTAAACTCTAGCCCTCTCTACATATCAATCATCTCTCAGCCTTCCTCTTTAATCAAGAGCTCTCCTTTCCCCAATTATTTGCTCATTTGTTTATAATCAGTATGCACTCATAGATTTCCATTTTGTTCAATGTTTCTGAAATCATTACTATACTTAATTATTTCAATGGTCAAATGTCCAAGATTTGGCTTTTGTGAATCCTTGAAGCTGTCTTTTAGGTCTTGTGACTTGCCTGTGATGATCCCATCCTTAATGTTATGTATAGTGGGACCATGGGCACCAGAGGTTTTCAGTGTCTCTTCTTTCTGGGTCCTACTTATACCACCCAGGTGCTTATGAGTGCAGATTTTTTGCTCATACCCAAACTTACTGGATTAACAAACTCAGATGATTTTTATGAACAGTAAATATCAAATCGATGACATAGATATAAAAAGAACAGGCAAGAAAAACTATTTATTTAAGATTATTGCAAACGGAAAGTGAAAGTGTTATTTGCTCAGTCATGTCCAACCCTTTGTGATCCCCACAGACGGTAGCCCACTAGGTTTCTCTGTGCATGGAATTCTCTAGGCAAGAACACCGGAGTGGGTAGCCATTCCTTTCTCCAAAGGATCTTCCCAACCCAGGGATGGAAATGGGTTTCCTGCATTACAGGCAGATTCTTTACCATCTGAGCCACCAGAGTCAAGATGAATGATATGGAGGACAGAGATGGAACTCAATTCCACTGAAATAAAAAGCGGAAGGATTTATAAGTGCTGTGGTGAGCTCATGGAAAAGAACTGGAGGACATTAGGAAGGAGGTTGGTCAATGTAATCAGGCCATCTGTGTTTGCTAATCAGCATTTATCCAGCAATTTAAGCTCCTATCCTCCCACAGAAACTGAAAAAAGGGCCCTGTCTTTCTTAATGGTTATGTTTCAAAGAGATGACTCCCAGTTCCTTGAAAAAGACATTCCAGGATTTTAGATTTATATCTCAAAGGGGCAGAAAAATAATTTATAACTGCAAGTCTTCCAAAGTAAAGACTAAGAAAAGGGAGGTCAAGGGTCTATAGACAGGAAGAAATCTGTCCAGAGCTTAGTCAAGCTAAAGGACTATTAAGGCCATCTTAGTCAATAATAATCTACTTTGTTCACTTGTTATTCACCTTGAATGTGGCTATTTCAGTTTCTGCCATGTAGTAGGGTCTCAATAAATATGTGTAGAATGAATGAATGAATAAATTAATCATGCATTTTACGATCAGAGTCATAAAAGAAAGAAGTAGATGGCTTTAGAGTTTAGCATTAATGGAATCCTTTAAAATGGTTGTCCCCACCCTCCAGGGGATTAACAGTGTCGAGACATTTTTGTTTGTCACACTGAGTGGACAGGATAAGTGTGCTACTGGCATTTAGTGGGTAGAGACCAGGGATGCTGCAGAAATTTATTTAAGCTTTGTAGGTATTCCTCTGTTTCTTTAGGTAGTATCTTCAAAATCTGTTTGAAAATCCGAAAGTCATCTGGAGAGCTTCATAAAAATCTTAATTCCAGAGTTATACTTCAGATATGACTAGATTGAAATGTCAAGGAGTGGGGGCTAAGTATCTGTATTTTAATGCAATATAAAATGCTGCCAAGGAAGATGATTTACAATCTAGTTCCTTAACATCTCAGCACCATATTCTTTCAAAACCCCCAACCTGTGTTTATTGTGATAAGGTGTCAAGTCATTGTTTTAAGCTCAAATTTAAGGAAAACATTCAGTTGCCATTTCCAAACACAAGGGTGCCTGTGATGTTATTGAGAACGGGTCTTAATTATACCCTCTTCTAGTGGAGCCTTCAGGCTTATGGAGAGCATAAGAGCAGTACCTGCTGAGATTTTCAATGCAACCTCAGTTACTGCTGTGTTCTGAAATCTAGAGGTGTTGAGCTATTAGCATTTGCATCAGTTACAGTTAAAGTAAAAGTTAGATTCAACTAGACCTTCTTAAGTAAGCCTGTGATTTAAAAAAAATTGCAAAATGCTTTCCTTTGAACATGTTCTGGATTCTATGTCCAAGATGGGGCAATATATAATCCTAGAGAGGTTTATGGCACATGCTCCATTCTTGAAAATTAGCTGAGGAAATTGTCTGTAATTATTTTAACTGGATTTAAAAAGGAAAAATAGCCATTAATTAGTATCAATTATATAACTCTCAGAGAATTGATGAGAATAAACCTTTAAATCTTGCATTACTGTGAAAATTAAAGTTTTATTCAAAGGGCTGTGGGGATTATAATAGCAGTAATTTCCAGTGCTGGCTAAGGGCTTATTGTTTCAGGCACTCTTCTCAGTGGTTCATGTGTATCATCTCATTTAACTCTGAGGCTGAGAGAGGTTAATTAACTTGCTCAAGGCCTCATTGCTAGTAAGTGTAGAAGCAGGGCTTTAAATTGTGTGGCAGAGGGGATCAGGGTTGGGAACAGACAGCTTTAGAGTTAGCACTAGTGTAATCCTTAAAGATGATGGTTCTCAACTGGAGGTGGATTTCCACCCCACGCCACAAACACACCCCCACCCTGCCAGGGGACTAACAATATCTGGAGACATTTTTGTTTGTCACACTGAGTGGTGGAGGGTGTGTGTGCTACTGGTATCTAGTGGGTAGAGACCAGGGATGTTGCTAAACAGAACAATTCCCACAACAAAGAACCATCCAGACCAAAATGTCAGTAATGAGTTCCGGACTTGAGAAAACCTTTAACATAAAACCTGAAACTAGTTTTAATAGCAAACTAGATTGGAGTGTTTGACATCACTAAGAATTCCTTAGGCCAGATGATTTAGAGAGGGTCTCTCCTCAGCAAACTAAACTCTAAGGAGTTATAAAACCTCTCCAATTGCTGATAGTGAGGTGAGGTATATCTTAACACACTGATCAGTTTTTGAGGGGAGTGCATTGTCTTTGAGAAGGGTCTTTTCATGTAAATTAAAGAAGAAAATTTTAAGCTCAATAGAAAATAAAACCTCCTTAATTAATATTAAGTTAATATTAATATTCTATGAAAAAAAAAACACTTTGCTCCTGAAAATATCTCATACCATTAAAGAGGAAAATCCATATTGTCAATTTCAAATCTAGAGAGAACACGGAAAAGAAAAGACCAAATCTCTCTGGAATATTAAAAACCTTTATTTTAATCTAGTGTTTCATCAAAACTGCTGGCCAGAACTGTTGATTATAAAGCTGTCTGTTTGCAGTTTCTGAGTCAACTCTACCAGATGTTTTATTTCATGAATAATTGTCTCTTCAAAGATATTTTCATTTCAGAGCAAAATGCTAATTTTGAAATGTTAATTTCTGTGTAATTGAGGTGATTTGGATAACATACCTTCAATGTTACATGAATTAAGAACTAAGATTCAGATTCTACTTAATTGTAATTAGATGACCTTTCTGGTTTAGAATTAAATTTGGATGAAAGTAAGCAGTTCAGGAAAAGAGTACATCAAGGCTGTATATTGTCACCCTGCTTATTTAACTTATATACAGAGTACATCATGTGAAATGCTGGGCTGGATGAAGCACAAGCTGGAATCAAGATTGCCAAGAGAACTATCAATAACCTCAGGTATTCAGATGACACCACTCTTATGGCAGAAAATGAAGAAGAACTAAAGAGCCTCTTGATGAAAGTGAAAGAAGAGAATGAAAAAGTTGGCTTAAAACTCAACATTCAAAGCACTAAGATCATGGCATCTGATCCCATCATTTCATGACTAATAGATGGGGAAGCAATGAAAACAGTGAGAGACTTTATTTTGGGGGGCTCCAAAATCACTGCAGATGGTGATTGCAGCCATGAAATTAAAAAATGCTTGCTCCTTTCATAGAAGAAAAGCTATGATGAACCTAGACAGCATATTAAAAAGCAGAGACATGACTTTGCCAACAAAGATCCATCTAGTCAAAGCAATGGTTTTTCCAGTAGTCAGGTATGGATGTGAAAGTTGGACTATTAAGAAAGCTGAGTGCCGAAGAATTGATGCTTTTAAACTGTGGTGTTGGAGAGGACTCTTGAGAGTCCCTTGGACTGCAATGAGATCCAACCAGTCCATCCTAAAGGAAATCAGTCCTGAATATTCATTGGAAGGACTGGTGCTGAAGCTGAAACTCCAATACTTTGGCCATCTGATGTGAAGAACTGGCTCATTGGGAAAGACCCTGATGCTGGGAAGGATTGAAGGTGGGAGTAGAAGGGGACGACAGAGGATGAGATGGTTGGATGGCATCACCAACTTGATGGACATGAGTTTGAGTAAGCTCCAGGAGTTGGTAATAGACAGGAAAGCTTCAGTCCATAGGGTCACTGAGAGTCAGACATGGCTGGAAAACAGTTTATATATGGAAAAATCTTGATCTTATTTAAAAATCAACATAATTTTATATTTCCTTGCTTGATTTTTGAACACATGAATTTAAATATATTCCAACTGGAAAAGAAATAAAAATGAGTAAGAGTCTACCAGAAATTAAATTTAACCTTTCTTTTTGAAGATACTTCCAACAAATTATGAGGAAAATCAAAAGAATATTTTATATTTCTTTAAATTAATAGGCTTTATGAATACTTCTCTCTCAAGTCATATTTCAAAGTCAGTAAACCTAAGCTACAGATTTTAAATATATATTTTAAATGTTTCAATAACTCCTTTCTAAGCCAGCATCTTTGAGGTCTTTGGAACAGATGAAAATAAAATTAAATTCTTCTGATACTTCTATTTTTAAATATATATCTCTTTAGTATAGTTGCTCTCAGTAGCTAACAATAATCTTCTGTCAAATGTAAAACACTGCATGTAAAATATTTTTTCAAATTTAAAATAGTTATGGATAAGCAATAACTGTGCATTTTCATTTGTAAAGAGGAAGAGGAAGTAATTACCAAGTAAAGCAGTCTTAGAGTAAAAAGAGTCTTAAGTTTACCTAGTGCATCACATTCCTCTTAGAGCTAAGAACATTGATGTCAGAGAAGGTGATTTTTCAAAGTAACACAGAGGAATTGGAACCAGATGTCAACCTCTGAGCCCTCGCAACCTCTTTCACTACTTATGCCACTACTCCCCGGGAGCAAAAACTAGATTCATCCCCATTCAACACCTAGAATGTCAAGACAGCATAAAATACCAAACCACCTGTTGTGGCCAACAGATGCCGAAGAACTTAAAATGTAGTTGGAAAAGTAACTAAATAGACAGTGATAAGTAACAGGGCACAAGCAATCACAGTGAAAGATTTTCACATTTCCAGTTCATTTATCTGGGTAAGCTATTCAACTGGGCATGAGATTATAGGAGAAAGAATGAAAGGACTTTTGGGTAGGAGACCTATGTGAAAAACATACATAGGTAGGAAATAATATAGTTTAAAAAATTCAAAGACTAATTTGACTAGGGCATGTGATTTGCATGGAGGATGTGGTGATAAAATTAAGAAAGATAGTTGGAGCTCACTGATTCTTGTGCATTACAACTTCTTAAGGGTTGTAGAGAGGTAATTTTTATAAGATGAAGGACAATTTTGTTTGTATATTTCTGACTGTGTTTTTGTTCATTGTGGCACCCACATAGCAAGATGTAACTTTAAGAACCTACTAAAATTGGTTCATGTGAACTTTTGAACTGAAGATTTTTTTTAATTTCTGATTGTAATTGATATTAATTTTGTGGTGTCCCTGACATTTGTAAATAACTTTCTGAAAATTACAGGCGTAGTTCATTATTATTAATTATTAATTAACTAATTATAGAACTTGTTAAATATTTGGAGATCAACAGTAAAGTTTTTTGTGGCAGAAGAAAAATGATAATTAAATGGCCAAGAAAATAAACAATTAAAATAGAATTTTAATAAAATCTTAAAGTGTACATTTGCTATTGTTCTCCCTTTTATTACTGTTTTTATAAGAATCCAGATATTTTTTTTAACTGTGCAGTTAGGGTACCACCTTATAAAGTGTTTAGGATTCCTTTACCTTATTAGGTAGTTATTCTTTTAAAGTGGTGCTGACAAAGAGGATCATCTAGGTCAGCACATTTTTGCATCATGCCAAGGGTATAAGCATGAAAATAAAATGAATATTTTAAATTTGGAGGCAGTATTTCACTTTGAATCCATAGATTCCTATGATAATGTAAAACATATAGTTCTAAAAGTAATGATAACTAATGTTTATTTAGCATTTTGAACCAAACATTGTTCTAAGATGATTACATGTACATAGAGAACAAGCCTATGAGGTATTTTATAGAGAGGGAAACTGAAGCACAGACTTTGAGTAAATGCCAAATGGTGGTGCTGGAAACTACATGTAAACAGTCTTACACCAGAGCACATTTTCTTAACTATTGTGCCATGTTGCTTCTTCTAGGGTAAAGGAGAGAGCAAGGGAAATTTCTAACTCAAAGAAAAATGTAGAGAGAGAATACAAAAGACTAGTAGATGAATGAACCCTTATGTTAAAGGAAGGTTAAGGGAAACTTAAACTTAGCAATGATAAAAGTAGATTAGAATTCATGATGTGAATGTACTTTTTTTGTCATCCCCCCTGGAAGGAATCAGTACTCTGTGGAGACTAGCTGACTCTATTTAGGTTAGAAAAATCTCCAAATTAGTCAATACATTTTTATTTATTGAAAAATAACAAGGATATTTCCAAAGCTGTCTATGAACAAGCTAAACAATCTCCATCCAGTGGTCTTCCATTGCTACACTGTCACAACTAGGTCACAGGGGAGGTACTGTGAGAAAATGTAAGGAGTTAATTACTGGAACCAGTTGAGATGGAGAGCAATTATATATTCATGATGGTACTCAAAATGAATAAACAATATGAAGTATACCAGAAAAACTCATATGCAGTGTAGGTAAATTTTATTAGTATAAAATTACCAACAGCATAAATATATGACCAGTAGTGGCTGCAGAGATAACCATATGACCTCTCCGTTAAAGTCTGAGTGTGAACTACAGTGAAATGGTTTTGTGAGCATGGTCCCAGTATCAGAAACATCCTCAATAAAAGAGTATTAAACCAGAGTCAGGAGATTGGCTATAGGGAAATAGACTCTCTGTAAGGTCAAAAGTATGTTGATCTGCATAGAAAGCAAGAACCCAAAGGGACTTAGATATGGATAAATATAGACAGTTAAAGGTGTAGAGTTTTTTCCTGAAGTTCTCATTGAATGGTTCTGTGTGTACTGATGTCAAAAGACCTGGGCACAGCAAGAAACAGAGTTCCCATATCCAGAAGTCCTTGCTGCTACAGAATCACAGGCACTGTATGCCACAGTAGAGACTTTGCCAGCCAAGAGATGCTATGCTACAACACAGTGCCTCTCTTCCCTCTCTGAGGGGTCAGCCTGCATTCAATAGTTTTGGGGGAGATAAGGAGATCTTTGGTTAATTAAGTAATAATTGTAGTCAAATGTTGCAATGAGCATGTTTGTGGTATCTTCTCCAATTTGCAGGATAATCTGAACTAATATATTTAATATCCCTTAGTTCCTTAAGATCTGATCGATTATTTTTTACATTGGTCCTGTTACTTAATCATCTTTACATCCATTTCTTCACTTGATAGATTGATAATTATTTTCTGATTTTTTGTTAATAGTAACTTTATAGGATTGTTGAAGGTGATGCCCGGCACATAGTGAGGTCTCAAAAAATGTTGTCTATTAGATTCCTCCTATTGCTGATATTGATTGTGTCCTAATATTAGCTTATGTGACGTAAAACTATCTCCTAGTTAACAACTAGTGTTTTTAGCTATGTTTTTGCGATAGATGTAAAGATGAATAAGACTTGTTAAGACAGCACTATCTTTCTATTACCTTTTATTATTTCTGAAATGTCAGTTTCTAATTTAGAAGATGTTTTCAATTTATGAAACTTGTAGAGATAATTATATTGATTTTATTTTTTTTAATTTTCTTTATTGTGTTGGTTTTGCCCAATTATATTGATTTTAAAACATATATGTCTCTAGCATCAAGGCAATAAATGAAATAAATATTCTCCCTTCTTCATAACATTTGAGGGAAATACAAAAGCTTCATACTTCTCTAGTTCCTTAAGAACATACCATGAAGACCACTGACATTAATGTTGTAGGGAAGAGAGTGTACCCCTGCTGACAGTACTAGAAAATACTTTAACCGGGATGCTAGAGTTTCTCCCAACTGTGGAAAACTGTTGCCCCCATAAGATCTCTCTCAGTTCTCAAGCTCATGAAGGAAAAGTCAATGATAAGAGGATAGGAAAGAAGAAGAAAGAAGTGGCATTTGGACAGAGCCTACAGGTAAGGGGTACCTGCTGAATGATAAGCCAGCAAAGGAAAAAACATTATTTTGAAATAATGTTTAAATCATTATAACAACCCAGAACTTATCTTTTTGGCTTGGGACATGGCAAAAGGAAGGAGAATATATTCATTATTCATTTGATACTCCCATGTAACACGTATCATTCAGGATCACCTCCACAGGTACCCAGGCAAGCCTGATTTAGTATAACTTCTTTAACTCATAAATTAAATACATGCGCTATAAGACCTAAGCGTCACTGAAGCCTGAACTTTCTATATCTCTTAAGTTCTGAAGGGACAATGAGTAAAAGAGAATCACTTTATAAGGCACCATCACCAGACACCTTGCTGCTTGGAGAGGTTAGATGTGACACAGAAGCACTATGCATGCCCATGGTGAAAGAATCTGGGAGAGCAGGCAGCCGCAGCCATTCATATTCACAATAAGCTTGGAAATCAAGAGATAGCAGGTCTGTTAATAACTATTCTAATAAACTCCAAAACTTTAACTGGCTCAGTAGGATAAAAGTTGATTCTCACACATTTAAATTTCAAATAGATATTCTTAATCTGCCTGTAGCTCTTCTTCGGTCAGTGAGTCAGAGACTCAGGCTCTCTGCCTCATGTATCTCTACTATCTTTAAGTCCTGATTTCCAAAGTCCCCACGTTTGTCTGCCTCAATCCTGAAAGTGAAAGAACATGACAGATTGATCACCCATAGACATGTTTTACAACAGACCTAGAATTAGAATGTCACTTCCACTCATATTCCATTGCTGAGAATTCAGTCACATGACCACACACCTAAAGGCAAAGGAAAATGGGAACTGTAGTCTAGTTGTATGCCCCTGAAGAAGAAAAAGCAGATTTGTCAATTGTTAGCCACAGATTCTTGCAAAACATTCTAATAAAAATCGTACATTAAAATTTTAACTGTCTCTTTGAGAAGCATTATGGTTTTTTAAATTATATAAAATATAAATGTCTTTTACATATATATACATATACACACATACATATATGTGTAGTTTTAATTCTCAGAAACAGCTCAGATTAATGTCAATCTAAAAATTCTCATTGATCCAACTTGAACTTGAAATCACACTCATCAATAGCTGGACAACCTTGTCAGAGATTGTTTATTCAGGCAGGGTCTGTACTGGAATCATCAAGTATGTCAGTGTGCTGTTTGATATAAATTAGGATATAAAAGCACTGGCTCTGTCACTGTGCTTTTTGGTATAAGTTAGAATATAAAAAGGACTGGCTCTTAAAATACACAATCTTGTTCATTTTCCTTAGAACTTAACTAGTAGAAATTAGCAGAGGACTCACTGGAGACTGTTCACATATGCATTTATAGCTGACCCTAACACTAAGCAGAGAATTACTTGGGCAGAATGCCAGATGTTCAGAAATGAAAATAAATTTTCCTGTTTTAATTAGTGCTTAAAATTGTTTTAAGAGAAAATACACAAGATTATATGCCATAGTAATAGAACAATTTTCATATATTTGCACAGGAAATACAATCCAGACAATCCCTTAAGCAGATTTTAATTTTCTATGTATTCATACTGCTCAACCAGTTTTCATCTGGGCATTACAATACCAAGCATGCATGTACTACTTACTGGGAAAATATGAATTATTTTTGAACCACTGTTATTACAACCCATCTCAGGAAGAGACTTCAGAAATGCTATATCATCCTGTCATCCCCAGTTTTATAGTTCTGGTGCCCTTAATAAATTTATAACTGCGGGAGACCTGTGCAATTAGAAAACTACATCAGAGTGAGATATGGCCTTGGCAAAAGCTAAGTAGCTTAGGGAAGCTGTTACAAAAAGCAGCCTCTCCCCAGCTAGGAAATATTATATTTCAAATTTAAAAATTAAAGGCAGCCTCACCAACTCAAATCACATACCAAATGAGTGTGCTAATGACCTATCAACAGTTTCTTTAAAATTCCTCTTCATCTCTTCTACAGGGGGAAAAAAAAACAGATTGGTGCACTGCTTCTTAATTGGCATGTTCATTAGGTATCTCTTCATGGAGAGCATTCAGCTGGCTTCTATGAGGCAAAATCAGTTAGATGTGGCCCCACCCCACCAAACAAACTATCCGTTGAGAGTCTCAGGATAGGAGAATCAGGGGTAAAATAAATAAATAAATAAATAAAATCTCAGGTGGGAACGTGAGGAAAAATGTACTGAGTAATTGCTTTCTCATATTGTAGAAAAAATATCGGCAAGGCAAAGAATAATTTGGGATGTATTTACATGTGCTGTGCTGGGCTTTTAAATTAGTTTAATTGGTATATGCTTAAAAGCTGGAGAACAATTCAAAATATTTACCAACTGGTAGAGTTTCTATACCAACTCAACAGTATAACATGAATCTAAGTAACTATTCTGCCTCTATCAGAGTGCCAGCAGTGGCGCCCTGCTCAAGATGTATGTTAAACACACGCTGTACCAGAAGGCTGTAGTAGAATAGCGATTACCAGTAGCCTACTATCAGATGAGACAAGACCAAACACTCGAAGGTAACTTTTGTCTTTACTCTGTGAGACCAATTCTGTTGCCCTATCAAGAGGGGGGACCAGATAGATGAAACCACTTGCAGTATTTGAGGCTGCCATGCCATGATTTCTTTAGGCCATCTGTGGGCTCCGTGGCATCTCATAGTGGTAGATATATTTCTAAGACACTCACTGGGGTTTGAATGGAAATTAAACTATTAAAATGTCAAGAAAATGCTTGTAATGGCTTCTTTTGAAAAAGTACAGATTTGGGACAAAGAGAAAATGCTGAACTATGCATGTTGAAATATTTGTGGAATGTGAAGTGTCCTTTTGCAAGGTCATCCAGTGTTCTTTGCCAATCAAACAGCATGACTAGGGAACTCCCACACACACTCCCTTCTGCTACACACACATGTGCAACCTTTTCTCAAATACTGTAACTCCCCCTGACTTCTCTCCAATCTCTCTAATAGTCTCTATTTTTCTCCATAATGTACCTTATTAACCAAAATTGAATTTTTGTTTACTTGCCCGGCCCCCCAGGTAGGATATCAGCTTCTTGAAAACATGATTTTGCTTTACTATTATTATTGTTCATTGCTGCATCCCCCTTTTCCTAGAACAATGTTTGGGACACAGTAAACTCTCAATAAATACTAGTGTAGTTATTAATAACTAATCCAGTAAAGAGTTAATGTTTCAGGAGTAGGCACCCCTGTCCATTCTAGTTTACTGATTCCTAAGATATCAGTGTTTATCCTTACCATCTCCTGTTGGACCATGTCCAGGTTACCTTGATGCATGGACCTAACATTCCAGGTTCCTCTGCAATACTTTCCTTTGTAGCATAGGATTTTACTTTCATCACCAGACACATCCAAAACTGAACGTTGTTTCCACTTTGGCCCAGTCGCTTCATTCTTTCTGGAGCTATTAGTAGTTCTCCTCCACTCTTCCCCAGTAGTACATTGGACACCTTCTGACCTAGGGGACTCGTCTTTTGATGTGTCCTAGGGGACATATCTTTTTGTCCTTTTATACAGCTCCTGAGGTTCTCACGGCAAGTATACTGGAGTGGCTTGCCATTCCCTCCTCCAGTAGGTCACCTTTTGTCAGAACTCCCTGCTGTGACCTGTCCGTCTTGGGTGCCCTACACAGCATGTCTCACAGCTTCACTGAGTTACACAAGCCTCATTGCCTCAACAAGGCAGTGATCTGTGAAGGGTATGTATACATATATCCTTTCTTTTTTGATTTTCCATTCCATTTAGGTCACCACAGAGCATTGAGTAATTATCTATTACTATTGGTTATTATCTATTAGTATAAGTTATCTACTTTATGCATAATAGGGTATATATTGACAATCCTAATCTCCTGTTCCCTTAACCTCTTAACTCTCCCTACCTTGGTAACCATACATTTATTTGTTTTCTACATCTGTGTCTAGGAGTAGGTACTTTTTAAAGTTTTTGTTTGTTTTGGTTTGGGTTTTTTTTAGTATGAATGTCCTTACAAATTTGGGAATAGAAATGGGGCAATCCTAACAATAATAACTTAAATACTGACTCCCCCTTTCTGAAGCTGGCATTTTTATAGGGATTCCTCTTATTGCTCACAAACTAGACCAGTATCAAATCATCCTGAGACAGAAGTGTCAGTGTCTGGTGTTTTCATCCTTGTGCCTCTTTTCCAGCTGATAAACATCCACTGCCCTCTAAGCCATGGGATGATACCTCCATCTACCACATCAGACGTTGTTCACCATGGAAACACCTATTTAGCACTACCCCTTGCTTTTCGCAGAAACATCAGTCCTCAAAATGCTAGAATAGTCGAGCGGTCCATACAGGAGGAGGGGAACACTTTTTTTCCAATGATGTCCACTCCAACTGAAATCCAAGTAGTCCTTTTTGTCCACTTCTGGCTCCAATGCCTGTTTGCACAGACCCAGATCAAACCAAGGGATCAGGAAAGTAACAAAGGGCCTGATACGTTTTCCATCATCCAGTTCATCTTTCCTGCTGCTGGCTTAATAGGCTTCCCTGAAAATTTCTTTTCTCTGCTTTTGGCTAAACCTCATCTCATTTACATGAGACACTAACTCACCAGTTCCACAAACACCATTGTGAATTTTGAATCCCACCTTGAATACTTTTCAGATGCCTTAATACCATACAATAACACTGTCAGGTAGGCATTATTATTCTCTTACAAATGAAGAAATTAACATTTATTCAGTTACAGTGACTTGTAACAAAACTGAATCTGATTGGGACTTGAACCCATGTGGCTGGAGCTCGAACTCAGCCAAAACCCATAGTACCTGGTTTCAGGGTCTACTGAAGCTCAGGTTCTTGGTGTCTCATCACATAAAGAATTCAGTGAGAGACAAAGTGATAGGTAAGAAATGGGATTTATTTAGAAAGAAACCCACTTGCAGAGGGTGAGTCTGGGGGCTTTGAAATGTGGCATAGTTAATTTTTATGGGCTAGGTAATTTTATAGGCTAATGAGTGGGAGGTTTATTCCAACTATTTGGGGAAAAGGTAGAGATTTATAGGAATTGGGCCACTTTTTGGTCTTTTGATGGTGCCTTGGAACTGTCATGGTACCTCTGGGTGTGCATTTAGCTTGCTGATTGAAGGTGAAGCTGTAGTCAAAGTTGACTTGTCTGCCATCTTGGACCCATTTGATTCTAATGGGTCTATGTTGTGTCCTTGGGCTATCTCATTCTTTCAAAAACTGTGCCTTGCTCCTTTCCCTGCTGTTTCAAAACTAGAAAGTGATGAAAGATAAAAGCGAGATTCAACCTCAGAATTTTTCTTTAATCTCAAGTGTGAGCTCTGAATGGCTAAACCATATCTAGTTAAAATAAACATACTGAATAACATTACTCTTTTCATGAATCATAGTACTAGGAAAAGAAGAAAGCAAGCTTACTCTTAGAGGGCTGAGAGAAGCTAAGAAACAAGATGAACAAGATGCATAATGAACATGGCTAAACTATAGTCATTTCACCTGGAATGAGGTGAATTCCAATTTCAACATTAATCCCAGCCTCTCACCAATCAGTTAATCAGGTTAGGAGACAGACCTTTGCCTACAGTACTTCAGAAGGGACCTGCCACCTTAACCCTCATTCAGCCCTCTCCCTATTTAAAATATCTGGTCTCATTATCATCCCATCTAAGAGCTGTTCCACTTCATTATGTTGAGGAATTAAGAATAAAGGCAAAATGATTTCCTAAATGTTATTCCTGAATATTCATTGGAAGGACTGATGCTGAAGCTCAAACTGCAATACTTTGGCCACCTGATATGAAGAACTGACTCATTCGAAAAGACCCTGATGCTGGCAAGATTGAAGGTAGGAGGAGAAGGGGATGACAGAGGATGAGATGGTTGGATGGCATCACCAATTAGATGAACATGAGTTTGAGCAAGCTTTGGGAGTTGGTGATGGACAGGGAAGCCTGGGGTGCTGCAATCCATAGGGTCATAAAGAGTTGGACTCAACTGAGTGACTGAACTGAACTGAAATGTTTTTAATTCAGTTCTATAAACTGTGTAATTGAAATGGGAATCCTAGTTCTTGTTAAAGAACAGAGCCAAAGAATGAACTTCACAAACACATAAATACTGTAGCAAGCAAATAGGATTTATTAAAGAGAAGGAGAGTATAAAGCTCGAAGCAAAGACACTGAGATAGGGTAAAGAGTCCCCCAGAGGCAGGGCTTATAACAGTTTATATCCTTACCAGTATTAATCTGTACATTTTTGGTTGGCTTCTGTCCTTGAAATACATCATTTCTAACCTATCAGTTTAAAGGTCAAAATGTTTAACTTAATATCTTTATGGCTTCTTTTGATCCTCAGGTTAAGTTGCCACCCTTTTTCATGCCCTCTGGCATATGGAAGAGAGAAGTTAATTGTTGCCTTTCCCAGGATCTGAGTGCTGATAATTTATCAGACCAAGGACACATTCCAGGAATTCAGGACAGAAGGTATAGCTTTAGGGTAATGGAGTGAGATATTTATTGAAAACAAGACTGAGGTCTGAGTCCCGCACTGACTGCCTAGCAATTTATACCTCATAATCAGGTCCTTTGAAAGTATAGCACTACCTAGAAATTAGTGAATAAAGGTACTAAAGGTACTAAAGTAATATTTGTGAGGCTGTTAATCTAATCAGAATAAATAATTGGACTACACACATCCCAGAGAGCCCCTTTCAGTCCACATAAAAGTGTAGTGCTTTGAAGTATTACATATATTTATAAAATGTACATCTCTACTTTAGCATCCTAGCACAGTACTTGCAGTAATCACAAATGGTTTTAGTTAATTGAGAAACAACCTTTAATCATCCCATCCATCTTTCTGCCAGTAAAAGATAGTCTCTATGTTACAGTTCTTTTTGTTTTATAACTTTAAATTTCTCAAACTATGGACAGTTTAACAGTTTCCTTAGAAATTAAATTGGATGAAGAAAAAAGAAAGTGTATAAAATAATAATTAAGCTTAACTCCACCCCAGTTCTTCACAAGTCTCCCAAAATACCTTGCAAATGCTATATTTCAGGCAAATTTAGAAATCTACTTGTACCAGTGCATATTGAAAGAATGTCAAGGGAAAATGCAAATTTGCATGCCTGAGGCAAAGACTGTGCCAGAATGCATGGAGGCTACAGAGAAACATTATAGCGTTAACAGATGCTCCATTGGACATATTAGCATAGAGATTCTTGTGTGCTCTGGAAAGAGGAGAGAAGGGAGTAGGATTGGGACTGCTTCATGGCTGAATCTCCATTTCCCTTCCTCTTCCCTCCTGCAATTCCTTCTCTGTCCTCTGGTTTGCCTCTATCTTCCTCTCCTTGCTTTCATCTTCCTCCTTCAACCTACAAAATGTTACAGATGTAGCTTAGCAGGGGGAGATGGTAAAGACATTCAAGTTCCTTTTCTGCCTCAAATGCTGAGCAGAGCTCAGAACCACTAAGCTGGTTTGGGTAAAGCTGAGCCTCAATATTTATACACCCTCTTTTCTAAGGTTCAGTTCAGTTCAGTCGCTCATTCGTGTCCTACTCTTTGCAACCCCATGAACTACAGGATGCCAGGACTCCTCTGGAGTCTACCCAAAGCTATGTCCATTGAGTCAGTGATGCCATGCAACCATCTTATCCTCTGTTGTCCCCTTCTCCTTCTTCCCTCAATCTTTCCCAGGGAATCATCAGGGTCTTTTCAAAGGAGTCAGTTGTTCTCATCAGGTGGCCAAAGTATTGGAGTCTCAGCTTCAACATCAGTCCTTCCAATGAATACCCAGGACTGATCTCCTTTAGGATGGACTGGTTGGATCTCCTTGCAATCCAAGGGACTCTCAAGAGTCTTCTCCAACACCACAGTTCAAAAGCATCAATTCTTCGGTGCTCAGCTTTCTTTACAGTCCAACTGTCACATCCATACATGACTACTGGAAAAACCATAGCCTTGACTAGACAGACCTTTGTTGGCAGAGTAATGTCTCTGCTTTTGGATATGCTATCTAGGTTGGTCATAACTTTCCTTCCAAGTAGTGAGTGTGTTTTAATTTCATGGCTGCAGTCACCATCTGCAGTGATTTTAGAGTCCAAAAAATACAAAGTCAGCCACTGTTTCCACTGTTTCCCCATCTATTTGCCATGAAGTGATGGCAAGGGATGCCATGATTTCGTTTTCTGAATGTTGAGCTTTAAACCAACTTTTTCATTCTCCTCTTTCACTTTCATCAAGAGGCTCTTTAGTTCTTCTTCACTTTCTGACATAAGGGTGGTGTCATCTGCATATCTGAGGTTATTGATATTTTCTAAGGTATTGCCTTTCATTCTTTTTTCCCAGAGATGGTCAATGAGAATTCAGTCTAAAGCTTTCTAATTCATTGATAATAAAGGCATATAAAAATCCCTCTAACATTTTTGGCTATGTGATAAAATATAACCTATGTCAAATGTCATTCTTCAGAGTTCAGCATTATCAAAGAAGACCCATTAGCAACTCACCAATAGCCTCAAAGGGCTTCCCAGGTGGTGTAGTGGTAAAGAATAAACCTGCCAATGCAAGAGACACAGGAAATACAATTTGATCCCTGGGTTGGGAAGATCCCCTGAAGGAGGAAATGGCAACCCACTCCAGTATTCTTGCCTGAAGAATCCCATGGACAGCAGAGCCTGGCCGGCTACAGTCTAAGGGGTTGCAAAGAGTCGTGCATGACTGAGCAAGCACCCAATAGTTTCAAAATGTGGCCTTGAGAACACTGAGAGGACCTTACCAGATCAGACACTGGTTATTGTATATGGACTATCTTATTTAGACCATAGAACAGTGTTGAGAAATAAATTATTTTATATCCTCAATTTATAGGTGAGAAAATTAGAGTGTAAAATGATAAACTAGTTTGTTTGTCAGATATTCATTGGAAGAGCTAAGATTCAAACCCTCGTCTGCCAGAACTCCTTAGAACTAAACCATATAAAGAATAGTCATCTGAGATTTCTTCTCCTCATCATCTTTCAATGACTTTCCTATTATTTTCATTACTTCTAACAACCCAGAGTTACCAGGCACCTAATTCCCATGGACATTCTTTTCTTTCCTCCTTTTTCAACTAAAGATGCTAATGTCTAGTTCCTTTGGATGATCTACCCTGTGAGAAATCGATGTAATCATCAAGTACCCTGCCTGAGACAAGGAGCCCATGAGATCAATCTCCAAAGTGGGTCTGGGGCCTGATGAGAGTTTCTCCCAAAAGTCATGTCTCTTTGGTTTCTTCAGTTTAAACCAAACTCCAGGCAAAAAATATATGTAGATAGATTAGACACATGTAACAAAGTGACCAATGGGAAGAATGATTAATCACTCCAAACATCTGAAGATATACACTGGTTAGTCCAACTGCCACTCAAGAGGGATAAGAAAAAAGTAAGCGTTGGAAATAGAGGTGAAAAGAGCACCATCTGACTAATGACCCCCACATGAAATGCATAGAATTCATTTCAAGAGTTACAGTGGTAGAAATAAATGATGCTGGTTTTGTGGAGGCAAGGACTCCTGGTCTGGCTCTCTACTTTCTCTCCCCCTTCTTCACTGGGAACAGAGACCATAGGAGCAGCTGTAAAAGATACTGTAACCTCATTTACAAAGTTTCCGTATTTATACCCACTCCACCAGGTGGGTAGAGAGAAAAACAGAGTTCATTCCTGTCATGGGCTGAAAGTTTGTGTCCTTCTCAGAAATTCATATGTAGCAGGCTTAACCTCCAATGTGATGGTATTTGGAGATGGGGTCTTTGGGAAGTAATTAGGCTTAAATTAGGTCATGAAGGTGGAGCCCTCATGATAGGATTAGTATCTCATGAGGAAAAGACCGGAAATCTCCTCTTGAGAATACAGACAGAAGGAGGTTGTCTCCAAAACAGGAAGATGGCTCTCACAAGACACCAAATGTGCTACACCTTGGTCTTGGATTTCTCAGCCTCCAGAACTACGGGAAATCAATTTCTGCTATTTAAGCTACCAGAACTATGGTTTTGTGATAGCAACCCAGAAACCTAAGGCAATGTCCAAAGACTTTGGTAAACATTGTAGATACATAGAGAACTACTAGCCCAGAAATCCTGGAATGTTGGGGTTAACAAAAGAAACCATCTTATGGATAGGAAAGAGGGAAAATGGAGTTGGAGGGAGCCCATTAATAAAAAGCTGTGAGTGAGCTGACTCAACTAGTGTCCCTGGATTCTAATAGGATAAAGAATTCAGGTATGACCTAAATCAAATCCCTTATGATTATACAGTGGAAGTGAAAAATAGACTTAAGGGACTAGATCTGATAGAGTGCCTGATGAACTATGGACAGAGGTTCCTGACATTGTACAGGAGACAGGGATTAAGACCATGCGCATGGAAAAGAAACGCAAAAAAAGCAAAATGGCTGTCTGAGGAGGCCTTCCAAATAGCGGTAAAAAGAAGAGAAATAAAAGCAAAGGACAAAAAGAAAGATATTCCCATCTGAATGCAGAGTTCCAAAGAATAGCAAAGAGAGATAAGAAAGCCTTCCTCGGCGATCAGTGCAAAGAAATAGAGGAAAACAACAGAATGGGAAAGACTAGAGATCTCGTCAAGAAAATTAGAGATACCAAGGGAACATTTCATGCAAAGATGGGCTCAATAAAGGACAGAAATGGTATGGACCTAACAGAAGCACAAGATATTAAGAAGAGTTGGCAAGAATATGCAGAAGAACTGTACAAAAAAGACCTTCACAACCCAGATAATCATGATGGTGTGATCACTCACCTAGAACCAGACATCCTGGAATGTGAAGTTAAGTGGGCCTTAGAAAGCATCACTACGAACAAAGCTAGTAGAGGTGGTGGAATTCCAGTTGAGCTATTTCAAATCCTGAAAGATGATGCTGTGAAAGTGCTGCACTCAATATGTTAGCAAATTTGGAAAACTCAGCAGTGGCCACAGGACTGGAAAAGATCAGTTTTCATTCCAATACCAAAGAAAGGCAATGCCAAAGAATGCTCAAACTACTGCACAACTGCACCATCTCACACACTAGTAAAGTAATGCTCAAAATGCTCCAAGCCAGGCTTCAGCAATATGTGAACCATGAACTTCCAGATGGTCAAGCTGGTTTTAGAAAAGGCAGGGGAAGCAGAGATCAAATTGCCAACATCCGCTGGATTATCAAAAAAGCAAGAGAGTTCCAGAAAAACATCCATGTCTTCTTTATTGACTATGTCAAAACCTTTGATTGTGTGGATCACAATAAACTGTGGAAAATTCTGAAGGAAATGGGAATACCAGACCATCTGACCTGTCTCTTGAGAAACTTGTATGCAGATCAGGAAGCAACAGTTAGAACTGGACATGGAACAACAGACTGGTTCCAAATAGGAAAAGGAGTACCTCAAGGCTGCATATTGTCACCCTATTTATGTAACTTATATGCAGAATACATAATGAGAAACGCTGGGCTGGAGGAAGCACAAGCTGGAATCAAGATTGCCAGGAGAAATATCAATAACCTCAGATATGCAGATGACACCACCCTTATGGCAGAAAGTGAAGAACTAAAGAGCCTCTTGATGAAAGTGAAAGAGGAGAATGAAAAAGTTGGCTTAAAGCTCAACATTCAGAAAACTAAATCATGGCATCCCTTGCCATCACTTCATGGAAAATAGATGGGGAAACAGTGTCAGACTTTATTTTGGGGGCTTCAAAATCACTGTAGATGGTGATTGCAGCCATGAAATTAAGAGACACTCACTACTTGGAAGGAAAGTTATGACCAACCTAGATAGCATATTGAAAAGCAGAGACATTACTTTGCCAACAAAGGTCTGTCTAGTCAAGGCTATGGTTTTTCCAGTAGTCATGTATGGATGTGACAGTTGGACAGTGAAAAACGCTGAGCACCAAAGAATTGGTGCTGGTGTTGGAGAAGATTCTTGAGAGTCCCTTGGACTGCAAAGAGATCCAACCAGTCCATCCTAAAGGAGATCAGTCCTGGGTATTCATTGGAAGGACTGATGTTGAAGCTGAAACTCCAATACTTTGGCCACCTCATGTGAAGAGTTGACTCCTTTGAAAAGACCCTGATGCTGTCCTGGGAAAGATTGAGGGCAGAAGGAGAAGGGGACGACAGAGGATGAGATGGCTGGATGGCATCACCAACGCAATGGACATGGGTTTGGATAGACTTCGGGAGTTGGTGATGGACAGGGAGGCCTGGCGTGCTGCAATTCATGGGGTTGCAAAGAGTCGAACACGACTGAGAGACTGAACTGAACTGAACTGATCATGTTGAATGTTGACTTTCACTTGTTCTCTCTGCCTCAGGTACCTTTGTGCAGAGCAGAAAAACACATCATCCTACAGATTAGTCCTGTGCTCAGCAGACATTTCTTGCTGTGATTCACCTCCTCCCTGATCCTTTTTCCCAACTGTTTATGTGGCAGGTAGATTGAAATTTGTCACAAGCATCTTAATGAAATCTTGAGTGGGAGTAAGTTTTATAGCTACAGTTACAAGCTCCAGTAGGTACAGCAATGGTGATTCCATCTGGTGCCTTTAACAAATATACTTGCTCATCTTCTTCCAATTAATAGAAAGCAGATTTCAGGCTCAAAGCCATCAACAAACAATAGAATCCAAATAAAATTGAATCACAATTTAAACCTAATATTACCTATTTATAGTAAGTGATACTGGTTCTCCATTTCCCATCTATCATGCAAAGTTTCCTTTTTAAGGAAAATCAAGAAATATTTAAAGGAAAAACTACTAAGCATATGTAGCCCATGGACTTCCCTGGTGACTCAGATGGTAAAGCATCTGCCTACAGTGTGGGAGTCCCAGGTTTGATCCCTGGGTTGGGAAGATCCTCTGGAGAAGAAAATGGTAACCCACTCTAGTACTCTTGGCTGGAAAACCCCATGGACTGAGGAGCATGGTAGTCTACAGTCCATAGCGTCAAAAAGAGTTGGATACGACTGAGCAGCTTCACTTCACTTCATTAAGCAAGTAACAGTGAAGTGAATTCAGTATGATAGGATTGTGGGAATGGTAGTCATAGGTGCTTAGATATGGAAAAAACTGGGGAGATGTTGAGCCAACTGCTAAGAATTAAGAAACAGTACCATGCACCACTTGGCCACTTCCATGGGCTTTGATGTCAAGAAACTTACGAGTTTACATCCTAGTGTTGCTGGTTGCTAACTGGTTAATAGGTCTTAGAAAATCATTCAGTCTCTCTAAATCTCAGTTTTCTCATCTCAAAAAAATTCTTAATATCCATTTTAATGGTATTATTGTGACAGGTAAATGAAATAATTTTTGTGACAATGCCTGCCATATAGAAGTTGATCAACAAACATTAGTTTCTTCTACTCTCTCCCTTCTCTTTAGTTACCATAGTTGGTAGAAGAATGTTTCATCTTTCTCCTCATCTGTTAGTAAGAGGTCTTTTTACTAACTTCTTTCTTTCCTTTAAACTGTGTTCATTAAATAATGAGCAGGAAAAGTACTTATAAAATTTACATTTCATATGAAGCAAAGCAAGTCGACAAACTTTTAACTGATCATTGCCACACGAGTATAGCACCTGCACATCCCTTCTCTACACCCAGATCTAACCAGTTTTCTAACCTTGTTGTTCATTGTTTGCAGTCACTATGTCATGTTTTCATTCATTGCAACCCCATGGACTGCAGCACTCCAGGTTTCCTGATCCTTCACTATCTCCCACAGTTTGCTCAAACCCAGGTCCATTGAGTCAGTGATGCCATCCAACCAGCTTATCCTCTATTGCCCCCTTCCTCTCCTGCAATCAGTTTTTCCCAGCATCAGGGTCTTTTACAGTGAGGTAGCTCTTTGCATCAAGTGATCAAAGTATTGGAGCTTCAGCTTCAGTATCAGTCCTTCCAATGAACATTCAGAGTCGATTTCTTTTAGAATTGACTGGACTCTCAAAAGTCTTCTCCAGCACCACAGTTCATAAGCATCAATTCTTTGGCGTTTAGCCTTCTTTACAGTCCAACTCATATTCATACATAACTACTATAAAAACCATAGCTTTAAATATATGGACCTTTGTCTGCAAAGTGATATCTCTGCTTTTTAATATGCTGTCTCGGTTTGTCATAGCTTTTCTTCCAAGGTGCAAGCATCTTTTAATTTCATGGCTGCAGTCACCATCTGCAGTGATTTTGGAGCCTAAGAAAATAAAATCTTTCACTGTTTCCACTTTTTCCTCATATATTTGCCGTGAAGTCATGGGACCAGATGCCATGATCTTAGTCTTTTGAATGTTGAGTTTTAAGCTAGCTTTTTCACTCTTCTCTTTCACCCTTATCAATAGGCTCTTTAGTTCCTCTTCACTCTCTGCCACTAGAGTGGTATCATCTGCATATCTGAGGTTATTGATATTTCTCCTGACACTCTTGATTCTACTTTGTGCTTCATCCAGCCTGGCATTTCACATGATGTACTCTACATGTAAATTAAATATACAGGGTGACAATATGCAGCCTTGACATACTCCTTTCCCAACTTTGAACCAGTCCATTGTTCCATGTCTAGTTCTAACTGTTGCTTCTTGACCTGCATACAGGTTTCTCAGGAGATAGGTAAGATAGTTTGGTATTCCCATGTTTTGAAGAAGAATTTTCCACATATTGTTGCAATCTCCACAAAGGCTGTAGCGTAGTCAGTGAGGCATATTTTTCTGTAATTTCCTTGCTTTTTCTGTGTTCCAGTGGGTGTGGGCAATCAAATCTCTGGTTTCTCTGCCTGTTCTAAATCCAGCTTGTACATCTGGAAGTTCTCAGTTCACATACTGCTGAAACCTACTTTGAAGGATTTGGAATATTACCTTGCTAGCATGTAAAGTAAGTGCAGTTTGTGCAGTATTTTGAACATTCTTTGCCATATCCTTTCTTTGGGATTGGAATGAAAACTGACCTTTTACAGTCCTATGGCCATGGTTGAGTTTTCCAAATTTTCTGACATATTGAGTGCAGCTCTTAAACAACATCATCTTTTAAGATTTGAAATAGCTTAGCTGGAATTCAGTCACCTCCACTAGCTTTGTCCATGGTAACGCTTCCTAAAGCCCACCTGACTTCACACTCTAGGATGTCTGACTCTAGGTGGGTGATCACACCATTGTGGTTATCTGGGTCATTAGGATCTCTTTTGTACAGTTCTTCTGTGTATTCTTGTCACCTTTTCTTAATATCTTCTGCTTCTGTTAGGTCCATACCATTTCTGTCCTTTATTGTGCCCATCTTTGCGTCAAATGTTCCCTTGGTATCTCTAATTTTCTTGAAGAGATCTCTAGTCTTTCCCATTCTATTGTTTTCCTCTATGTTTTTGTATTGTTCACTTAGGAAGGCTTTCTTGTCTCTCTGCATTCAGTTGGGTGTATCTTTCCCTTTCTCCTTTGCCTTTCACATCTCTTCTTTTCCCAGCTATTTGTAAGGCCTCTCAGACAGCCACTTTGCCTTCTTTTCCTGTGGGATGGTTTTAGTCACCACCTCCTATACAGTGTTCTGAACCTCTGTCCATAGTTCTTCAGGCATTCTGTCTGCCAGATCTAACCTCTTGAATCTATTTGTCACCTCTACTGTATAATCATAAGGGATTTGACTTAGGTGATACCTGAATGGTCTAGTGGTTTCCCCTACTTTCTTTAATTCTGAATTTTGCAATAAGGAGTTCATGATTTGAGCCACAGTTAGCATCATGTCTTGTTTTTACTAACTGTATGGAGTTTTCTCATCTTACAGTTCCTTATTCCTTGTTTTCTGTATAGTTTTACTTCCCTGAACTACTTTTTGAAAGTGCCACCCTCCCAGTGGCTCCCCTAAGCACGATCATATCAGAAAGAAACAGTCTTGGGTTTTTTTAAGTTCTGTGTTCTGAGCTTATAGAAACTTAGGCTTAACTCTAAACACTATACTCTCCATATTTTCCCAAAGTAAGATCATGAAACACAGATTTTAGCTTTAATTATTATAAAACATTAGTGCCCTGCACTGATGGAAAAGTCCTGGGTAGGATCAGATTCTCACTAGCATGAAGAGGTCCTAAGTCACATGGTTATTCAAATGGTGTAGACATTTTTAAAAATTATTTACTTGTTTGTTTATTTTTGGCTATGCTAGGTTGCTACATGCGGTGAGCAAGGGGCTCCTTTTTAGTTGCAGTGGCTTCTCTTACTGCAGAGCGCAGGCTATAGGGCATGCAGGTTTTGGTAGTTGCAACACAGGCTCATAGTTGTGACCCGGGGGCTTAGTTGCCCCGCAGGATGTGGAATGCTCCCAGACCAGGGATCGAACCCCTGTCCCCTGCATTGCCAGGCACACTCTAAACCACTGGACCACCAGACAAATCATTTAAAGAGCAAAACTATCCCCTTTGGTCATTTAAAAAGCAAAAATATCTCCTTATTCTTGTTGCTTCAACATCCCTCAGGGTCCAAGTTGGGTTCTGAGCATATCCATATGTTAGCCTACAAGTAGGGGAAAGAAAGGAAATCCAGTATCAGAAATGGAAAGTCAGGCTCCAGTTTTGTTGGAACTATCATGGAGGAATGATTTAAGGAGAATCAAATCTCTGTTTTAGGAGGGTCTTAGTCATTAGGGAAAGTAAAATTAAAACCATGATAAGATACCACTTAATACCCACTAAGATAGGTATAATTAAAAAGACAAAAAATATCATGTGTTGGTAAGGATGTGGAAAATTGGAAATTCTTCTACATCGCTGGTGCAAATGCAAAACAGAGTACTCACTTTGGAGAACAGTCTGGAAGTTCCTCAAAAACCTTAAACATAGGTTTACCACATAGTGCAGTCATTACACTCCTGGTATATACACAAGAAAATTGCAAACATATGTTTACACAAAAACTTGAGCATGAATGTTCATAGGTGCAGTATTCATAACAGCTAAAAGGGGATGCAAACCAAATATCCATCAACTGATAAACTGATATACAAAATACAGTATAACTATACAATGGAATGTTATTTGAGCATACAAAAGAAATGAAGAGCATGCTACAACATGGATGAACCTTGAAACATCATGAAAAGTAAAAGAGGCCAGATACAAAAGGCTACATGTTATATGAGTCTGTTTTATGACAGGTCCAAAGTAGACAAATTTAAAAAGAGGACAATAGATTAGTATTTGCCAGGGGCTACAGGGAGAGGAAAAGGGGAATGACTGCTCTGTGTGTAATTGGTTTCTTTTTGGGGTGATGAAATGTTATGGAATTAGATAGTAGTGAGGGTTACACAAGCTTTTGAACATATTAAAATCACCAAATTGTACACTTTAAAGTGATGAGGCTTATGCTAGGTGAATTATAGCTTAATAAAATGAGAAACCTTCTTTGATAAAGTAGCATTTGAACAGAAAATTGAAGGAATGAAAGGAGCAATCTACCAGATATCCAGGGGAAATGAATGCCAAGCAATGTGAACTGCAGAACTTATTCCACAGTTATATGTTCAATATTTAATATTCCTGTCCTCATTCAGTCTTTGTTACTGTCATGGCATAGTTTAATATAGTCACATTTTGTGTAAATAATGAGAGTAAATACAATCTTAAGAGACTTGGGAAGGGGAGATTTTAATTATTGAATCATGAAGAAAGGAAAATGGAAATATGAAACAATATAAGAATAATTAGAATAAACTGTAAAGAGCTGCAAAGAAAAAGATGATAAGCACTGATCCATTAATAAAAAATTTCAGTTCAGTTCAGTTCAGTCGCTAAGTCATATCCAACTCTTTGCAAACCCATAGACTGCAACATACCAGGCTTCCCTCTCCATCACCAGCTCCCAGAGCTTTCTCAAACTCATGTCCATCGCTTCGATGATTCCATCCAACCATCTCATCCTCTGTCATCCCCTTCTCCTCCCGCCTTCACTCTTTCCCAGCAGCAGGGTCTTTTCCAGTGAGCCAGTTCTTCGTATCAGGTGGCCAAAGTATTGAAGTTCAGCTTTAGCATCAGTCCTTTCAATGAATGTTCAGGACTGATTTCCTTTAGGATTGCCTGATTTGATCTCCCTGGGGACTCTCCAATACCGCAGTTCAAAAGCATCAATTCTTCAGTGCTCAGCTTTCTTTATAGTCTTTATAGTAAAAAAATAATTAAGCACTAGAATTATACAGACGTAGGTTATATCTCACACTGTATCAACTAGCAATTTCCTTGGGAAATTTTCTTCACTCTGTGTTCCTCAGTTTCCTACATCCTATATAAAGTTTGAAAGCAATAACATCTACATTGTTGCAAGAAATATGTAGGGTATTTCACCTTATTCAGTAAAATACTGAATATGACACTGATAGACTCTTAATATATAATAATTATTCACAATAATTATCAAAAGAGACCCCATACAAATTCTAAGTTGTCTTAGCTTTTGAAAAGTTATATGTTCAAATGTTTTTAAAACAATGAATGAGATATATAGACTATATCCAGAAAGAGTCTTTACATTTTAGCTATTAAAATGTATTAAAATCTTAGAATTTGCATAAAAGACTATACAAAGGGTTATCACCTACATTTTAAAGTGCCAGATGGTTAGAAACTGACCTTTGTTAGAGAGACAAGAATGTGTTGAGACTAAACTAAAAGATGTTTTCCACATGCACTCAATATTTTTAGAAAACAAGTATATTATGCTTAAAACTATTTTGAGAATAACACTGTGGTAAAAAAAACAATACCAACAATCACTTTACTAATTAAAATGTATGAAACCAAACAACTGTTTTGGGGAATTGATCTTGCTGATTTAGAGTACTAAAAGTGAGTACTTCTCATATTTCCCTCAGTGAGATAAACTTAGTGAAAAAATCTGGCTAAGCAAGGATGAACAGAAGTTGACATATTTGAATAGTTTTGCTGGCATATGTCAGAATCCTGTTTAAAATGCTAGAGAGGCTTGAGTCTTCTGGGAATTGAGGCAATCATGAAACTGAAAGATTACTGGATTAGGGGTTGGGGTAGGGGTCACATCCCTGGCTCTGAACATTCTCTAGCCAGAGAATCATGACATGTAACTCCTTTGTTTCTCAATCTTCTTTTTTAAAGATGAGAGGATTTTTCTTGATAGTCTGAGGTCCTTCTCAGTTCTAGTATTGTATGCTTCTATATACTATTTCCTCTTTTGGAAGAACAATGCTAAGCCTGAATTCGGGTTTTTTTTCTTTGTCTATGTTAGTTACTCAGTTGTGTCCAACTCTTTGCAACCCCACGGACTGTAGCCCACCAGGCTCTTCTGTCCATTGAATTTCCCAGGCAAGAATACTCGAGTGGGTTCCCATTCCCTTTTCCAGGGGATCTTCCCATCCCAGGGATTGAGCCTAGGTCTCCTACATTGTGAGCAGACTCTACCACCTGAGTCATCAGGGGTAAACCAGGTTTATAAGGCAGCTGTGAATTCCAGAGCTTGGGTCAACTTTGCCTTCATGGGTAGTTGTCAAGCATAGGCTGCATCTCTTTTCAGCTCCTTTTTCTTCTTTGCTGTTGTGGTTCATTTTGCCTGAAAGAAAATGAACTAGAACTTCTTCTATGAGCTTCTTATTTTATATTTATTAGATAGGGTAAACTCTAAACTGGAAACAAAAAATGAATTAGGGAATTGGAAGATTTAGGTAAGAATCTTACCCATCATGCATCAAAAAAGATGAATAAATCAAAAATATAAAAGGAGTTAGGAATCAAGGAGGATTTGTAAGAAGTTCTAACTTAAATCTCATGGCAGATCCAGAAGAAAATGGAAGAAGTAGAAGAAACACAATACTCAAAATAAAAAGAAATTTTCACAAAGATGTGAGTCCTCAAATCCAAAATACAATATGATTATAGAGCAGGAAAAAAATTAAAAGAAAACAAAAATAAATATACATAGCTCTATCCCACTGATCTCTCTTACTGGCACTACAGAACATAAAGGAAACAGAGCAGAAATTGAAAAAACTACCAGAGGGAAAAGAGAGATTAACTATTGGGGGAAAAAAAAAGATTGACAACCGACTCTTCAATGGCAACAGTTGTTGCCTAAAGACAAAAAAGACACAACTTCAAAATGCTGAGAAAAAATTAGCTCTCAACCTTGAATTTAATACCCAACTTAGTATTATTCAACAGTAAGTGAAAATTAGGACATATTGGTTGTAAATATGCAAAGGGAATTTTTCTGCCAAGCACCTTTAATAAAGAAATTCGTGAAAGGAAAATCAACGTTTAGAAGAAAACAGACCCAGAATTAGGAACAAAATCGGACCATGGAATACTTAAGTCATTAAATTGGCCAATTAACTTTTAAATCTTACTTTTTGTATTAAAAAGAGGAAAATTAAAATTAAACATGCAGCAAGTGTTGAATGAGCAGTGAAGTTGTACTGGGTCATTGACTTTTCAGTAGTTGCACAAAAATGTGAAATTATGATTTAGTAAACATTTTCAAACTGTGAAGTTATCACCAAAGTATAGAAATATAGTCAATGACTTGCAAAGCATAAGAAAGAAGAAAAAGAAACATATAATGATATAGCATTCAACAGAAAACATAGAGGAGATAAAAATCATAGAGAAAGAATGGTAAACAGAAGATAGTAGAAAATTAAGAAAATAGAATAAAAGCCCTATAGAAATAGTTTTGTCTTTAAAGTCAATATCCAGTCCTGAAAATCAGATACTCCACATAATCCACTAACCACAAGCCTACTTTCTTCATATAAGGGGCAAAAAAAGGGCAAGAAAGGGCAAAAAAGGGCAAAAAGCCCCTTTCTTCATATAAGGGGCAAAAAAAAAAACATGAAGTACTGCAGTTCAATTAAAAAATTCTCCACCGGAGGGGAAGCATATGTAAACCCATGGTGATATCAAGACAATGTATGGCAAAAACAATAAAAAAAAAAAAATTCTCCACCAACTTACAACTTTTCCAAAATGAAACTAAGATATCAAAATGTCCATTAGTATAAGTAACAAGTTTTAATGATAGGACATGAAATGCTTAAAACATTGCTTACTGATCATCAATTAATATGGTTGTTAGCAAACAACCGCTTTATATCCAGTTAAGGGAATTGTTCTGGAAAAACATTGTGAAGAAAAATGTTCTATGGAGCATAATTAAAACAAATTATAATAATTAACATACCAATTAAAAGAGATTATCTGACTGGTGAAATAAAACAAAATCTAGCTATATGCTGTAGGAAACACACACACCTCACACAACCGCACAGATGGCTGAAAATAACAAGACAGGAAAGATACACAGCATATATTATACGGGTTAGGTTCTGTTACAAGTGACAAACCAAAAGGATAGTGCTTAGCTGAGTTTGAAGTTGTCTCTCCTGTAAGTGGAGTCTGGAGGCCAGTCTCTAGGGCGGGCAAGACGTCTTCCCTCCATGGAACCTTAGCAGCCCAGCTCCCTTCTCTTCATAGCAGTATCACTCCCAGGATGAGACCCTCACGATCCAGTGAGACCCTCATGATCCAGTGTGGTAGACTCTGCAACTTAGGTAGCAGGACTGAGGAAGGGATGAAGAGACAAAAAGAAAGTGCCAGCCATTTTAAGGAATATTCTCCTGCTTTACACATAAAAGTGCATTTAATCCCCACAGGCCCCCTGAGATGAAAACTACTGCTGTTGTCCCAGTGCAGAAGGGCAAATTGAGGCACAGGGAGCAAGGAGTTGTCCAAGTCACATGACTGGTAAGTGGTACGAACAGAATTGGAATCTGCTTGTTTGAATCCAGAGCCTGTGTTCTTAAATACTGTGTAGTACTGGCAAATAGCTTCACTTCTCTGGGTGAGTATTTCCTTATCTGTAAGATAAAAAAGAGTCTAGTTGGGGGCCTGCGGGTCAGAACTGATGTCAAACAGGCCGAATAAAGTCTACGGATGAGTTTTATTTGGACACATTGTACTTTTTATCTTTCTTGTTTTATAGTTGCTTTAAGTAGGACATGCAGTGTCCAATCTGCCAAGGCCCTCCCATGCTTTTCCTTGTATCATCTTTTCATAGCATTACATTTCTGGCACCAGAAGACGTTTAAGTTGGGACCACCTTTCCGTTTTGGTGTTGCCATTCATCAGTGGGGAGTATTGCCTATGCAGCGGACATGAACTTGGGCAAACTTTAGGAGATGGTGAGAAACAGGGAAGCCTAGTATGCTACAGTCCATGAGGTCACAAAGAGTCGCACACGACTGGGCAACTGAACAACAAAAATGACTTTCCCTTCTAGCTCTACAATGCTGTCATAGTTTGCTAAGGGACATTCACCAAAATTATAGGGTACTTGATTCAGGATAACATCATTAAAATAGCTCAAAGAATTACTAGACATTTTGTTAAATGAAATAGTAACAAAATACAAGCACCTTGAGTTGTTACTGTTGTTCAGTCAGACTTAGACTGAACAAGTTAGACTCTTTGTAACCCCACAAACTGCAATGTGCCACGCTTCCCTGTCCTTCATGATTTCCTGGAGTTTGCTCAAACTCATATCCGTTGAGTTGGTGATGCCATCCAACCATCTCATCCTCTGTTGCCTCCTTCTTCTCTTGCCCTCAATCTTTCCCAGCATCAGGGTCTTTTCCAATGAGTCAGCTATCTGCATCAGGTGGCCAAAGTATTGGAGCTTCAGCTTCAGCACCAGTCCTTCCAATGAATATTAAGGGTTGATTTCCTTTAGGATTGATTCATTTGATCTCCTTGATGTCCAAGGGACGGACTCTCAAGATTCTTCTCCAGCACCACAGTTCAAAAGCATCTATTCTTCAGTGCTCAGCCTTCTTAATGGTACAGGTCTCACATTCATACATGACTACTGGAAAAACCATAGCTTTGACAATATAGACCTTTGTTGGCGAAGTGATGTCTCTGCTTTATAATACACTGTCTAGGTTTGTCATAGCTTTTCTTCCAAGGAGCAAGTTTCTTTTAATTTTGTGGTTGTAATCACAATCTGCAGTGATTTTGGAGCCCAAGAAAATGAAATTTGTCACTGCTTCCACTTTTTCCCAATCTGTTTGCCATGAAATGATGGGCCTGGATGCCATGATCTTCGTTTTTTGAATGCTGAGTTTTAAGCCAGCCTTTCACTCTCCTCTTTCACTTTCATCCAGAGGCTCATTAGTTCCCTTTCAAGCAGCTTGAGTATCCTTTACTCATTTTTTATATGCTAAATACATAGGGACCTAGAGATTATCATAGTAAGCAACGTTAGAGAGATACCATAGGATATCACTTGTATGTGGAATCTAAAATATAACACAGATCAATGAAACTACAAAACACAAACAGATTCACAGATGCAGAGAATGACTTTGGTTGCCAAGGAGCAGGTGGGAGGGGAAGGAGAAAACAGAAGTTTGGGATTAGCAGAGACAGACTATTTTATTACGTAGGATGGATGAGCAAGAAGGTCCTACTGTATAACACAGGGGAACTGTAGGCAATATCCTTTGACAAACCATAATGAAAAAGAATATGAAAAAGAATATATAAGTATATACATATAAAATATGTGTATAACTAAGGCACTTTGCTATACTGAAGAAATGACAAAATTGTAGATCAACTATATGTCTATAAAATGAAATATATATGGAAAACTCCAGAGATTGATACGATGTGGTTCTAATATTAGCTTTCAGTCCATATTCATTACAGTATGTGGAAACCTTCTGAATAGAACTGATTAATAAGTCTAGTTGCTTTTTTAATTGACTTTCTTTTCTTTTCTTTTCTTTTTTTAAATTTTCTTTACTTTATTGTGTTGGTTTTGCCATACAATGACATGAAACCGCCATGGGTTTACAGACCCATGCTCCCCCTCCAGACCCCTCCTCCCTCCTCCCTCCCGATTCTCTCCCCCTGGGAAATCTGGGTGCACCAGCCCCGAGCATCAATCCTGGGCTGGCGATTGATTACACATATGATAATTAACATGTTTCAATGCCATTCTCCCACATCATCCCACCCTTGCCCTCATCCACAGAGTCCACGAGTCTGTTCTATACATCTGCATTTCTTTTGCTGTCCCGCATGCAGGGTTCTAGCTGCCATCTTTCTAAATTCCATATATATGCGTTAGTATACTGTATTGTTGTTTTTCCTTCTGGCTTACTTCACTCCGGATAATAGGCTCCAGTTCCATCCTCCTGAGTAGAACTGATTCAAATGAATTTTTTTTTAATGCTGAGTAATATTCCATTGTGTATATGTACCACAGCTTTCTTATCCATTCATCAGTTGATGGGCATCTAGGTTGCTTCCATGTCCTGGCTATTGTAAACAATGCGGTGATGAACATTGGGGTACACGTGGAATCCCATAAGGATAACAGCTGATCTCTCAATAGAAACGCTTCAGGCCAGAAGGGAATGGCAGAACATACTTAAAGTCATGAAAGAAAATAATCTACAACCCCGATTACTGTACCCAGCAAGGATCTCATTCAAATTTGAAGGAGAAATCAAAAGCTTTTCAGACAAGCAAAAGCTGAGAGAATTCAGCAACACCAAACCAGCGCTCAAACAAATGCTAAAGGATCTTTCCTAGATAGGAAACACGGATAGGGTATATAATCTCGAACCCAAAACAATAAAGAAAATGGCAATGGGATCATACTTATCAATAATTACCTTAAATGTAAACGGGTTGAATGCCCCAACCAAAAGACAAAGATTGGCTGATTGGATACAGAAACAAGACCCCTATATATGTTGTCTACAAGAGACCCACCTCAAACCTAGGGACACATATAGACTGAAAGTTAAAGGCTGGAAAAAGATATTCCATGCAAATAAATACCAAAAGAAAGCATGAGTGGCAATACTCATATCAGACAAAGTAGACTTTAAAATAAAGGCTGTGAAAAGAGATAAAGATGGACATTACATAATGATCAAAGGATCAATCCAAGAAGAAGAAATAACAATTATAAATATTTATGCACCCAACATAGGAGCACCACAATATGTAAGGCAAATGCTAACAAGTATGAAAGGGGAAATCAACAACAACACAATAATAGTGGGAGACTTTAATACACCACTCACACCAATGGATAGATCAACTGGACAGAAAATTAACAAGGAAACTCAAACTTTAAATGATACAATAGACCAGTTAGACCTAATTGATATCTATAGGACATTCCACCCCAAAACAATGAATTTCACCTTTTTCTCAAGCGCACTCGGGACCTTCTCCAGGATAGATCACATCCTGGGCCATAAATCTAGCCTTGGTAAATTCGAAAATGTTGAAATCATTCCAAGCATATTTTCTGACCACAATGCAGTGAGATTAGATATCAATTACAGGAGAAAACCATTCAAAACTTCCAACATATGGAGGCTCAACAACACACTGCTGAATAACCAACAAATCACAGAAGAAATCAAAAATGAAATTCAGTTATGCATAGAAACCAATGAAAATGAAAACACAACAGCCCAAAACCTATGGGACACTGTAAAAGCAGTGCTAAGGGGAAAGTTCATAGCAATACAAGCTCACCTCAAGAAACAAGAAAAATGTCAAATAAATAACCTTACTTTACACCTAAAGCAACTAGAAAAGGAAGAAATGCAGAATCCCAGGGCTAGTAGAAGGAAAGAAATCTTAAAGATCAGGGCAGAAATAAATGCAAAGGAAACAAAAGAGACCATAGCAAAAATCAACCAAGCCAAAAGCTGGTTCTTTGAGAACATAAATAAAATTGACAAACCATTAGCCAGACTCATCAAGAAACAAAGGGTGAAGAACCAAATCAACAGAATTAGAAATGAAAATGGACAGATCACAACAGAAAACACAGAAATACAAAGGATCATAAGAGACTACTATCAGCAACTATATGCAAATAAACTGGACAACCTGGATGAAATGAACAAATTCCTAGAAAAGTACAACTTTCCAAGACTAAACCAGGAAGAGATAGATAATATTAATAGACCCATCACAAGCATGGAAATTGAAACTGTAATCAGAAATCTTCCAAAAAACAAAAGTCCAGGACCAGATGGCTTCACAGCTGAATTCTACCAAAAATTTAGAGAAGATCTAACACCTATTCCACTCAAACTCTTCCAGAAAATTGCAGAGGAAGGTAAACTTTCAAGCTCATTCTACGAAGCCCAAACTCATTCCACCATCACCCTAATTCCAAAACCTGACAAAGATGCCATAAAAAAAGAAAACTACAGGCCAATATCACTGATGAACATAGATGCAAAAATCCTTAACAAAATTCTAGCAAATAGAATCCAACAGCACATTAAAAAGATCATACATCATGATCAAGTAGGCTTTATCCCAAGGATGCAAGATTCTTCAATATTTGCAAATCAATCAATGTGATAAACCACATTAACAAATTGAAAAATAAAAACCACATGATTATCTCAATAGATGCAGTGGAAGTCTTTGACAAAATTCAACATCCAATTATGATAAAAACCCTCCAAAAAGCAGGAATAGAAGGAACATACCTCAACATAATAAAAGCTATATATGACTTTATTTTCTTAAAGCAGTTTTAAGTTCACAGAAAAATTGAGGGGAAGATACAGATATTCCCAGGTGCACTCCACCCCCACACATGCATAGCCTCTCCCATTATCAACATCTCCCAGCAGAGTGATATACTTGTTAACAGTTGGTGAACCTGCACTGACACATCATATTCATCCAATGTTTACAGTTCACTCTTGTGTCCATTTAGTTTTATATCCACCTTCTGTTTCATTACCTTGATTTCATGTCTCTAACCTAAGCCACCTGAATATGCTTCCTAATTAAATTTATACTGTTGTGGTTGGTTGCTTGTTTCAGGACCAATGTGTCAATAGAGGAGACTTCTCAATAATTTTATCTTTGATTGCTCGAGATTAAATGGGGCTTTAAAATTCAAACCCACTGCTTCATCTACCAGGTTATGGCTCAGTTGTTCATCATTTCAACACTGGCTTTTTGTTTCTCTTCCTAATGGCTATTGCACTTTGTTTCAGAGCTGTTTGGGTGCAGGCACAGAGAAAGAAGATAGTTAAGCTTATCTACCTTGTGCTTTAGCTATCAAGTGTAACGCAAGGACAAAGGAGTAAGGGAGTGAGAGCATCCTTATAGTGACAAACAAAAAGTCTCCATTGGCAAAGGGGAAAGTGAAGATAAAAGAAGACTAATGGACAGAACACACTGTAGAATCACATGCTCTGGAAAGGAGTAGGTTACATGGCACATCTAAAAAGTGTTCAAGTATCTTTTTTCTGTGTGCTGGAAATTAGGGTCTGGGTGGGAGCATTGCAAAGGAAGCTCTTACAAGGAGAAATTATTTGAATTGATGTTACATTTGCTTTTGATTGAAATGTTACAGTTGATTAACCTACAAATCAGTAAAATGCTAAGGGTGAAAATCTCATTGGAAATAAATTAATTAGCAGACTTAGGATAGATAGTCTAAAAATTGAATCATAATGAGCAGGCAGGTTGTCACTTCTCATTAAGCCTTTTCACAATTAAAAAAAAATCACTCTGTGCTTTAGGAGACAAGAATGTGCTGATAGAATTCAATGCTCATCAAGAGATGATGGGTGAAAGAGCTACTAAAAAGAAAAAGAAATGAATGTTTTTCTCCTCTAATCTACTTCAAATTAAGTCATATAATGATGGATGGTTCAGTTTACTTTGCATGACCCAAAGAGCAGAAGGTAGGTTGATTTCCATGGATATTGCATATCTGGAAATCTTTGGTCCATTACTTAAAGAAATAACACACCATCAGATAGTTAAATCTTATAAGGAAATGTGACTTCTGAGTTGTGTGTTATTTGATATGAAAAGGGATAAAATAAACCCAGAAAGAAGCATAACAAGTTCTAAAATTTCTCATGACAAAGACTTTTAAGTACAAGGGGCATGTGTAATCAAAGCACAGGTATCTTAAAAATGGTTTAAAATAGGAACATATATGTTCCCCACACTCCCCATCTCTTCCTAAGGCACTTTCCACCTGGCCCTTCCCTGTTCAAACTGGATTGATGTTTAATCTATCCCTTGCCCCGGGGTAGATTTTAACAGCTGAACACAGATCAGGAGGGAGTCTTCTCTGTCAAGTCTGAATCATCTGAAGTCTCTAGAAATTTACTACAGAGGCACTAGTTTGAAAGAAAAGATGTTTTGAGAATCAAAGCAAGGCCCTGAAGGATTCGAGACATAAAGTTTATGTCATAAAAAAATACATTTGGGGAAATAGATAAAGGCCAGAACAACCTTGTTTCCTGAATATTCTATCAACTAGGGAAGAAGGAAGAGTTGCCAAGGGAAGGAAGAGAGAACATACCTCAGTGTGTCCCTGATGAGAATTCTGTTTTCTTACTCCTCACCTGAGGTCCAGAAACAGTTGAAGAGTTCCACAAAAGTTTGTGTAAATTGCAGGTCTGTAATTCCAATTACATGTTATATGCACTAGCAGTGTAGCAGTGCTGGATTTTTTAAATCCTTATTTTTATAAGGATATAGTTTTGGAGAATTGAGAGCAGAGGTTTAGAATCTGTGCCTTTCCTTGCAGGAGAAGAAAAGATACCTTTGTTCCCCATGACTGGAGAACAAAGTGATAATGCCTACATTGGGCAGACACATGTACAGCATCCTTTTAGAGCTCCCCTGCTTCCCAGTGTGGCACAGGAGTTAACAGGACTTTCTTCATGTGGCCACAGAATGATGAAGCCATGACCTCGAGAGCTGAGGACCCTGGTCCCTGGAAGGCGTGATGGCTGAGATGGTGAGGGCACTGGAGTTATCAACCTGTGCTATCAAGTGGGAGACTGGAGGGTGCTGAAAATGTCCCAGGGGAACCAGCCTTGGGGTCAGATGTTCCTTACTTCCATTCTGCCTCATTTTCATTCTCATACCTTGGCACTAGACCGGATCTTCAAGAATTTGGAAAAATATTGGCATAATGGGAATGAAGTTAATGATTAACTGAGACAATGAGGAGTTGACTATTAAAACCAAGAACTGACTTTATCAAGACGAATAGGAGGACATGAGGTAAAAGCTGAAATCTTCTTTATTAAGAAATAAAATAGTTTTTCTTTTCTGCTCTGGAGTGTGGACTTGAGAAGTTAACAGCATCTTGAAGAAGACACAAAATCCAGATCAACAGTAGAGATGCATTATGGGATGGATATTCATTTTTATGATAAAATTCCTTACTTTATAAAACAATGCATCATATTGCAATGTATGCAAATATTGAAACACTATGAGGTACATCTGGAACCAATACAATGCCATATGTCAATTATACCTAAATAAAAAAAATAAAGAAGGAATAATATTTATCTAATATCTAATAATTTAAAATAAGTTAAAATAACTCACAAAAGAATGCTTTTAAAATTCTTCACTCTTAAGTGCATATATTATTGAAATTATACACATGTTTGGGGAAATCATCAATTGTCTAAAGCCCATTTAACAAAATTCAAGCGATCAGGCTTCCCTGATGGCTCAGATGGTAAAGAACCCGCCTGCAATGCAGAAGGCCCCAGTTCTATTCCTAGATCGGGAAGATCCGCTGCAGAAGGGATAGGCTACCTACTTCAGTATTCTTGGTCTTCCCTTGTGACTCAGCTGGTAAAGAAGCATCCTGCAATACAGGCCACCTGGGTTCGATCCCTGGGTTGGGAAGGTCCACCGGAGAAGGGAAAGGCTACTCACTCCAGTATTCTGACCTGGAGAATTCCAAACTGTATAGTTCATGGGATCTCAAAGAGTCAGACATGACTGAGCAATTTTTACTTTCACAAGCATCCATGTTGCTGTAGAGCTGATGGAAATTGTGTCTCAGTTAGAATCCAATCAGAAACAGTCAACATTAACATGAATGAGCAAATGGACAGGAAAGAAGGAACATCTGCTGAGAACCGACAGTGAGGTTTGAACCTTCCTTTGGTGGCATCTGAAAAAAGTTTAATTGAGGATGGGAAGGGATTCATTTTTGAATGAGCACTGGAGAAACACATGTGTACCAGCACATGCCCACAACCATGGAAATCAGATAAAAAGAAGAAGCAAGGAAATTCTGGAGGAGGTGGAGTGTGGTTGATGAGGCATCACAGAAGGCTGATGGGTAGTTAGTTCTTGTCAGAGGAGAGGTTACAGCAAGAGTAGGAAATGGAGTGAAGTATGGTGTGAAACTGAGCTACTGAACTGAGCTGAACTGATGGTGTGAAAATAATGTTTCCTTGACCTTTGCTTCCAGGCATGTAAGCTTACAACACTCACTGAGGACACCTACGATATTCGCAGGGCTTCCCAAGTGGTGCTAATGATAAAGAACCCTCCTGCCAATGCAAGAAACATAAGACATGGATTTGATCCCTGGGTTGGGAAGATCCCCTGGAGAAGGGCATGGCAACGCACTCCAGTATTCTTGCCTGGAGAATCCCATGGACAGAGGAGCCTGGCAGACTACAGTCCATAGGGTCACAACGAGTTGGACATGACTGAAGTGACTTAGCACAGCACAGCATAGATGCTTCACAAAGTACAGGACAAAAAAAAGCACTTACTAGGTTGATGAGGTCAATTTTCATTCCAATCCTGAAGAGGGTCAATGCCAAAGAATGTTCAAACTACCATACAGTTGTACTCATTTCACATGCTACCGAGGCAGTGCTCAAAATGCTTTAATCTAGGCTTCAGCCATATGTGAACCAAGAACTTCCCAATGTACAAGCTGGATTACCAGATCACCTTACATGTCTCCTGAGAAACCTGTATGCAAGTCAAGAAGCAACAGTTAGAACCAGACATGGAACAACGGACTGGTTCAAAGTTGGGAAAGGAGTACGTCAAGGTTGTATATTGTCACCCTGCTTATTTAACTTCTGTGCAGAGTACATCATGTGAAATTCTAGTCTGGATGAAGCACAAGCTGGAATCAAGATTGCCAGGAGAAATATCAACAATTTGCAAATATCACATATGCAGATGATACCACTCTAATGGCAGAAAGTGAAGAGGAATAAAGTGCCTCTGATGAGAGTGAAAGAAGAGGATGAAAGAACTGACTTAAAATTCAATATTCAAAAACTAATGAATGGCAAACGTGGCATCTGGTCCTATCACTTCATGGCAAATAGAAGGGGAAATAGTGGAGGCAGTGGCATATTTTGTTTTGGAGGGCTTTGAAAATCACTGTGGATGGTGAAATTAATGAAATAAAATTAATGAAATTAAAAGATACATGCCCCGTGGAAGAAGAGCTATGACAAACCAAAACTGCATATTAAAAAGCAGAGACATCACTCTGCCAACAAGGGTCCATATGGTCAAAGCTATGATTTTTCCAGTAGTCGTGTACCAATGTGAGTTGGACCATAAAGAAGGCTGAGCACTGAAGAACTGATGCTTTCAAACTGTAGTGCTAAAGATGACTCTTGAGAGTCCTTTGGTCATCAAGGAGATCAAGTAAATCCTAAAGGAAATCAACCCTAAAGATTCATTGGAAGGACTGATGCTGAAGCTCCAATACTTAGGTCACCTGATGAGAAGAACTGACTCACTGGAAAAGATCCTGATAGCTAATTCTGGGAAAGATTGAGTGCAGGAGGAAAAGGGGGCTACAGAGGATAAGATGGTTGAATAGCATCATTGACTCAATGGACAGGAGCTTGAGCAAACTCTTGGAGACAGTGAAGAACATAGAAGTCTTGTGCACTGCAGCCCACGAGGTCACAGAAAGTCAGATATGACTTAGCAACTGAACAACAAAAACAAATTATGATGAAAAAAATCCATATATATATATATAGTCAATTCTTGTTATTCCTGCTTATTATGTTTTATAAAGTCATTATGGACACTGGATTAGAGAACTGCTTCTAGAGGAAACAAGAATTAAGTTACTACAAGCCTCTTCCAATATTCATTGGAAGGACAGATGCTGAAGCAGAAGCTTCAATTCTTTGGCCATGTGATGCAAAGAGCCAACTCTTTGGAAAGACCTTGATGCTGGCAAAGATTGAGGACAATAGGAGAAGTGGGTGACAAAGGATGAGATGATTGGATGTCATCACCAACTCAATGGACATGAGTTTGAGCAAGCTCTGGAAAATAGTGAAGGACAGGGGAGCCTGGCATGCTGCAGTCCATTAGGTCAGAAAGAGTTAGACATGACTTTGTGACCGAAAAACAGCAACAAAGTCTCTGGTTGCAACACTGTCATCAACCTATCAATGCATAGCTTTGCTTTAACTGTTTTTCTGTTTAAAGACACCTTATTTAATGTATACAGTCATACCTTGGTACCTTATGTGGAATTGATTTCAGACTCACTAGGGTTACCAAAATCCAAGGATGCTCAAGACCCATAGTCAGCCCTCTCTATTCACAGTTCTGCTTTGACAGGTTCAAATAACCAGAGATTGTGTAGTACTATGGTATTTGCTATTGAAAAATATCCACATATAATTAGACCCATGCAATTAAGACCTATATTGTTCAAGAGCCGACTGTATTGTTAATTCAGTAACATTAAACTTACAACCGCACTAAAACTTCTACATGAACAAAGCTTATCTAATATGAGTATTTTCTCCATAAGGACTATCACAACCTTCCTGCACTTAGGAACACTAGGCAGCACTTCAGCACTACACTTGGGGGCCATTTGAAACAGCAAAATCACCAATAGGAAAGGAAAAAAAAAGAGGCTAGAAATGTGACACAAAAAACCCACAAAAGGACACCTGTTTTTAGGATGAAAACAGAAACCAGAAAGCAGAGTATCACCTTGTTCAACCTCAACTGAGAGCACATACCTCAAGGAATTCAAATTCAGGGAGTAACAAATACATTTTAGTGAGAAGGCAAGTTTCCAAGTGGAGAATCTGAATAATGAGGACTCGTGGATATTAAAATGTTAGTGGGTGCAGACCAAGAAGGTGATTTCTCTTCATCAATGAAAGTGAATCATTGAAAAGTGTTCTTTATTCCTATTTGTTTTAAGATTTAGGAATGTTCCAAATGCTTGTAGCAAACCAAACACTGTGTATCACAGATTATTGAAGATAAGGTTCCCGGGAAACAGACTCTGAGGCAGGGATTTACATTGTGCAAGGTTTATTGGAAAGTGCTCCTGGGATCAACCCCTGCAGGGAAATAAAATGAGGGCACAGAGTTAGGGAGGAGACACTTAACTGAGATGAATCACAAGGACTCACCAGGGACAAGGGTGGGGATGGGGCATGCTGGAGCTAAAATGGCCTTCAGAGTTGCCCGACACTGAGGCAGAAGAGCTGGATTTTTACAGCCTCCCCATGATAAGTCACTAGGTGCAGGCTGTCCTTCAGAAGGAGCTGTGACTTTGGGTGCAGTAGTGGGTCTCTTCAGCAGATGATAATTCCTAAAGACAGACCCAGCTGTATTAAGTCAACATCCCCATCAACATGCCATTCAGTCTCTTAGTCATGTCCACCTCTTTGTGACCCCATGAACTGAAGCATGCCAGGCCTCCCTGTCTATCACCAACTCCCGGAGTCTACCCAAACCCATGTCCATTGAGTCGGTGATGCCATCCAGCCATCTTATCCTCTGTCGTCCCCTTCTCCTCCTGCCCCCAATCCTTCCTAGCATTAGGGTCTTTTCCAGTGAGTCAACTCTTCGCATGAGGTGGCCAAAGAATTGGAGTTTCAGCTTCAACATCAGTCCTTCCAATGAACACCCAGGACTGATCTCCGTTAGGATGGACTGGTTGGATCTCCTTACAGTCCAAGGGACTCTCAAGAGTCTTCTCCAACACCACAATTCAAAAGCATCAATTCTTCTGCCCTCAGCTTTCTTTATAGTCCAACTCTCACACCCATACATGACCACTGGAAAAAAACATAGCCTTGACTAGATGGACCTTTGTTGGCAAAGTAATGCCCCTGCTTTTTGATATACTGTCTATGTTGGTCATAACTTTCTTTCCAAGGAGTAAGCATCTTTTAATTTCATGGCTGAAATCACCATCTGCAGTGATTTTGGAGCCCAGAAAAATTAAGTCTGACACTGTTTCCACTGTTTCCCCATCTATTTCCCATGAAGTGATGGCAAGGGATGCCATGATCTTAGTTTTCTGAATGTTGAGCTTTAAGCCAACTTTTTCACTCTTCTCTTCCACTTAATCAAGAGGCTCTTTAGTTCTTCTTCCCTTTCTCCCATAAGGGTGGTGTCATCTACATATCTGAGGTTATTGATATTTCTCCCAGCAATCTTGATTCCAGCTTGTGCTTCTTCCAGCCCAGTGTTTCTCATGATGTACTCTGCATATAAGGTAAGCAAGCAGGGAGACGATATACAGCCTTGACATACTCCTTTCCCTATTAGGAACCAGTCTGTTGTTCCATGTCCAGTTCTAACTGTTGCTTCCTGACCTGCATACAGATTTCTCAAGAGGCAGGTCACATGGTCTGGTATTCCCATCTCTTGAAGAATTTTCCACAGTTTCTTGTGATCCACACAGGCAAAGGCTTTGGAATAGTCAATAAAGCAGAAATATATGTTTTTCTGGAACTCTCTTGCTTTTTCAATGATCCAGCATTGGAGGTGTAATTTGAAGGTGTGAGTGATGGAGAGATAATATGGACAGTGCACCCCAGCACCTGCAAAACTGTGCCAAGTACAGAACATTTCTAGTGACTTATTTGAAGACAGTCTCAATTATATTTAACTACCTGAGGTGACAAAATGATGCCCCCCAAAGATGCCCATTCCCTAACCCCCAAAACTTATGAACATGTTACCTTACTTGGCAAAGAAACACTGAAGTTGTGATTACAGTTAAGGATCTTGAGGTGGAGTGGTTATCTTGGAGTATACCTGTATGTCCAGTGTAGCCACATGGATACTTAAAAGCAACAAAATTTTCCATGCTGCAGAGAACCGGAGATACGGCAGTATGAGAACTCCGTCTGGCATTGCTAACTTTGAAGATGCTAGAAGGAAGCTATCAGCCTAGGAACATGGACAGCCTATAGAAGCTGAAAAAAGCAAAAAATAAAAAAAGGATTGTAACCTAGAGCATCCAGAAAGGTATGCAGCCCTGTATTTTAGCTCAATGAGACCCCATCTTGGACTTTTGGCCTATGAGATAATAAATGTGTGTTGTTTAAGCCACCACACTTTTGGCAATTTGTCATAGCAACATTAGGAAACAAATACACAGAGATACTAAATAGTGACTGACTCCTAGGCTGAGAGAGAAGGGAGGCACCTGAGGGCACCTTTCCTGTTGTTGTACATAACATTTGTTTTTCCCTAAAGGGAACATTTCCCAAAGGCCACTTCTAAAACACTCAAAGTGCATTTCTGTTACTCGCCCAGGAATGTGCCGCTATATTGTGTCTGAACTTGCATTTAATGATGAAGATAAAATGATGTAAAAAAAAGGCTTAAGGTGATGGGTATGTGCTGACTTGTGTCCAGCTTTTTGTGGCTCTATAGTCTGTAGCCCTCCAGGCTCCTCTGCCCATGGAATTTTCCAGGCAAAAATACTGGAGCCATTTCCTACTCCAGGGGAATGTTCCCAACCCAGGGATCAAACCCACGTCTCTTGTGTCTCCTACACTAGCAGGCAGATTCTTTACCTCTGGTGCCACCTGGGAAGCCCAAGAAAGTCCTTGACCTCCAAAGAACTTGAAAGTTAGTAAGAGGTCTAGACAAGAGTATAACATAGTGTGTTTGTTCTTTGATAGAGAAATAGAGGCTTCTGTATAACCATGTTGGGAAAGCATTTAATGTTCAGTGAAGGCATCCCTAGGGAAATGGCACTGAAATTGAGACTTGAAGAATGTGGAGAAAGCAAAGTGTGCTCCTGGCAGACACAACATGAACAAGTGCAAAGGAAGTAGTAAAAAATCTCTGATATTTATTGAATATGCCAAGTGCCTTACACACATGATTCCATCTCTTTTTCACAACAAGCAAATGAGGTACACATGATTATTAATTCTATTTTCCATATAAGAAAACTGAGTAACAGTGAATTTATTGATCTTGCCTAAGATGACTCAACGTGTAAGTGATTGAACCCAAATAATCTGGCTCGAACTCGGCCCTAGAATCCTCAGGTTTAACCACTATTTTGCACTACTCCTTACTGAGTCCAAAGCAGGACTCAATGGCTCATACCAGGAACTGAAGTAAATTCCATGTGCTTGGAGCTGAGTATGGAGGGGGCAGGGAACTAGACTCAGCAATGGCAGGAAATGAAACAGAAATTAGTATTTATGGCCAGATCATAATCATATCTGTCTAGTACTCAAGATTTCATCAATCTTTGATGAGGATTTGGAAACTGTGACATTTAGTGGAGAGGCCATAGGCTTTAGTGTCAAACAAACTTGAGTTTCAATCCTCCCACTTTTATTTAGAAGTTGAACAATTAACTTAAGAACATTTTTTAAACTCTCAGTACATTTTCCTCTATGTTCCTATCTATGCCTTGGAGATCATAATAGCAACATCAAAGAGTTGTTATGAGGATTACATGGTGTAAAGTACATAACTGTCTGGCCTATAGTGAGTAGAAACTCAAATGCTCAGTTTTTTTCCTGCTTATTTTCCTTATTGGAAGGACAGGGCAGACTGTCTGAATATCTCTTCATGGTTCAGCCAACAGAGCAAGGACATGAACCAAAGTGGATAGTGGCCACCAAATTTTAAAATATTGCCCAAGATTTGGGCTTCAAACTTCAAATTTCATTAAATCAAATGTTAAATACCAAGGGCAGATAGTACGGAGGGAGGTCAATGGATTAGATTTCAGGAAATGTGAGTTCTAATGTCTACTCTACTGCAAGTAATTGTGTAACATCTTCTCCGAGCTTGTTTCCTCATCTTAAATAAAATCAGGTTGAATTTGATGGCCTCTGTGTACCAACTGGACTAAGCTTCAGACAGTACTAGAAAAATCAAATTGATCTCTGACTTAAGAAAGAATTCTCAGGTTAGCTAGATCGATTGATTGACAGATAGTTATAGTATATTTAAATTTTCTTAAACAATAAAAAAGAAATATGTGACAGACAGAGTCTTCTTGGGAGCTGCAGAGAAACTATGCAGGAAGATGATAAGATGTCTGAACTTTGATGTAAGATAAACATCCTCATTTGTTCTCTACTGTTGAGTAGATCGTTACTTCTTTAAATCCGTTTCTTCATCTATAAAATGAAAATGCTAACCTTTCTTCATAGCTGTGTTCAAACTGAAGAGTACTTACAACTTCTAGTCCATTCTTCATCCCCCAGGGAGGATAAATCCATTTATCGTGTTTCTCCAAGAAACATTAAACACTCCTTCCTTTTTGCTTCCATCACTTAGGATCTACATAGTGTATCATTACAGCGTGTACCCAACAGCCTCCTATGTATTTTTCCCTATTTTGATTTTCATAAGGACAGAAACTATGTCCAATAGGGCTTAGAATAGTGCCCAGTCTATAAGTATTTTCTAGTGAATGTTGATTTTTTAAACTAATAAATAAATAAAAGTTAAAACTATAAAACTGCATTTTTCATCTAGTAGATTAGATTTAAAAATTCACTCATGCAGGCAAATGAAACTGAACTGAAGCAACCTTCCTTGAAATCAAATTAATAATGTTTCCAGAGTCTTAAAACCTCTGTACCCTTCAGTCTGGTAATTCTGCTCCTAGGTCTCCATCCAATAGAGATAATATGCTCTTTCACAAGTAAAGAGAACAATGTCTAGGGGTGGGGGAAACCAGTAAGTAAATACATCACAATATTAATAGTAACCATTTCTGAGTAGAAGATTTAAAGCTGACTTTAATTTTCCATTTTATACTTTTCTTTGTTTTCCAAAATTTATTTAATGATCATTTAAAACTTTACAACAGGATTACATAGTATTTTTTTAGTTGTAAGAGAGATTCTTGAAAGCTTAAATATATACTACTAAATATATTTGAAACATGTTCATGTTCCTTAAATACATGTTACTTTTATTTACCCCAGTGCCCAATGTAGCATCCTACCTGTTGCAGGTACCCTATAAATTATACATATATGATTTTACGTGACTATATCCACTTGGGTCCTTAATTTATCTTTCCTCATTCTATAAATTTAGACATGTCACTTGCATTTTTCTTCTGGTCATTTAAGTTCCAAAGACATGCAAGTGTCAGCAGATTTATTTTTCTCCAAAACAGGTTAATGCTCCACTTAACTGTTGTCCAGATAGTTTCTATTAAAAAGTAGCACAGTTCTCCCTGAGAGATTTCATCATCACATGCTAGGAGGAGCTGAAAAAACTAGGTTATAAGGATTTGTTGGGGTGTCTGATCATTGCTGTATCACTGCTGAAGCAGACAGAAATGAAGTTCTTAAGTAAAAATTATTACCACTCTACTTATTAATGAAGTTTCTTTAGATAGAAAAATTGTTATAATGCTTTTTGTGTAAAAAGGCCAGTGTTTACTTGACAAAATTTATTTTTACTGAGTAAAGATTTCAGTCTTTCAATAGAATTAATCATTAATCATTATTGCATCTTTTAAATAAACATGTTTTAGTGTGTGTCCCTATCACCTCAAGGCCTCCTCTTAGAGTTTGTTACATCAGGTTTGTTTTTGTATTTCCATGAGATTCCCACAATATTCTTTCTTCCCTCAGGCCACTATACAATTAAGTCTCTGTTCCCAAAATAAACATCTTTCCTTCTCTATTCTTTTCAGCTCTGATTCTGTTTCCCTCATTCTCTGAAGTATTAATATCTTTAAAAGATAGATCACACTTAGTTGAATAAATTTAACATTTTTAATCTCCTGCTTACCCCAACTTCTTTTATTTTTAATTTTATTGAAGTAAAGTTGACTTAACAATGTTGTGCTAATTTCTGCTATACAACAAAGTGACTCAGTTATACATATATGTGTATGTGTGTGTATATGTATGTGTGTGTGTGTGTGTGTGTGTATATATATATATATATATTCCATGTATTGTCAGTTGCTTAGTCATGTCCAACTCTTCATGACCCTGTGGACTGCAGTTTGCCAGGATCCTCTGTCCATGGAGTTTTCCAGGCAAGAATACTGGAGTGGGTTGCCATTTCTTTCTCCAGGGGATCTTCCCAACCCAGGGATTGAACCACATCTCCTGCATAGGCAGGTGGATTTTTATCACTGCACCACCTGGAAAGCCCTCATATTATATATATATATGGAAAAGAATATGAAATTTTTTTCCATTATAGTTTGTCACAGGATATTAAATATAGCTCCCTGTGCTATAAAGTAGGGTCTTGTTATTTATCCATCCTATGTATCATAGTTTGTCTCTACTAATCCAAAACTCTCAACCCTTCCCACCCCCTTGGCAACAGCAATCTGTTCTTTCTATGTGTGAGTCTGTCACTTACTATGATGATTTCTAGGTTCATCCATGTTGCTGCAAATGGCGTTCTTTTAGTCTTTTTTATGGCTGAGTAATATTCCCTTGTGTATATAAACCACATCTTCTCCATCTATACATCTATAAATGGACATTTAGGTTGTTTCCATGTCTTGACTACTGTAAATAGTGCTGCTATGAACATAGGGGTGCATGTGTCTTTTAAAATTATAGTTTTTTCTGGGTGTATGCCCAGGAGTGAGATTGCTAGCTCATATGGAAATTCTATTTTTATTTTTTTTAGTAGTTCCATTCTGTTTCCATAGTGGCAACACCAATTTATATTCTCACCAACGGTATAGGAGAGTTGTCTTTTCTCTGCACCGTCTCCAGCATTTGTTATTTGTAAAGCTTTTAGTGATGGCCATTCTGAGGTGATACTTGATTGTAGTTTCATGTGCTTTTTCCTAATAATTAGTGATGTTGAGCATCTTTCCATGTGTGTATTGGCGTATGCTTTGTCTTTGGAGAAGTTAGGTCTTCTGCCCATTTTTTTTATTTGGCTATTTGTTTTTTGTTGTGAGTTGTTTGAGCTGTTTGTATATTTTAGATATAAACCCATTGTCAGTCTCATCATTTGCAATATTTTCTCCTGGGTGGTAGGTTGTATTTTCATTTTGTTTATGGTTTCCTGTTTATCCCAACTTCTGATTTCTATACTTACTTCACTACTGAAAATACTTTCTTGATGTCTCCCATCAATTCTTGTTAACAAAGCAATGTCTCCTTTCCACTCTCCAACAGCCTCCATTTCTTTATGCTTAATGTTGCTTGCTCCTCTATCTTATTGAAATTTACCTCTTTTCATTTAGATTCTTGGAAGGGTAGGATGTTAATGACCAAGGAGTGCGATTTAACTCTTTTCCAAAAATTCTCCATTAGTGGGAAGCAACAGTTTGAAAGTACATTTAATTTTTTAAAATGTTCACTGAAGTTAAATGCATGTTGTTTTTTGTGTAATGTAAAAAAAAAAATGTATGCCTAGAAATCTGTCTTTCTTCCTTGCACTCTATACCAACCCTTCCCACTCCTCCTCACTTAGTCAAATAACCTGGTGAGTATTCTCCAGTGCTTTTCCTATGTATCCATAGTAATACACTGGTATGTATATAGAAGTAGACATTTTACAAACATAAATGATATATACATAGTTTTTTGGTAACAAATAAGCTCATGTGTCTATTTTTTTCAAACTTGTATATTGCTTTAAAGCTAAAGGGAAGCCCTATTAAGGGTAGGAAGGAGAATAGCATGAAAAGTAGGGAGACATGAAGATGGACAGATGGCCTGGTTTGTGCTTAAAATGTCTTATAAATACATAGGCATATTTCATATCTATGCCACACAAAGCTTCTTAAATTTAGCAGTGGAAGATTAAATGCAGAATTTTGGATTTTGATTTCTTTTCTAACAGTCTTTTTGTTGCTAATGTTGAGAATGGAGAACTTAATTTAAGGGGCATCAATTAAATTAAATACATTTCTTTTTAAAAAGAGGACTTATTTCTATATGACTTTATTTTAATAGTAGGCTTTGATTTTCAAAAGGTGTGAAATTGAAAGGAGTTACAGTCAAGGAATAGAAACACAGCATCTTAATTTTAGTACTCTTCTTTTCACATTCCAGCTCTGCTGCCCAAGGTGATTGTATTTCACAGCCTACGCATATGCTGTAAATATCTTTACATGTGGTAAGTCTTATCCTATCACTGTAGTAATGTGCCTTAAACAAAGCATTAAAATCTTTGAACAAGATGGCATCTGAGTATAATGAGGTTTATCCATCTTCTGGAAAAATGAAACACTGTTTGAAGTGACTTTCAGAGGATGAGAAAGATTTGTACTACATAAGAGAGGATTTCAGTGTTCAGGTTAAAAAGAAACTCCAGTTGAAAAGACTTTAGGGGACTTTTCTATGAACTAAATGATCAGAGATTGATATCTTGTCAAGCACTCTGTTGAAAAGGGAAAGGTTATACAGAAGAGCAGATATTAGAAAGGGCAGGGGATTTAAAGATAAGGATTAGCAACATTGTATTATTATAGATATAGTTACAAACACTGGAGTTATAATTAATCATGTTACGTTGAAAGAAGTTAAGTGATCATTAGCTATTACCTGTAGAGATCAGAGAGATTTAAATAATACATTTTGTACAAAAAGATCCAAAAGTGAAAAATATTTTAGAATTTAGGGACCATTAAAGAAGAGATAAAGGGGCTTCCCAGGTGGCGCAGTGGTAAAGAATCCACCTGTAAATGCAGGAGATGCAAGAGATGCAGTTTCTATCCCTGGGTCAGGAAGATCTGATGGAGGAGGAAATGGAAATCCACTCCAGTATTCTTTCCTGGGACATTGCGTGGGCAGAGGAACCCGGCTGACTGCTGTCCAGGGAGTCACAAAGAGTTGGACATGACTGAGTGTATGCATGCACATACACACACACACACAAAGAAGAGACAAAGAATGAATTGATACACATTCAATGAAGTATTCAGGGAACTGGTATCTTTTCCTAAGGGCTAGAAAACTTATGATGCCCTAAGCCTCAGATGGATAGGGTGAATAAATTACTTAAGCAGGACAGCTTTGATTGATATTTTTCTCCATTCAAACCTATAAATGTGGCTAGAAAGACCTTAGTAACTGATAAACTCAAGATTGATAATTTTCATTTTAATCATTGATGTTGATGGTCATACATACCAGAAGCATTAAAGAAATGCAACCAACAATTGATTTGAGTTTTAATGATGTGTTGCTTGCAAGGTTTTTCAAGGCAGATGCTAAGGGGTGATTTATTTCTTCTCAGGTAAGGCCCCACCTGCTACTTGCCATGCTAACATGAATTCTTCATCTAAATAAATGGGCTTTCCATAGATATGATTACCAGAAAAGGGGGAAGGGGAATCTGACATACTATTTTTTTTTTAAATAAGAAGGCAGCATATTATTAAAACTAAGATGCCTTGCATTAACCAATCATTTAAAACTATCCATTTGAGACCCATAGCCCACCAGGCTCCTCTGTCCACGGAGCTCTCCCAGGCAAGAATACTGGAGTGGGTTGCCATTCCCTTCTCCAAGGGACCTTCCCCACCCATGGATCAAACCTGGGTCTCCTACATTGCAGGCAGACTTTTTTTACTATCTCAGCCACCAGAAAAGCCCAGCAACTAGCTAATCACTGTCCAACTGAGGCCCAATTCAGAGAATATTTTGAATAAATTAAAATACAGAGAGATATCTGGTGAAACTGTGGATTCTGCTCACACGTTGTCCACTCACCCTATGTGAGACTCTTACTGCATCAGTTTCAGGCTCCATGAAGCTGAGCGTATGCTTAAATACTCCTGCAGGAAATTTCTGTAAGAGTATAATGAAAACTACTGTTTCAATGCTTCTGTAAATCATAATTAGAAAGAGAAATCTAAACTCTCAGTTTATTATCTTGACCCAGTTTAAACACTTAACATTGTATGGATTTATTTTTGCCTTTTTTTTTTCCATAAGTTTCTTTTTTTTTTTATTGTTTTTGCCATACAATGTCATGATATCACCATGGGTTTACATATGCTCCCCCTCCAGAACTCCCCTCCCTCCTCCCTCCCCCCGCCCCGGGAAATCTCGCTGCACCAGCCCCGAGCATCAATCCTGGGCTGGCGATTGATTAGACATATGACAATTAACTTGTTTCAGTGCCCTTCTCCCATATCATCCCACCCTTACCCTCATCCACAAAGTCCACGAGTCTGTTCTATACATCTGCGTTCCTTTTGCTGTCTCGCATGTTGGGTTCTCATTACCGTCTTTCTAAATTCCATATATATGTGTTAATATACTGTATTGTTGTTTTTGCTTCTGGCTTACTTCACTCTGGATAATGGGCTCCAGTTTCGTCCATCTGAGTAGAATTGCTTCAAATGAATTTTTTTTTTAATGCTGAGTAATATTCCATTGTGTATATGTACCACAGCTTTCTTATCCATTCGTCAGTTGATGGGCATCTAGGTTGCTTCCATGTCCTGGCTATTGTAAACAATGCAGCGATGAACACTGGGGTACACGTGGCTCTTTCACTTCTGGTTTCCTCGGTGTATATGCCCAGCAGTGGTATTGCTGGGTCATATGGCAGGACTATTTGCAGCTTTTTAAGGAACCTCCACACTGTTTTCCATAGTGGCTGCATTAGTTTGCATTACCACCAACAGTGTAGGAGAGTTCCCTTTTCTCCACATCCTCTCCAGCATTTATTGCTTGTAGATTTTTGGATTACAGCCATTCTGACTGGTGTAAAGTGATACCTCATTGTGGTTTTAATTTGCATTTCACTGATAATGAGTGATGTTGAACATCTTTTCATGTGTTTGTTAGCCATTTTTATATCTTCTTTGGAGAAATGTCTGTTAAGTTCTTTGGCCCACTTTTTAATTGGGTTGTTTATTTTTCTAGAATGGAGCTGTATTTTTGTATATTTTTGAGATTAATTGTTTGTCCATTGCTTCATTGGCTATTATTTTCTCCCATTCTGAAGGCTGCCTTTTCACCTTGCTTATAGTTTCCTTTGTTGTGCAAAAGCTTTTAATTTTAATTAGGTCCCATTTGTTTATTCGTGTTTTTATTTCCAATATTCTGGGAGGTGGGTCATGGAGTATCCCGCTTTGGGTTATGGCAGAGAGTGTTTTGCCTATGTTATCCTCTAGGAGTTTTATAGTTTCTGGTCTTATGCTTAGATCTTTGATCCATTTTGAGTTTATCTTTGTGTATGGTGTTAGAAAGTGTTCTAGTTTCATTCTTTTACAAGTGGCTGTCCAGTTTTCCCAGCACCACTTGTTAAAGAGGTTGTCTTTTCTCCATTGTATATTCTTGCCTCCTTTGTCAAAGATAAGGTGTCCATAGATGCGTGGATTTATCTCTGGGCTTTCTATTCTGTTCCATTGATCTATATTTCTGTCTTTGTGCCAGTACCATACTGTCTTAATGACTGTGGATTTGTAGTATAGCCTAAAGTCAGGTAGGTTGATTCTGCCAGTTCCATTCTTCTTTCTCAAGATTGCTTTGGCTACACGAGGTTTTTTGTATTTCCATACAAATTGAGAAATTATTTGTTCTAATTCTTTGAAAAAGGCCTCTGATAGCCTGATAGGAATTGCATTGAATCTATAGATTGCTCTGGGTAGTATACTCATTTTCACTATATTGATTCTTCCAGTGCACTAACACGGCACATTTCTCCATCTGTTTGTGTCCTCTTTGATTTCTTTCATCAGTGTTTTATAGTTTTCTATATACAAGTCTTTTGTTTCTTTAGGTAGAAATACTCCTAAGTATTTTATTCTTTTTGTTTCAATGGTGAATGGAATTGTTTCCTTAATTTCTCTTTCTGATTTCTCACTGTTAGTGTACAGCAATGCCAAGGATTCCTGTGTGTTGATTTTGTATCCTGCAACATTGCTATATTCACTGATTAGCTCTAGTAATTTTCTGGTAGAGTCTTTAGGGTTTTCAATATAAAGGATCATGTCATCTGCAAACAGAGAGAGTTTACTTCTTCTTTTCCAATCTGGATTCCTTTAATTTCTTTATCTGCTCTGATTGCTGTGGCCAAGACTTCCAAAACTATGTTGAAAAGTAGTGGTGAGAGTGGGCACCCTTGTCTTGTTCCTGATTTCAGGGGGAATGCTTCCAGTTTTTCACCATTGAGGATAATGTTTGCTGTGGGTTTGTCATATATAGCTTTTATTATGTTGAGGTATGTTCCTTCTATTTCTGCTTTTGGGAGGGTTTTTATCATAAATGAATATTGAATTTTGTCAAAGGCTTTCTCTACATCTATTGAGATAATCATGTGATTTTTATTTTTCAATTTGTTAATGTGGTGTATTACATTGATTGATTTGCAAATATTGAAGAATCCTTGCATCCCTGGGATAAAGCCTACTTGATCATGATGTATGATTTTTTTAATGTGTTGTTGGATTCTATTTGCTAGAATTTTGTTAAGGATTTTTGCATCTAAGTTCATCAGTGATATTGGCCTGTAGTTTTCTTTTTTTGTGGCATCTTTGTCGGGTTTTGGAATTAGGGTGATGGTGGCCTCATAGAATGAGTTTGGAAGTTTACCTTCGTCTGCAATTTTCTGGAAGAGTTTGAGTAGAATAGGTGTTAGCTCTTCTCTAAATTTTTGGTAGAATTCAGCTGTGAAGCCATCTGGTCCTGGGCTTTTGTTTTTTTGGAAGATTTCTGATTACGGTTTCAATTTCCGTGCTTGTGATGGGTCTATTAATATTATCTATCTCTTCCTGGTTTAGTCTTGGAAAGTTGTACTTTTCTAGGAATTTGTCCATTTCATCCAAGTTGTCCAGTTTATTTGCATATAGTTGCTGATAATAGTCTCTTATGATCCTTTGTATTTCTGTGTTTTCTGTTGTGATCTGTCCGTTTTCATTTCTAATTCTGTTGATTTGGTTCTTCACCCTTTGTTTCTTGATGAGTCTGGCTAATGGTTTGTCAATTTTATTTATGTTCTCAAAGAACCAGCTTTTGGCTTGGTTGATTTTTGCTATGGTCTCTTTTGTTTCCTTTGCATTTATTTCTGCCCTGATCTTTAAGATTTTTTTCCTTCTACTAGCCCTGGGATTCTGCATCTCTTCCCTTTCTAGTTGCTTTAGGTGTAAAGTAAGGTTATTTATTTGATTTTTTCTTGTTTCCTGAGGTGAGCTTGTATTGCTATGAACTTTCCCCTTAGCACTGCTTTTACAGTGTCCCATAGGTTTTGGGCTGTTGTGTTTTCATTTTCATTGGTTTCTATGCATAACTGAATTTCATTTTTGATTTCTTCTGTGATTTGTTGATTATTCAGCAGTGTGTTGTTGAGCCTCCATATGTTGGAAGTTTTGAATGGTTTTCTCCTGTAGTTGATATCTAATCTCACTGCATTGTGGTCAGAAAAGATGCTTGGGATGATTTCAATATTTTTGAATTTATCAAGGTTAGATTTATGGCCCAGGATGTGATCTATCCTGGAGAAGGTCCCGTGTGCGCTTGAGAAAAAGGTGAAATTCATTGTTTTGGGGTGGAATGACGTATAGATATCAATTAGGTCTAGTTGGTCTATTGTATCATTTAAAGTTTGAATTTCCTTGTTACTTTTCTGTCTAGTTGATCTATCCATTGGTGTGAGTGGTGTATTAAAGTCTCCCACAATTATTGTGTTGTTGTTAATTTCCCCTTTCATATTTGTTAGCATTTGCCTTACATATTGTGGAGCTCCTATGTTGGGTGCATAAATATTTATGATTGTTATTTCTTCTTCTTGGATTGATCCTTTGATCATTATGTAATGTCCATCTTTATCTCTTTTCACTGCCTTTATTTTAAAGTCTACTTTATCTGATATGAGTATTGCCACTCCTGCTTTCTTTTGGTCTTTATTCGCATGGAATATCTTTTTCCAGCCTTTAACTTTCAGTCTATATGTGTCCCTAGGTTTGAAGTGGGTCTCTTGTAGACAACATATATAGGGGTCTTGTTTCTGTATCCAATCGGCCAATCTTTGTCTTTTGATTGGGGCATTCAGCCCATTTACATTTAAGGTAATTATTGATAAGTATGATCCCATTGCCATTTATTTTATTGTTTTGGGTTCGAGATTACCTGCCCCATTTGTGTTTCCTATCTAGGCAAGATCCTTTAGCATTCGTTGGAGGGCTGGTTTGGTGTTGGTGAATTCTCAGTTTCTGCTTGTCTGAAAAACGTTTGAATTCTCCTTCAAATTTAAATGAGATCCTTGCTGGGTACAGTAATCGAGGTTGTAGATTGTTTTCTTCCATGACTTTAAGAATGCTCTGCCATTCCCTTCTGGCCTGAAGAGTTTCTATTGAGAGATCAGCCGTTATCCTTATGGGATTCCCCTTGTGAGTTATTTTTTGCTTCTCCCTTGCTGCTTTTAATATTTGGTCCTTGTATTTGATATTTTTTAATTTGATTAATATGAGTCTTGAGGTGTTCCCCTTGGGGTTCATTCTATTTGGGACTCTCTGTGTTTCTTGGACCTGAGTGGCTATTTGCTTCCCCAATTTAGGGAAATTTTCAACAATTATCTCTTCAAGAATTTTCTGATGGTCTTTCTTTTTGTCTTCTTCTTCTGGGACTCCTATGATTCGAATATTGGTGCGTTTAATATTGTCCCAGAGGTCTCTAAGATTGTCCTCATTTCTTTTAATTCTTTTTTCATTTTTCCTTTCTGTTTCATTTATTTCTGCCATTCTGTCTTCTACCTCACTTATCCTGTCTTCTATCTCTGTTATTCTACTGTGGGTTCCCTCCAGGGTGTTTTTGATCTCATTTATTGCATTATTTATTGTATTTTGACTCTTTTTCATTTCTTCTAAGTCCTTGTTAAAGCTTACCTGCATCTTCTCAATCCTTTCCTGCAGGTTATTGAACTGCAATTCCAACTTATTTTCCAGGTTTTGGATCATTCTCACCATCATTATTTGGAATTCTTTGTCAGGTAGACATCCTATCTCTTCGTCTTTTGTTTGGTCTAGGGGATATTTATTCTGTTCCTTTACTTGCTGGGTATTTCTCTGCCTTTTCATCTTGTTTATCTTGATGTGTTGTCCCTTTATTGTGGGGGTTCCTCACTATGGGAGGGGTTGGATGTGTGGTTTGTAGAAGTTTCCTGAATGGGAAAGCTTGAGTGGTGTTCTGGTGGGTGGATCTGGGTTTCCTCACTGTAACTAACAATGGAGTGTCCATTAAAGAGATTTGAGGTGTCGTTGGACTTGGTGTGACCTTGGGCAACCTGTGTATTGAAGCTCCAGGCAGTGTTCCTGCGTTGCTGGAGAATTTGCTTGGTATATCTTACTCTGGAGCTTGTTGGCCGTTGGGGGTTGGTTAGTTTCAGTTTTGGTATGGAGGAGTTTGATGAGTTCCTATCGATTAATTAACTCTTGGATCCAGGAGTTTTCTGGAATTCTCAGGGTCTGGGTTTAGCCTCCTGTCTTCCAGTAGCCTCAGGGCTCTTTTATCTCTGCACTGATGGTGGCAGAACCTCTAATTTAGTGAGAAGTTTCTTCACAGTGAGGGACACCCTGTTGGGTGCACAGAGTTACATGGCATGGACCAGAAGGAGAAGAGAGGAATCAGATGGTGAGGGAATGAAGTGGCCAGTGATTGCTCCCCTGTGTGCCCTCCACAGCCTGGATCCCTTGGAGATGTTCACAGAGTTATATCGAAATGTGAAGAGGGTGGAAAGAGACAGAATTGACCAGAGAGAGAAAAGAGAGAGTCAGATGGATAGAGACAGATCCAGCCAGTGGTCAGTTATTTCAGTGTTCTTCACAGCTCGTAACACTCAAGCAGAGTCCCAGAGTTGGGTAGAGAATATACAGGGGAAGGGGACGTTGAAGGTGTCTTGGTAGGAGAAGAAAAGAGAAAAAAAAAAAAAAAAGGAGAAACAAGAATGGGGAGAGAGCAGTCAAGCCAATGATCTCACTCCCAGGTAGCAATGGGTACTGGAGCTTGGATCCTTAAAGGTACAAAGTTGATACCAAATACTAATAAGCAAAGATTAAAAATCTAGAGTAAAGACTGGATTCTCAAAAATACTCCTTTCATCGGCAATGGGCCGTCCCTTCAGATGCCTGATGTCCTCTGCCAGCATTTAGATCCTGTTTCATCTATTTTTGCCTTTCTTAAGTCAGAAGCTCTCTTTCCAGAGGCAACTTTTTCCTCCTGCTTTTTGGGATTGATAGTTATCCTGTTACTTCGTTAATCCTCTTCTTGGTAATGCAAGTGGTCATATGTGCTGTTCAATCAGCTTATCCTCTCCCTCTGGCCATGGTGACTCAAGATGAGCCTATGAGAGTGCTTCCCAAGATGGTCTGCCACAGCTGCTAAGGAGAGGGCAAATTTACTTTTTCCACAGAGGGTGTTAAGCTGGTAGGTAAGTTATATCTTGAGCCCAGTATCCCTCATACCTGCTGTATTCTAGATCCAGACATTCCAGAATTTTCAGTTATGTTTATGCTGACTGAAGTTGGGCTTCTATCACTAGTGAATGAATAAACCCAACGCACTATACAGTACTGGGTAAATGGCTTAAATTCTTTGACCTCTTATCTTCACTAAGATTGGATAATGACATCTACCATGCCCATATACCAGAGAAAAGATGATGAGATCTAACATTTAATATGGAAAGTGTTTATTATCTTATAATAGTTATCCAAATGATGTTTCTTATGCATTTCTCTAAAATATTTAATTGCAACAATAGCTGTAATTCAAGCCAGTTATTTAGTAGTATGTAAAAATGTCTTATATTTCTTAATCCTTAATGAACCGTTTTGTTGTCAGGTGAATGATGCTTACCAGCAAGACAGAAGCTTCAGTATATTTATAAATCAATAATTAATAGCAATAAATATCTACTTAATAGTTTAACAATGTAATAGTTATATCTTAACAACTCTTCTTGCTTTAAAGAAGTTGCATTTTAAATCTCTAATTACATGCTACAGTTTGTATCAGTGCCTTTCAAATTTACCAGCCATCTAGGAATCATGTTAAAATGCAGATTCTAATTCAGTAGATCTGAGGTGAGACCTGAAATATGATGTTTCTTTTTTTCTTTAATTTTTTCAGCTTTATTGAAATATAATTTATGTATAACATTGTATAAACGTTAAAGGCAGATAATGTGCTGATCTGATACACCTATTTATTGTGAAATGATTACTATGATTCAGTTAGTTCATACCTTCATAATCTCATATAATTACCTCCATATGCGTGTGTATTGAGAACATTAACGATTTACTCTCTTTCAGGTATATAATACAGTACTGTTATCTATAGTTACCACACTATACATTAGATCACCAGAATTTAGTCATTTTCTAACTGGAAGTTTGTACACTCTGATCAGTATCTCCCCATTTCCTCCACCCTCCACCCAGCCCCTGAAAATCACCATTCCACTCCCTCTTTTTATAAATGTGGCATTTTTTAATGTGCTACATACCAGTTAGATCACACAGTATTTGTCTTTCTCTGTGTGACTTATTTCCTTTAGCATAATACCCTTAAGGTCCATCTGTGTTCTCTTAAATGGCAAGGTCTTCTTTTTAAATGCTGAAAAATATTCTATTGTATGTAAATATATAACACAACTTCATTATTCATACATCCATTGACAGATACTTAGGTTGTTTCCTTGTCCTGGCTATTGTGACTAATGCTGCAGTGAACATAGGGGTGCAGATATCTTTTCAGATATTTATTTTCCTATGGATATATTCTCAGAAATGGAATTGTGGAATCATATGATAGCTTTATTTTTAATTTTTTGAGAAGCTCCATGATGTTTTCCATAGTAGCTGTAGCAATTTACATTTCTACATTTCCCCTAGTAGTGTACAAGGTTTTATTTACTTATGAGATGATATGTCATTGTAGTTTTGGCTTGCATTTTCCTGATGTTTAGTAATGTTGAACATTTCTCTTGAATCTGTTGGCAATTCACATGCCTTCTTTGGAAAAATGTCTTTTCAGGACCTTGGCCCATTTTTATTCATATTGCTTGCTTGCTTGTTTGCAATATATAGGTTTCTTATATATTGTGATTATTAACTCATTATCAGATAGATTGTATTCCTCACAAGCTTCAGGTAAAAGAGGCATCTGGTCTTCAGAACAGCTTTGAGCATCAAAGAACAAAAACAAAATCCTGAAAATAGCAAAATCAAAAGTCAAATGAGTTGGGAGTTGAAAGAGTTCAAATAGTATAGTTTCAGTTTTCTAATTAAAAAGAAAACTGTGTGGTTAAAAAAAATCTTGACTTCATTTTCTCATTTAAGATAAAAGCACTGAAATTTATTATACAATAAACATAATCACACCAAAGATACTTAATAAATTATTGACTGACATTGAAAAATATCATAGAAATTCCTGTTGTAGGATTTTTAAGGACCTAGTATTCCAAGTAGAAGGAAAGGGCATTTTTTAAAATTAGATAACTGTAATAGAGATTCCAGACTTATAGTCAATCTTCATTTTCACGTACTAATCAATTTGACAAATATATGTATAAGATCCTGTCATTTCAACAGAAAATTGAGGCTTTAATTAAGTTGTTCACAGTTGAGTTGCCTAGAGTTCATCCTGAAAAGACATGCTGAAATGATCAGTGAATGATGAGACACATTTCTGATCAAGTGACTTCGTGAAAACATATACAGTGGACTGTGATTGTCAGTTACGAGGGCTTCTTACAGGCAGCCTGCATTAGAATGGTGTGTGCAGATTTCCTTTCCATCCCTTGCAGGGCCCCAGCAGAATAGTAAACATATCATTTCAGTATAAAATAGACATCCCAGTTCAAAAGTTGTAGGTTACAGGTGACCTTATAAAAGCCAGAAGACATTGAATTATACTAAGAGACAATGTTATTTCACTAAGAAATACACAAAATTCATCAACATTCAGCCATGAAATTTCAGCTAAGAGGTATTCCTTCTTGGTATAAAAGATTTGATGTTCTCTGCTTAAGAAAATGAGAGCAATTTAGTGTATTTCAATAATGTTGGAGTGATCAAAGGATGGGGTTTTCTTGCTCTAAGGCAGAATGTCAGCTGTTCAGTTGAGCTGATGATGAATTGGTTTGACCCAGTCTCAAGGATATGGCTGAGAAACAGAAATAATAAGATCAACATTTTTTCAGGGTTTTTTGGTCCCTAGATCAACTAAGTCTATTTTGGCTTTTAGTTACTAATCAGTGTTCCACTAATGCCTTTTACAACAATTCAAAAAGACTTAGTAGAGTCTCATAAGAGTTGATTTGGTTAATTCTCCCCTTCACGTAGGTAAATGTTATAAATGTATTTTCATTTAGTGAGACCTGAGGTGGTTTAGGATTTTTGAAGTTTATGGGAAGATCTTTTATGAAACTGACTGAGAATTTTAAACATTTCCATTAAGATCAGAACACCTTGTAAGTTTACCACAAATTCCAGCACAAAGTTGTGTGCAATTTGGAGGATAAAAATGCCCAGTCTAGAAGGATTTACCCATGTGGTATAGATGATCAGTTGTCCATTCAGTTCTTAAGGGCTCTTTTAATGCTTATAGGAACTTTTTTTTTTTACTATGGCTTTGAAAGCTGAGGGAGAAAATGCAGTTTCAAAATGTGACCAGCAATCCAAAGAAGATCATTAACTGTTAACTGTGTAATATGTCCCAGTTCTTTATGATGTTTTCAGGAATCCCCTCCACCTTTTTTTCACTGTATGTTGTCTCCTTTTTAATCACAGTTTTGAAAGTGGACTACTGAGTTGAAAGGGAAGAAAAGCTAACTGAATTATGAGTTTAGTTCTGTATGGACACCTCCCTTACATATCTCAGCACATAGCAATATATAACATACATAGATTAATGATTTGATTTAAACATGACTTGTTCTTTAAGTACAAAGATAAATGATGAATGTCATCACATTTCTAAGTTATAAAAACCCAATACTTTAAAATAGTAAAAGAAGCTATATAGCAGATAAAAACATCTGTTATGTTCTATTCTTTATCCTTTTGTTGTTATGTTGCTGGTATCTGAAGATTTGAAGTAGACTTTTGAATCTTTTGTAAACCTTTTATAAGAGTTAAACTCATGTGGAGTTTTTACCACTTTATCATTATCTTCACTGGGAAATAAACATAAGGCAGCTAGCATGTGAGGCATGGAGCGTAACACCTGGCATATAGCATCTATTTAGCACTGACAAAATTATGTATGGTATGCTGTATAATTTCTACATTCAATATTACACAAATTAAAGACTTTTTCATGTAAAATATAATGTCTTTAATCACCAACATAAAAAAATAGGTCTTCAGGCCAAATCTCATCATAATTGCAAAATATTTAGATTATTTAAAAAACACTGATGAAGGATGAAGCAGCTCAGTTGTCTCCCCTTTTAGCAGATGTGAGTAATTTTCAAGACAGCTCTAGTGGTAAGAACTGGGAGCCTGCTCCTTCACAGCACATGTGCTGAAATGTTCTGTTTCCCAGCTTTATAATTAGAGATTATTCCTCAGTGATTTTCAGTGCAGATAAAATTTAGCTCACTTACAGTATGACAGCCATCATCTCGTATTTTCATTAAACATGCTCTAGAGCGGGCGGTTATAGAAATAAGATAGGAATTAGCATCTGAAAGTTTAAAGATGATTACAAAATCTCTTCCTTAGAAAATTATGGGTTTCCCTTGGCTTAGCTTTCCTAAAATAAATCAGTGTTGCTCCAAGTGGCAGCCTTTGCTGCCTGATGTATCACACTTGAGTGTTCATCTACATCCACAAAAAGTATGATTTCAGCCATTCCAAAATATAAGCTGTGTCTCACTCTTGAGGTGTGGCGACAGTTGGCTTAGTCTGTTACCAAAGCCCATATGCCCCTGTATAATTTGCCCACTTTTTCCTCTCTGAATGTGTCTCAGCATACATGCACCTGCCCCACCGTACATGCTCAATGCATGCAATTTCCTATGCCTGGCAGCAAGGCTTACAGTAAAACTGAAAATTCAAGAAACCATTTATAGTTCTGTTTAACAAATAAGTAAAACTTTGTCTCTGTAGGGCCATCAAACACATCAAGTTAGTTTCAGTTCTTTCACTGATGAGCATTTCCTGGGCTGTCTCTTCAATAAGAAAAAATGTCAGTCTGTGTTGGCTGACTCTCAATGGTGGCTCTGTCAGTGTTTGGAGATTATAAGAGTTCTTGGCCTTGCTTCCTTGGAATCAAACACTGATGCTCAGTGGAAGAGCACCTATAAGGCGCTCAGAATTTTTAAAATTCTGTAAGTCCTCGTATCTCTTTCGATAAGAGGAAAACCAAAGAAGTAGCCATAGAAACAAGGGCCTGCATCTCACTGTTCTTCTTCCTCATTAGTCTCAGTATATGGGGCCACTGAACTGTTCACTAACGTTTCTTTTTCACTACAGAAAACATATGGTTTAGTAGAACTTACTTTCTATTAGATAAGCCAGTAATGGAGTCCATATAGAGTCTGATTTTACATGGACAAGAACACAGTGAAGCCCAAAAGGAAGCAGATGAAGCAAGTGTGGAAAAAGAACTGAGACAAGAGATCATTCGGTCCCAGCAGATATTAAGAAAAAATGTGACCTTGGTCCCTGACTTTATCGTTCTACTGCCTGTAGCTAATGAGACATGTCTGAATTTCCTGATAGGCGACAAGATACCATGCTTCCTTCCAACAGAGTTTTCAAAACATTCAGTCAACAAATACTGAGTTTGTACTATGTGCCCTGCATTGTAGTATGTACTAAGTAGACAATCGAGGGTGAGATGGACATGGAAATCATCTCTCATAGATAGTTCAACTTTACAAGGAAAAAAAAAAACATTGAATAGATGATTATATCCCCCCAAAAATAATTGTAAAAGAGTAAGCACAATATGTTACAGAAGCATATAGTTTGGGTAGCATGACTTATGAATCTAGTCTGGTGGAGAGGAATATCAGTACTGGTTAAACAGGATCTCTTTAAGGAAGTAACATGTCAGCTAAGACTTGAAGGATGATGGGCAATTGACTAGGCGAAGGGAGAAGTGAAAATGAAAGCATTCCTTAAAAAAAAAATGAGCTGTGAAAAGCCCAAAGACAGACAATTGGTGTTTTGAGGAAAGGCTTTATGGGGAAATCCAATACAGCCCAAAAGGAAACTGAAGAGTAAGTAAGAGTCAAAACTTGGGAATGCTTTTCTTAATTACTGTAGATTTATAATTTATTTTGAAATTAGAAAATGAAATGCCTCCAGCTTTGTTCTTTTTTCTTAAGATTGCTTTGGCTCTTGGAGGCCTTTTATGGCTCCATTTGAATTTTAGGACTTTTTTTATATTTCTATAAAAAGTATCGTTGGGATTTTGATGGGTTTAATATTGAATCTGTAGACCACTTGAAGTAACTAAAACAGTGTTTTACTGGCATAAAGGCAGACATATAGATCAATGGAATAGAATAGAAAGGCCAGAAATAAACCCATGTATAAGCAGTCAGCTGACCTTTAGCAAGGGTTCCAAGAACACACAATGGGAAAAGGATAGTCTGCGCAACAGTGGCATGGGGCAAACGGAATACAACAGAGTGAAGTTAGACCCTTATCGTACACTGTACATAAAAATAAACTCAAAATGTATTAAAAGCATAAATGTAAGACTTGAAACTGTAAAATTTCTAGACAGAAACAAGGTCTTGCAATGGTTTCTTGCTTATGACACCAAAAACACAAACCATAAACGTTAAAAAAAAAAACAACAGGCAGTACTGCATCAAACTAATAAGCTCTGCACAGCAAAGAAAACTGTCAACAGAATTAAAAGACAGCCTGTGGAATGGGACAGAATACTTGCAGATCATATATCTGATAAGCAGTTAATATTCAAAATATATAAGGAAGTCTTACAGATCAACAGCAAAAATATATATATAACCCAGTTTTTTAAATGGGGAAAGGACTTGAGTAGACATTTCTTCAAAGACATATAAGTGGCCAACAGATGTATGAAAATGTGCTCAACATCACTATCGTCAAAGAAATCAAAACCACAATGAGATATCACCTAATATAAATGTAACAAATTGGCATGTTGTACACCTTAAGTTTTCACAGTGTTATATGTCAAATATATTTCAATAATTTTTAAAAGCAAGTAAAGTGAAGTGAAAGTCACTCAGTCGTGTCTGACTCTTGCAACCCCATGGACTGGAGCCTGTCAGGTTCCTCTGTCCATGGGATTTCACAAGCAAGAATACTGGAATGGGTTGCCATTTCCTTCTCCAGGGGACCTTCCCGACCCCAGAATCAAACCCGAGTCTCCTGCATTGCAGGCATATTCTTTACGGACTGAGCTACGAAGGAAAGCAATTCTCAAAAAACAAATTAAAAAGTATCAGTGCAGATGTGGAAAACTTAGAATTCTTGTATACTGTTGGTGAGAATATAAATGTTGCAGCACTATGAAAAATAGTATGGAGTTTCTTTTAAAAAACTAAAAATAGAACTACTATAATAAATTAGAACTAGTTTTAATTTTAAAAATTAAAAATAAACTGCAAGTTTATTCCAGCATTTTTCACAGTAGCCAAGGAAACAGCCTAAGTGTCTATTGACGAATGAATACATAAAGAAGGAAATCCTGTCATATGCCGCAACATGGATAAGCCTGTAGGACATTATGCTCAGTGAAATGATTCAGTCACTGAAGGACAAATATTGCATGATTCCACTTATACAAAGCATCTAAAATAGATTGAAAGAAGTAGACCCTAGAGTGGTGGTTGTCAAGGGCTGGAGAAGGGGGAGTAGAGGGTGTCAGTGGGGAGTTGTTATTCAATAGGCACAAATTTTCAGTTATTCAAGATGGATAAGTTATAGAATTCTACTGTACAAAATAGTACCTGTGGTTAACAATACTGTGTTATGCATTTTTAAAAAATTTAGAGAATAGATCTTGTTAGGTGTTATTACTACAAAGAAAGAAAGTGGGGCATATGAGAAACTTTTGGAGGTGATGGATATATTTATTACTTTTGATTGTGGTGTGGTTTCATGGGTGTTTCATGAGTTTCACGCCCAAACTCATCAAATTACAGACATTATATATGTACAATTACATTATATATGTACAAATTACAGACATTATATATGTACAATCTTCATATATAAATTATATCTCAATAAACCTGTTTTTAAAAACCTTGGGGATGCTTTTAAAGAACTCTAAACTTTTATTCTAAAAGCATGGAGAAACTAAAGTTTTTAAGAATTGTTGTGACATTTGCATCTTTCACCATTTAGAACAAATTAAAGAGAAAGTGAAGTCTCTCAGTTGTGTCCGACTCTTTGTGACTCCGTGGACTGTAGCCTGCCAGGATCCTCTGTCCGTGGGATTTTCCAAGCAAGAGTACTGGAGTTGGTTGCCATTTCCTTCTCCAGGGGATCTTCCCAACCCAGGGGTAGAACCTGGGTCTCCTGCATTGCAGGCAGACACTTTACCATCTAAGCCACCAGGGAAGTCCACCAGGGAAGAACAAATTAAGTCTGTTGCATTAAATGCAGAGGGAGATGTTATTAACTGGGACTAAAGCTGTGGCTCTCAATTGGGGACATTTGTTAATATCTGGGAGCATTTCTAATTGTCACAACTCTGGAGGGAAGGTGGAAGGGCTTCATTGATATCTACTTGGTAGAGAACTGGGATGCTACTCAACATTCTACAATGAACAAGACAATCATAACAAAGAATTATCTGACCCAACATGTCAGTGATGTGGAGGTTAAGAACCCATGGAGTAAATAATGGAAACCAAGAGAAGTGGCATATATATTAGAAATATATTTAGGAAATAAAATAAATAGGATTTAGTGGTTGAATAGAGTGGTCAAGCATAAGTGGCAAGAAAGCTTGACTCAGGTTTCTGTTTTAAGCAATTAATTGGTGGTTGGCAATACCATGAACTGATTTAGGGAACAATTTGGGGAGAATAGATTTTAGATGGAATAGAGTGGGAAGGATGAAGAATACCATATTGAACATTTTACCTCTGTTGTACCTGCAAGAGAGTCAAAGGACCTTTCTGGCACATACGTGTATTAGCATCTCTGAGAGTTGGGCTACAGCTAGCACAGGATGGTGTTAAACATGTAAGAGTGTAAGAGTTGTTATAAGGAATAAATCAGGTACATTACAGGAAGAACTTAGTACAATGCATGGCACATTGTAGCCATCCAAAAAATGTTGTTATTATTGACAGTATTTGAGTGATTAAATTAAAGCTAAAAGAGTGAATAAGATTACCTCAAGAGAGAAAGTAAAGTGAAAGAGAAGAGGATGGAGCCCTGAGAAATACTCAAAAAAAACAGGAGTAGGCAGAGGAGAATCTAGAAGCTGATTGTGCAGAGACGAGATGTGGGAGAAAAACCAGGATCCTGTGTATCTATGAAACAAAGGGAGGACATGGTTTCCAGAGGAGCTTGTGATCAGCCACACCAAATGCTTCTCTGAGTTCAAATAGATTGAGAATTTATCTTGTTTTGAATAAATTTGAAAGTTAGATCGTTAGTGTTCTTGGGAAATGTTGGTTTGGTAAAGCACTGGGGAGTGATTGAAGTGGGTTGGGGAATGAAGAGAGGAAAAGAAATTGTAACTTTTCAGCAACTCTTTGGAAAAGCCTGGCTGCAAAGGGAAGAGAACAGACATACTTAGAGCAATATATGGGTGGCTTAATATCATTATTTTTTAAGATAGAAGGTAGATGGCATATTTAAATGCTAACGTGTGACACTTAAATACCAGTAGAGGAAGCCTGAAGACACAGAATAGAAAGAAAACAATTATTGGGGCAAGATCTCCAAAATAAAATTACTGATGTACCTCACATAACAGCTTACTGATTTATTTAGCCATTTCCTTCCATGTGGCTGGAGAAAAGTTGATGTGGACCAAAGAGTGAAGCCTCTAAGGAGTTAGAAGTAAGAACATTGCCAAAGGGAGTCCTTGCTTGTTTGCTTTTCTCAGTTTAATGATATTTGAATATTAAGAAACATTAGAAGTCTCTTTTGGGTATTCTTTTCACAGCCAATTTTGATTTTAATTTGCTCACTTTACGAGCTGAGGGGATAACAATGTATTCTAAATCAATATCTTGTCTGTGGCCATCAGAAAGAGAAATGACTCCTGCTCATAATTGCTAATGTATTCTCAAATTTATTTAGAGATTAAGAGGAGAATGACTTGGAAGCTTTTTTTTAACATAGTAAAGGGCTTCATGAGGTGTATGAGGAGGTATAATTGGAAAGAATGGAAAAATCATAAGTAAAAATCTTAATTTTCCATTGTAATCAACAGATCAGCAGTAGGAGAGGGAGATGAATCCCAGTTATGCCAATGATCAGCCACATGAACTTGAGCAAGCTTCCTAACATCTCTTTTTTATTGGTTCCCTCATCTGAATAAGGAGAATTATAATAATAGCACTTTCATATGGGCTATCCTGAAGATTAAATGAGATAATGCATGTTATAGTCCTCAAAAACTATTACTAGCATTAAAGTGAATGATTTGCCCCTGCCAGGTTAGTAATACATAAAATAAGCATGCATAAATACATAAAAGTAAATATATAAAATAAATAAGTAATGTTAAAAATTAACATTCTGTTTTACAAATGCATCTAGCTTTAATTTATTCTCTCAAATATTTAACATTAATTCAAGTCCTGGCAGTTGACTTTAATACCTGGCACAACTGGACAATAAAGCAGTCTCCCTTTTGCTCCATGGGAAGTTGTCTATCTAAAAGCATCTACTTGAATTCTAAAAATGAGAGGGAAATCACGCAGGAAGAGACAGAAACAGCCTTGCATATCTGTTTGGAGACCTTCCATTGTCTGCCCTGGTGCTCTGACCTCTCATTTATTATCTTCCCTCTGAGAAGAAAGCACAGAAAGGAAGAAACAAAAAGAATTCTCAACAGAAATATCTGACAAGAAGAAAACCTTAGCTCTGTTGTCATTGCCACATACTGCATATCTGTTCTCTTTTGGTCACTTACCTTGGCATTTTATACTTTTGAAAAATAAACATGAAGAAGAAAATACTTAGAAGCAATAAATGCCATAAATGAGGTGATCTTTGTTTGGAAGAGCGTGGACAGAGCAAATGCCGTAATTCTTCTTGGCTCCAGAACCGAAAGCTAATGACTCAGATTTACCTCTCTGCCTCCAACATACCTTGGCTGAAGGTTAATCACATTAATTACTGTGAATCAACACCTGCTATGTCCTGAAAAACTCTTATCAACCATTCTAATATGTAGAGCCCCATAGGTGGCTCAGACAGTAAAGAATCTGCTGCAATGCAGGAGAACCAGGTTTGATCCCTGGGTTGAGAAGATCCCCTAGAGAAGCGAATGGCACTGTACTCCAGTGTTTTTGCCTGGAAAATTCCATGGACAGAGGAGCTTGACAGGCTACAGTCCATGAGGTCACAAAGAGTCAGACACAACTGAGTGACTAACACTTTCACTTTCACTTTTTCATGATGATTTTTAAAATTTTAAAATTTCAGAATCATGCCAACTTTATATGTTTCTTGGGTTAACTCATTTTTGCCCCCAAAATACTTGACTGCTGAGAATCTAGAAACTATTGCCTTTGCAAATCAGGGATTTTACAATTGTAGAAGGAAAGAGAAAAGCCAAAGACTACAAAGAAGAGCAGAGAAAAGGGATATAAGAATTGTATATGCATGCTTTTGCCAACCAGATTGCCACATCAAATCTAAAATAAAATGAGACCCCAGTTCTTCTCACCATTTTTCTCTCACACTACCTTTTTACCTAAAAGATATCAGGGTTCACATGTGGTCAAACCATCTCTAGATCAAAAACATAAAAACCAGTAGGTGTTTCATATGAGTTCACATTTCAACCCATCACAATACTAATTACTATAATGATAACCCAGACCAGTGCATCTCAAACTGTAATGTGCATTCAGATTCCCTGAGGATCTTATTAAAATGCAGATTCTGATTCAGTAGATTTGGAATGGGGCCCAAGATTCTATATTTTAAACCAACTAATTCTATTGCCTTTGGAATTAAGGTCCACACATTGCATTAATATATTCAGGGTAAAATTACTTCTAATGATCCATCTCATTATTGCTTAAGCTATGTCAAAATTTTGTGATTCAGAATTTTGTACACAATTTCAGTCCAATAGAATCATCATAAAAGAAAGTTTTTCATAGAGTATTGATAATAAGTCCAATCAACTCTGAAAATTACTCAGAGCTGTCCTATTACCTGTCTTAATTAATAAAATTTTGCTGGGATGAGTCATATTATATCTACAAAATTTTATATGGATTTTCCTTTTTACTTGTCTCAGGTACAAATTTTAACTTTTTAATTGTAAAATAAAATTTTAAGTGTTAATTTAGGGTCAGTTTATGTTACTAGGAAATTACTATTTTTTGATTATGGAATAATGTAAGTGATATGAAAAAAATCTGAGAGTAATCAATAATATGACATTGTAACCAAGATAGTATATATAGATATGCCAGAGGGAAGGTACTTAAAGATCTGATACACTGTTTTTAGACAAAATCTCTGGTACCAATGGCATTACTAGTAAACAAAGAGCAAAATCCTAGTTCAAAATACCTAGCATGTAGCAGAGAGGCTAGTGTATTCTCAATTCTCTATTCCAGTGTGTTGAACTTTACTGAATTGCAAGGCTCTGCTCTGTTTACCAAAAGTCTTTGCCAGAAAAGACCAATGAGAGAAAAAATACTAGCATAGTAGAAAAAGCTTTTTAATAAGAAATATGTATTCCCTAAAGCCTCTTTACCTGTAGATTATTACAGCCACCCTCACTCTCCATTGTCTGTCATTTTGCTACACCCAGTGAGTGCTAACCTTAGATAAACCCAATAGTCTTTCTTTTCAGTACCTTCAGATAGCTGAAATCCTCTGAAGCAAATCACATCAACAGGTTGATTGATAGCACCTTCAGTTTGTAATTCCAAGTCTCAGCTGAGCTCTTGACACCCCTTAGAATCTTATCATATTATTCCAATCAGTTTCTGGAGAAACCCTTTCCTCCCTTCATCTCATTTAATGACTGGCCCCTCCCATGTCTCCTTCACCATTAGTGGTTGAACCTTAGTTAAATGTGGCTCATAGTTAAGATTATGGACTCTAAAAGTAATCTGTCTGGCTTTGCACTCAGGCTCCAGCAATTTATCTAAATGCAACCTTGGGGGTATATTTTTTTTTAACAATTCTGTGCCTCAGTTCCTTATTGGTGAAATAGAGACATAAAATTTCCTGCCTCATAAGGTTATTATAAATAGAACATGAGTTGATCTATATAAACTTTTAAAAATAATGCCTGTTGTCAATAAGTCATCAATAGATGTTTACTACCCCATGGACAGAGGAGCCTGGAGGGCTGTAGTCCCCGGGGTCGCGGAGTCGGATACAACTGAGTGACTAAGCACAGCACACATTATCCTAATTATTTTTCACAGGAAAAATAGAAGCTGACAGATAGAAAGTCCCTTAACTACTCAACCCATAACAACAAATCTCTCTGCATCCTCATGACCTCATCTAAACCTAATTACCTCCAAAAGACCTTACTTCCTAATACCATCACATTGGAATTGGGGTATTAATATATGAATTTGAGGCAGATACAGTCTGTGATATCAACCTATCACTAACTGGCTCCCACCCAGAATCCTCTAGGTAAGGATTATACGAAAATTTTCTGTATACCTAAATTTGTTGGTCACTCTACTCAAGCTCTTCTCTGCTTTTTACACCTACCTATCTTTTTCTTTGACTTCTATAGCATCACACTGCCTTAGTTTTCTTCTTATCTTCTTACCTCCTGAACTAGCTCTATAGCTCATGGCAGAAAGAGAATTACCTCTTTCACTCAGTTATCTTCATTCATGAATCAGAACTTGCTAGAACAATACAGTCTTCTTGGTAAATTGCCAATTCCATTGTTCCATCCACATAGCATTCTTCTCTGAAACACCCTATTTGAAAGACCACTCCATCCTTGCTCCTCATGTGCACTCTTTCTGCCTCTCTTGCTAGCAAACTAAGAAAATAGCAATATTTTCTATCCTTGATGACGTATCACCTTTTCTCTTCCAGCATTTGTGTCTCTATCTAGAAGCCCCTCCTCAAGAAAGCAGTCTTCATTTTGCGCTTGAGTCATTAATTAGAGCACCTTTCTGAGATGATGATATGATGGAAGAGCCAGAGATTTTTGTCTCAGCCTCCAAGATAATGGAATTTTTCTCTCCTGGAAAGTTACAGGACCATTGATTTTAGTTCATTAATCAGGGAGAATGTTCAGATAAGTATAGCCTTTCAAAAATGGACCCATCAGCTTCAAGAGGTAATAAGTTTCCCATCATTGGAGGTGCTCCAACATATGCTAGAAGACAAGTTTATTTACTGAGAAATATTTAGTAAGTCTCCACTGGTAACAAAGTCAATATGATAGAAAAGAGTCCTCAGTCAAGATGCTTCTAATCTTGTAGAAGAAATAAATACAAAAGTTAATAATGGTATATCACCAATACCTAGTGAAAGACAACCCGTAGAAAAGAATGGGCTTCCCAGGTGGTGCAGTGTTTAAGAATCTGCCTGCTAATACAGGAGACTTGGGTTTGATCACTGGGTCTGGAAGCCTGGAGAAGGAAATGGAAACCACTACCGTATTCTTGCCTGGGAAATCCCGTGAACAGAAGAGCTTGACAGGCTATAGCCTAAGGGATTGCAAAGAGTCAGACATGACACACACAGAAAAGATTATCCAAGAGAGATCTAAAGACAAAATGAAGGTTAAAGGGTAGAAGAAAATCAGTTTAGACAGTGAAACACATAACAAAAGTCTAGAGTAAAGAAAAAATAAGACTACAACAACAACAACCAAAAAAACTTCATAAAAAGAAGATGAAATATGTCAGGAGAGAAACTTAGAAAGATAAACAGGAATCCAGACAAGAAAATTTGAGGAGCCATATGCACTTGAGCGTTTAGATGTGAAGTCAGGAGCCACTGGCAGTTTTCATCAGACCCTGTGTTTGGGCGTCTAGCCCCAGCCCTGAACTCTGAGGGGCTGAATGGAAACCTACTCGGCTCCTGTCTTGACATCCCCAGTCCAGGGGAATGGGCAAAGGGCTGTTGGTCTTTCTGACCAGTACGTGTGAAGGGGAAGAGAAGCTTGTTCTGAAATTTCTGACTTTTGCTTCTCCTATTATCATTTCCCTTAAAAACCAAAAAGAAAGAAAGTTTTCCGAGCAGCCTTTGCAAAGCCAAAGAAAAATGCGTGTCCCACCAATCAGAGATCTGTTTAGCGATTATCAATGAAAAACGAATTCCTTTCCAGAGAAACTGTGGGCACCTTGAAGATAAATTTTCAACACTAGCAAAATAAAAAATTTAAACAAAGGACATTCAAGAAATATACCCCAGACACGAAAAGGCCTGCATTACTAAGCTTTCAAGAAACCAGTTAATTCCTTCCCCAACCCCAACCCCCAACTGCATAGTCACAAAGACAGAAACAAATTTCTAGTTGAATGACTCAATCTTTTTTTCTCTAAGTAACTAACTTCCTATTAGCATGATAATAGTGAGCATTAATTGAGAATTTACTATGTTCCAGAAACAAATTCCATGTGTTTTATACATTGCTTTATTCAGTCCTCACATGACTGAGAAGTAGATAAGTATCATCGTTATTCTCATCTTCTAGACAGGTAAGCTGAGGCTAAGTGAGGTTGAGTAACTCACTTGCCAGTACAAAGCTAGTAGTGTTGGAGCCAGGGTGTCAGAAGGCTCAGAATCTCAACTATTACACAAGGATTTCAAGAGGCAGAACTTACACAACCTGCATCAGCAGTACCATCCTCCCAATCCCAGGAGGACTGGGATATTTGTTTAGGATGTTTTGTTTAGGATGCAGATTCTTCAGGCCCATTCCAGACCTGGGGAGTCAGAATTTCTAGGAGTGGGACCCAGAAATCACATTTCAGTCAGGTACCCAAGGTGATTCTTTTGAAATTAAAATTTGAGAAACACTCCACTCCCTCTGCTATTCAAAATAAGTCTAATAGATTAAAGAAATTGTTCCAGGCCTCTAGGGGAAAAAAGATCAAGGTAGGAACATTAGGTTTTTGTTACCTTTGATAAATTATGAGTCTTCAGAGCAGCAAAATTGTCGAATTGGTAGAGGTGAAGTCTACTTTCTACTTGTCTCAGTGCCACGACTCTAATTAAAGCTGGCTGCTCCCCACAGTTGGCAACCCATTGCACCCCTAATATTGCACTTGAATCATCCTTTCCTGATTGACAGTACAGTGATGTAGTGCAGGGAGCCCTGGGGTCCCCGCTGTGTCCCTTACTAAGCACATAAAAATAGATGGATCATTTAAATTCTCTGGGTCTCAGTTTTGCTATTTGTGAAATGGGGATAATAATACATAGGAGAACAGCTTTAAGGAAAAGAGTAGATTGAATTTTATCTTATGTTATGTGAAATCCATCTGGCCTAAATCCTGATGCCTAAAACATACTCAATAAATGGTGAGGGTGGTTTTTTAAATAGCTCTTCTATATTATGTCCAATTTGGGGATAACAGGCAAAGAACCTTGCCTTTTTAGTTGAACAAATGTGGGTTCAGGTCCTGACTCTGCCAATCACTAGCTATGAGATCTTGGGCAATTTACCTGGGCTTTCTAACTTTTATCTTCTCTTATGACACAGGAAAAAATAACTTACTTCTTATAATTTTGTAAGAGTTAAAAGAATTAAAGTATGTAAAATTCCTAGTACATGGTAGACACTCAACATCTGTTGTTTTCTGTCTCATTTTATTTTTTTTCCTTTCTCTTTTTTTTCTCTGTCTCATTTTAAAACCAAATTACCTTGATTTCTCAAGAAATCTCAGAAAGCAGTTTGTTATAATTGTAGCATTGTGTATTTTATTTAATTTTAATTCCTTTGAAATCTAATACAGTAATCTAGTAATTTCTTATTAACTTATTGACTAGAACCCAAATACTATCTAAATATTAGATAGGAAGCATTTCCTAGTCCTTCCTTACACTGACTTCTTGTCCTTCCATGTCAGTCCAAAGGTAATTTGACCAGAATTTGCTCCCTTAGTGACGCTGTAGTTCAAACTGCTTCTTTTCCAGGCAAGATATTGGCAGCCAAAAGAGGTGAAGTGACAGAAAATCCAGGTCAGCTGTGAAGATGATTAAATAGGTGGCAAGTGAGATTTATGGGAAAAGTGATTTTTAAAAAAAGAAACTGTTTCTTTTGGAGATACGGAAGCCAACTCAGTTATGATCATCAAGCATACCTATGTTTATGCTACAAGGAAATTATTACTCAGTTACCCTCCACTTCCACAAAGAACAGGAGGCTCTGGACCTGTTCACAGCATGAGGGATTTAGAATAAATAAAAAAAAAGATGATGGCGAGAAAAGAGCTGAAGGTTTTTCTGGTTTATTTTTTGTTATCCTTTATAAATCTCCTGGAATCATGATTCAAAATCATGATTCAAATTCAGGCTTTGGCCACATCTAATTACTTCTCTAAGCTAGGGGTGTGCGTCTGCACCACGCATTATGCCATCCCTAAGGATACAAGAATCAGATGGGCACGGTCCCTGTTTTTGTGGCATTATAGTCCAACTGGAGTGCATGTTTTGTGCAGGGTCATTAGAAAGAAAGGTAGATCTAGAGTATTATGATCATTTCCTGAACCAGGAATTTTGGAGCCTTCTATGGCACTGGATTCACTTCAGTTCAGTTCAGTCACTCAGTCATAACTGACTCTTTGCAACCCCATGGACTGGGAAGCAGCGTGCCAGGCTTCCCTGTCTATCACCAACTCCCGGAGCTTACTCAAACTCATGTCCATCTAGTCGTTGATCCTATCCAACTATCTTATGCTCTGTCATCCCCTTCTCCTCCTGCCCTCAGTTCTTCCCAGCATCAGGGCTTTTTCCAAATGAGTCAGATCTTCGCATCAGGTGGCCAGAATATTGGAGTTTCAGCTTCAACATCAGTCCTTCCAATGAATATTCAGGACTGATTTCCTTTAGGATGGACTGGTTGGATCTCCTTGCAGGCCAAGGGACTCTCAAGAGTCTTCTCCAACACCACAGTTCAAAAGCATCAGTTCTTCAGTGCTCAGTTTTCTTTATAGTCCAACTCTCACATCCATACATGACTACTGGAAAAACCATAGCTTTGACTAGACAGACCTTTGTTGGCAAAGTATGTCTCTGCTTTTTAATATGCTGTCTAAGTTGGTCATAACTTTTCTTCCAAGGAGTAAGGGTCTTTTAATTTCATTGCTGCAATCACCATCTGCAGTGATTTTGGAAAACCCCAAAATAAAGTCTGTCCCTGTTTCCATTGTTTTCCCATCTATTTGCCATGAAGGGATGGGAACAGATGCCATGATCTTAGTTTTCTGAATGTTGAGTTTTAAGCCAACTTTTTCACTCTCCTCTTTCACTTTCATCAAGGGGCTCTTTAGTTCTTCACTTTCTGCCATACGGGTGGTGTCATCTGCATATCTGAGGTTATTGATATTTCTCCTGGCAATCCTGATTCCAGCTTGTGCTTCCTCCAGCCCAGTGTTTCTCATGATGTACTCTGCATATAAGTTAAATAAGCAGGGTGACAATATACAGCCTTGACGTACTCCTTTCCCTATTTGGAACCAGTCTGTTGTTCCATGTCCAGTTCTAACTGTTGCTTCTTGATCTCTGTATAGATTTCTCAGGAGGCAAGTCAGGTGGTCTGGTATTCCCATCTCTTGAAGAATTTTCCAGTTTCTTGTGATCCACACAGTCAAAGGCTTTGGCATAGTCAATAAAGCAGAAGAAGAAATAGATGTACAAGTTTTGGTACAGATAATAAATCCAAGTTTCTTAGTATACCATTCAAATCCTTTCAAAGATCTTCCTTTCTAGTCTCATCTCTCAACATTTTTATATGGATTATGTACCTATTATAGCCACAGTCAGAGAAGAACTAGTAGCTAATATATTTCATTCTATGTTATATAACACATATTCTATATTGTATATCACATAATACATATTTATTATATAGTATATATACAGGGATTTTATCTTTTGTAACTATGCAAACAATTTAAGGCAAGTCTGTAAAGTTGTCTGCTTATGGTAGAAACTTTAAATCCACAGAACAGGCAATCCTGAAGAAAGATGGATATAAAGTGGAAAAGATCAAAGATAAGCTAAATGCCGTGAGTACAGCTGGAACCCATGTTAGTTCTTACTGCATCTGATCGTTATGGCATGAGCACCAAGCTGGTGCCCCTCTCCTTGGAGCCAAACATACACCTCTCCCAAGAGTTGGAGAAGCTGAAGGAGGATGTGTGGAAAAGCAGAAGACTTGCAGGCCCAGCTGCCACTCCACGTCAGTGAGGTGAGCCAGAATGAGAACTATAAAGTGGTTGCTGCTCCATTTCCACCTTTCCAAGCTTCCATAAGAATGTCTCTTGTGGCCCACTGTATCAAAAACATGCAAGAAGGGACTTCTGGGAAATGTAGTTCAGCCTAGCCAAGCTGACATAAAGCAACTTAAGGTCTAGCACTAAGTTAAAATCATGGCATGCCATATCTCTCTCTAAGAGATTCATAAGGACATTAGTATATCAAAGGCTCAGCAAAGCCCTTGCTTAAAAACAAACTGTTCAGCTGGGATCGAAGAATTCCTATACTTATCAGAATAGCTGATTTTGGAGATTACAATTATGAAACCGTGTGAAGACTCAGTGATTGTTTATTGGTGTGTATTTGGTTTTTGGTGTATTTCTATGAATAAATCTTTTTTAAAAACCCTGTAATGAGATGCTGTGTTTCTTTAGAAAGTTGATGCAAATAGTGGTTACCAAGAAGTGAAGACTTTCTTCAATTACTCATCAATATATCCAACTTTTTGAAATTTTAAGGGCTTCCCTGGTGGATCATATGTTAAAGAATCTGCCTGAAAAAGTACAGGACATCTGAGTTCGATCCCTGGTTTGTAAAGATTCCCTGGAGGAGGGCATGGCAACCCACCCACTCCAGTAGTCATACCTGGAAAATCTCCATGACAGAGATGCCTGGTAGGCTACTGCCTTTGAGGTCCCAAAGAGATGGACACGACTGAGAACCTAAGCATAGCACAAATTTCAAGGAAAGATATCACAATCCAGAAAAATCTAGAATTTCTCAAATCATCCTTAAGTAGCCTGTTTCAAGTGTTGGAGCTCTATTTTATTTTCAATTAAAGGCCTAATAATGGCCTAATAAGTAAAGCTCATTTGATTTCCTGTTTCAGAATGACTAGTTAAACCTACAAAATCAATACACACATACTCATATCTTGTAACATACAGTCATTGTATTAAACATTTTAAAACTAGATTATATAACATTCAAGGCAGCATAACAGATAACAGCATGAACTCAGAGACCAGACTGTCTGAACTTAAAACTGTCTTAGTCTATCTGGGTTGCTACAATGCTGTACCATAGACTGGGTGGCTTATAAACAACACAGATTTGTTTTTCAGAGCTCTGGAGGCTGAGAAGTTCAAGATCAAAGCACCCACCGGCAGGTTTGTTGTGTGTTGAGGGCCATCTTTTTGGTTCATAGATAGCCATCTTCTCACTGTATCTTCACATGGTAGAAGGGAAAAGAAGTTCTCTGGGATCTCTCAGTTCAGTTCAGTTCAGTCACTCAGTCATGTCCAACTCCCTGCAACCCCATGAACCACGGCACGCCAGGCCTCCCTGTCTATCACCAACTCCTGGAGTTTACCAAAACTCATGTCCATTGAGTTGGTGATGCCATCTAACCATACCATCCTCTGTTGTCCCCTTCTCCTCCTGCCTTCAATCTTTCCCAACATCAGGGTCTTTTCAAATGAGTCAGCTCTTTGCATCAGGTGGCCAGAGTATTGGAGTTTCAGCTTCAACATCAGTCCTTCCAGTGAACACCCAGGACTGATCTCCTTTAGGATGGACTGGTTGGATCTCCTTGCAGTCGAAGGGACTCTCAAGAGTCTTCTCCAACACCACAGTTCAAAAGCATCAATTCTTCGGTGCTCAGTTTTCTTTATAGTCCAACTCTCACATCCATACATGACTACTGGAAGTTACCATAGCCTTGACTAGACGGCCCTTTGTTGGCAAAATAATGTCTTTGCTTTTTAATATGCTGTCTAGGTTGGTCATATCTTTTCTTCCAAGGAGTAAGCGTCTTTTAATTTCATGGCTGCAATCACCATCTGCAGTGATTTCGGAGCCCCCCAAAATAAAGTCAGCCACTGTTTCCCCATCATTTGCCATGAAGTAATGGGACTGGATGCCATGATCTTGGTTTTTCTAAATGTTGAGCTTTAAGCCAATGTTTTTACTCTCCTCTTTCGCTTTCATTAAGAAGCTGTTTAGTTCTTCTTCACTTTCTGCATTAAAGATGGTATCACCTGCATATCTGAGGTTATTGATATTTCTCCTAGCAATCTTGATTCCAGCTTGTGCTTCTTCCAGCCCACCATTTCTCATGATGTACTCTGCATACAAGTTAAATAAGCAGGGTGACAATATACAGCCTTGATGTACTCCTTTTCCTATTTGGAACCAGTCTGTTGTTAAGGGCACTAATCCCATTTCCAAGGGCTCCACCTCATGACCATGAAGTTATCTCCAAAGAGCTTCAGTTCTAAATATCATTGCATTGGAGATTAGGTTTCAACATGTAATTTGGGGCCAAGGGGGACACAGTCTATAGCAAGTGTGGATTCTGAAATCAGACTGCTTAAACTCATTGTACCACTTATTATCTGTGTGATGCTGGGTAAGTTACTTAACTGCTCTGAGCCTCAGCTTACTCATGTGTAAAATGGGAATAGTAATAATTCCCTCTTTATAACTTAACATGAATTAAGGGATGTAACATTTGTAATGAGTTTTAAACCATGCTTGGTACATTGTAAATGGTTTGTGTGTGTGTGAGTCCAGCTCTTCACAGCAATTCCTCCTGAATCTATACCATTATCCCAATTTTATAAGAAAACTAAGTCAAATAGAGGTGAAATATTCTTAGGGCATACAAAACCCTAGATGGTCCTGACTCGAACACACAGTCTCATTCGACATGGCCGTGGCACCTTTCAAGCAAAGCTTTATGGCTCTCTGAGGCTTTTTCTAGAAAGTCTCAAAAGACAAGATCAAATTGACTAGGTCCCGAAATGGAATTAGTCCCTCTCCCCAGAGGTGCTAAAGTTGTAGCTGTCACTCATTCTTGACCTAGACTAGATGCGAATACAGAACTTAGAATGAAAGGCTCCGTGGTTTTATTTTGCCCTGAGCTTACATGGTCCCTAGAAAGTTCTTTAAATACTTTCAATCAAGGGCTCAGAAAAATTTTTAAAAATAACCTTGCACATATAATTAGAAACTGGCATGTGGGGAATTAAATAGAAGAGGTGAAATTTTCTGTGATTATCAGGGACTACTTGAAGGAAGGTGCTTTGAAGAAAATACCTCAGACTCTCAAAACTCACACAAGGGGGTCTGACATGACTTGTTGACAGAAAAACTGACATGAGCTCAAGGGCAGAGACTCAGCAAGAGACCCTCCAGTTTTAGCAGGTCAAAGAGAGAGAGACCAGGCTGGAAAGGTCTGGGACAGGTGGAGCTGTGTTACTACAATATTAATGATGATTAAGAAACATAAGACAGGAAAATATTTTAAAACCAAGCAAGAAAGAATATCTTATCATTTTTCTTTGTGAGCATGCTTGAGAAACATATCAAAAATAAATTTCCACATATCTTTACAGTAGTTCAAGTAATTCTAGAGATGCTTCACTAAATTCTAGTAGTAATTCTAAAGATCACTGCTTCACTATAGGCTGTGAAGTAGTGAAAAGGGAAAAAGAGATTTTGTTCACACTTCTTCGGGAAGCTTTTCTGACCCCTGCTGCCTGCATTGATCACTCACATCTCCGGATTCCTGTTGCCAATATAGTCAGTGCTACATGTTTTGAATCTGTGGTCCTTTTACTTGTTAACTGAGTGACCTAAAGCAAGTTACCCCACTTCTCTCATCCTGTTTCCTCAGTATAAAAATGAGAACTCTCATAAAGTTGCAATGAGAATGAACTTTAGCAATTGCAGAAGGACTTACAACAGGGCCTGGCACTTACTGCAGTGGTTCCTAGCCTCTCTGCATTCCCACTTCCTATTTCTCATAGACTGTGGTATTGGATATGCTCATTGGGAAATATTTTAAGACCTACAAGAACTTAGAAATATGTTTCTGAGAATTCTACTATAAAATCATCACAACATGAATCAAACCACAGATATTCAAAGTTAATCTGAAGATATAAAATTACTCTTCAGGCATAATAAGCCCTGATTATTGAATTAAATTTGCAAAAGCATGAATGTTTAGGCAACCATGGATGCAAACCAATCGCTTCATTAGAACTCATTTGAAAGCAAGCAACAAAAACCAAACTCAATAGTAATATTATTTTGTATTATCATTATTAATCAGATCACTTAGCTAAAAATCCAATGGAGATCTTATTTCAGCTACTAAGCATATCAAATGCCGAAACAATTTAATCAGAATTGTTCCTCTCTCCATGTCTCTGTTTTGCTTTCCTCTGTATTGAATTAATTCTCTTTTTAAAAAAAATATGTATTTATTTATTTGGTCTTAGTTATGGCATGCATGCAAACTCTTAGTTGCAGCATGTGGGATACAGTTCCCTGACCAGGGATCAAACCCAGGCCCCTGGCACTGGGAGCATAGAGTCTCAGCCACTAGACCACCAGGGAAGTCCCTTGGATGCCTTCTTAAATGAACTCTCGCCTGAAGTAACTGGTGACTCCCGTAGCTCACATGACCTTGGCTAGCACCATTTATTCAAGTACTTACAAAACCATTGATCCGCTGACATGGGATCCCACATAATATCCCCAAGGAATGCACCTTACGGTAGACCAGGCAATGCTACAGCAGTCACCCTAGGGTACATTATTACACTAACTTGATGACCATGTCAGGTGCCGGTGTTCACTGTTAGAATATATGCATCTGGGGACCAAGGAGTAGAAATAAAAATGGCCTCACTCACCATCACTCCCAAGGACCCATTTGAGGAATTTATGCTTCCTTTCTGATAGTGTTAGTAAAGCATTGGTTCCAAGAAAGTATCTGTGCTTACCATTTCCACAGTGATATGCTGTGTAGGTCAAAAGGTCCTGGATTCTAGAAGAGAATGCTTCCACCAGAAGATAAAGTAAGGATCCCATTGAATTTTAAGCTACAGCTTCTGCCAAGTCAGTCCAAACTGTTCATACCAAGAGACCAGTGGACAAGGAAAGGCAGGGCTGGGATACTGATCATCAGGAGCAATCTGCCATAAGAAGGAGGCAGAGAATACATTTAGCACTTAGGTGGCCACAGGGGTGTTTCTTGACACTCCCTTTCTCTATTGGAAAGTACAAAGATAGCCTTGGCCTGAGATGGGCAGGGAGACCAAGGACAAAATTCTGGCTTCCTCCCATAGGTATGTCACCTAGACCGGAAGAAGTATGAGCTGAGGGTGAGGGGCCTCCAGAATGTGTAGCCAGGGAGAGAGACGAGGATATCATTTCTGCTCTTAAGATGACTGCTGCCAGAAGAACTATGTGAAGTTCTTTCCACTAACCTTCCTCTCACCATGCACACATACACCCCCCGCCCCGCCAGAATTCTGGAGGCAATGACCTGAGACGGGATGAACTTTCTATGTGAAGTTAATGGCTCCAACTGATACATGGATGCATTGCAATGGGTGCTATGCTACCCAGGCACCCCAGGAGTGAACATGTGCACTCCCACCAGCTCTGGGAAAGTTAGCTGCTGATTTCTTGCCACTGAATCACTTTCTGGTGTTTTCCTTTGACAAAGGACTTACTTTAAGGATTACCCCTGTTTAATGCAATGGTAAAAGGGGCTTGATTTCCTTACCTCAATTCAGGGCACTCTGAATAACCATCTGAGGTGCAAAAGGGTTCTCCGTTGTAACCACGTATTTGACCTCTTCCTTTGCTTTCTTGTGTCTTCCTCGTTTGCTTATAAGTGATGCTCCTGAGATCATGACCCAAAACACCTCCTACATGCTGATCTTCAGCTCAGAGTCTGTTTTTCTAGGTCCCTAGGTCCCTGACCCGTAATAGTAGCTGTGGAAGGCTCGCTATATGCTAACTGTTTTGCACATGTTAACTCATTCAGTGCTCACTGAAAGATAATATTATCCCTGTATGTCAGATAAGAACCTTTAGGTTTAGAGAGGTTAAATGACTTACATAAAGCCTAGTAAGATGATTTGAGAATTAGATTTGAGACAAATGTGTACTTCAGATCGATCTCTTATAGAAATTTGGAATTCCAGTAAGATTTTCATTGTCTGCAAATGTATCTGGTGATCCCAGACAGGTACTAAACTGTAATTACTAAGTTTCCATTTATATCACACATGTTCTGAAACTGCTAGTGACAATACCTAGAGGCTATTCAGTGACCACATCTCAGTGGGGTTTTATTGTACCCTCATAAATTCTAAGTGTCAACTGTATTTAATTGTGACCAAATTCCAGTATACAAGACTGGTGAAAGGTAAAATTTGTTTAAAAAAAGAAAAATATTAATACTTAGTGACTATCTTCTTGTTCTAGTGTTTTTCAAAATTATTTTACCTTAATCCATAGTAAGAAATACATTTTTCATAGCGATCCAATGTATACATGTATATATATGTACATGTATAAGAGAAAGCAAAAAATTTTGCTATCCAATACATACCTCATTAATATGGCAGTGATTTTTATATTCTATTAGCATGATTTTAGGCTAGTTGCTACCCACTGTACTGATTTGCAATTAAGTGACCATGAAGAACCATTTGAAGATCACTCCCCAAAGCTAAGACTCTTCACATTTATTTACTAATTTAGCTCTTCTAACAACCTTCCAAAGAACTTATTACTATTATAATCCTATTTTTCCTCTAAGGAGGTACATGCTTTAACAACCATCCTGAGATCCTATAACTCATAAGTGACAAAGTAGAAATTTAAACAGATTAAACCACTAAATTATTTTGTATGTGTTTCAACCTCCTGGTCAGCATGTAAAATACTTTAAAACAAGAGAAGAAGGGGGATAAAAGAGAAGAAATATAGGCATTTTCTCTTTTCGTTTTCTTTTGCCTCTTACACTAGCTTCACTCTCAGTTCTAGGAATGAGGTCTGGCCTGAAAAGATTTCCCAAACTCAATGAAGATGCCAGTAACTAATGACAGATGGTGACCTAGTCATGTCCTGTGAGAATCTGTGGATCTGAGAATGCAGCTCAATAAAATTCACCTTCCTAGCTTCTAATGTTTTCTAATCTCCAGACAGCAAGACATAGATGCTATTGTTTCTCATTATTCTCATTTTAAGCATGATTTCTTCTGCTTCCTGAGATGTAAAAGAACTGTCAATACTCCTTTTAAGTATTTTCTGGTAATCAGTTCGGTGAGAACATTTGTCGTGATGTAATTTAAGTGCTTTATTCACTCTGGAATCTTGCTGACACTTTCATGTGAATTGTGATAGGTTCTCTGAGCATGCACAAGTTTTGGTATATCATGGCATTTGGGTGAAAGATGAATTTGAGGACCAAAACTCCCTTAATCAGTTTTAACTTAAGCAACACAATTCTCATAACCAACATATTGATATAAGAGGCACAAAGCATCTTTCGCTCCATTCAATTCTTTTTTTCTACTATTCCTCAGATATGTATTTTATAATGAAAATGTATACAGTTATGGTTAACAAGAATTATAAATTCATGTCTTTTTCAGTGGAGTAGTGAGGCAGAAGCCAGGTTATATAGGATCATGTAAGAAAGAAGAAAGGAAAATTTTAGACAATTTTTACAAAAATCATTTATAGATTTAATGTTATCCCCATCTAAGTCTCAACAGAAATCATATAAAACTGGCAAACAGATTTTTACAATGAACTAAAAGAAGCAGCATGCAAGAATAGGTGAATCATTCTTAAAGAAGTAAGAATGTTTGTGTGTTCTGTGAGGGTGGACATTTGCCCTGGAAGGGTTGTTTTTGAACACTGGTGTGTATTTGATAATAAAGAACACAGAGGCCTGGGTGTGTTGAGGTGAGACACATGCCTCTGTGTTTTTACCAAGATTCTGAGCTAATTTTAATACCCATCCAACTTGGCAATCACTATCCCAGTTGACAAGACAAATTATATAACTATAGCAATTAAAATAGGGTGGTACCAGCACAGGGAAAGATGAAGAGGTTATTAGAACAGAAAAGAAAGCCCAGAAACATACAGGACTGTATAGTACACAGGCTTGACATATAAAGGTGAATTAAAGATGATGAGGAAGAAGAAACTACTCAAAAATCGTATTAGGAAAATGGTATCTGTATTAAAATAAAATTGAATTCCAAAGGTCAACAAAATATAAAGAGCATTAAAGACAAATATTAAAAAGTCAAAACTTTATAACTTTTAGAAGAAAGTAAAAGAGAATAACTTGATATTCCACAGGAACTTAAAGAAGGATTTCTTAACAGATTTTTATAAAGAAAACATTGATAAAATCTTCATTAAAAAGCATCTTTCATTTGCAACTATCTATAAGAAGTCAGATGTTTCTAGATATTGCTCAACCAAAACAAAATATTGATGTTCATTGGAGACTAAGACTTGTACAAGAATATAGTTTTCATTCTTAATAGAAATTTTCAATGTTTATTTTCTAATTGTATTAATATAAATAAGTGTCCTAAAGCTAAATATATATGATGCATCTATTCTAATACTATGCTGGTTGGATTTCTTTTGCATATTCTTGTTTTATATTAAATTTTATTTTAATTGGGTTTCCCTTGTGGCTCAGCTGCTAAAGAATCCACCTGCAATGCTGGAGACCTGGGTTCGATCCCTAGGTTGGGAAGATCCCTTGGAGAAAGGAAAGGCTTACCCATTGCAGTATTCTGACCTAGAGAATTCCATGGACAGTATAGTCCATGAGGTCACAAAGAGTCAGACATGACTGAGCAAAATTTTAAATGTTTATTTTCTAATTGTATTAATATAAATAAGTGTCCTAAAGCTCAATACATATGAGGCATCTATACTAATACTATGCTGGTTGAATTTCTTGTGCATACTCTTGTTTTATTTTAGATTTTATTTTAATAAAAAATCTTCTACCAATCTAAAACTCTTGCTTAACAAACAAGCAAATCCAGGCCCAAAGAAGTTATTTAGCTTCCCCAAGATGACAGATTTAATTAGTCAAAACCTCTTTTCCTGATGGAATAAAAGCATTAAATAACTTTCTAGATATTAATATTTCTTAAAGCCATCTCTTTCATTGTCTTAATGTTTTTAACAAACTCAGCATTAAAAAGTGAAATGATAAGGTCTTACATGGTAAATTTGGATTGTGATCATGAGTAGTACAGCTATTTCAGTTCAGTTCAGTTCAGTCATTCAGTCGTGTCCGACTCTTTGTGACCCCATGAATCACAGCACGCTAGGCCTCCCTGTCCATCACCAACTCCCGGAGTCCACACAAACCCATGTCCATTGAGTCGGTGATGCCATCCAACCATCTCATCCTCTGTCATCCTCTTCTTCTCCTGCCCTCAATCTTTCCCAGCATCAGGGTTTTTTCCAGTTATTTAACAGTCTACAAAATAGATTTGTAGAAGCCATCTATTTTTTTTGTAGCAAGAAATAAAACAATAATGTCTCTTTATTTACTTTCCCATGTAAAATTTGATGATTACTGGGGTTTTGAATGAGTTGAATCAATTACGATTTTTTCCTCTTGCAATCTGAACAAATTGATAATTATACACAGGAGAGAACAAAATGTCAATTTGATTCCTGATAAAGCTGGACCAGGGAGGACATTTTGGGTATAAGACCTCAAACTGTGCCTCCTAAAATTTACCCCTACTCAATCACAAACATCAGTGTGGTACAAAAAACCCTATTCTAGGAAGCTTCCCCACAGAAGAAAGACAGAACACGGATGAAACACTGGTAGGCAGGCTGATACCAGACTAAGAGCGAGAAGATAGTATTTGTGTACCAAAGTTTTTCCCACTTTTCTTCCTGTGGGAAGATAGAACACAAGGAAGCTCCAAAATATTCATCCTCCACATCTCCTTTTGAGAAGTGTAACTGAGGGACCCTCATGGAAGTGTAAGGCTGCTAAAATATGGTGTCCCTTTTATCAGTTGGTGTAATAACAAGAATCTAATGGAATACTTCTAATAAGGGGATCGGGGTGGAATGGATGGCCAAAGCTATGGCTGTAGGAGAGAGGAGCAAAGCATCAGCCAGACCATAACCAGGCAGCCAAGGGAATGAATATCCCAACCTCCCTTTGTCTACTTACGTTGGGGTCTCCTTCTAGTGCCACCCACCCTCCCCAAGGATAACATGGTTGATACAGCCCAGAGAAGTCAGTCATCCAGGACAAAGTGTGAAAAGTGGTAGTAGCTACATCTGGATTAGCAGAGAATACCAACACATGTGAATACAACCCACAGGAGGTAATTTAAACTGTAATGGCTAAATAACATTGTAGTGACCTGTCCTCAGTACCCAGTCATTAAGGGAAAATATTTATCTGTTTCTAGACACCAGTGGATCAAACTGTGATGAAATTAATCACAGAGAAAGACTTTATTGACAGGGCGTTTTAATTTAAATTTTATTTGACTTGATTTGATGATTAAGATGAGAGGATGACTGAGATTCCTGATAATTGTTTAAATGCATTGAAGTATAGGTGACTCTTAATACATTTTTAACATCATCATATCTAAGATATGTTTTATATACATGAGTATTCATAAAATTCATGAAACAGTCATGAAGCTAAACTCATTATTACAATGCAAAGGAAATTATATAATAGTGATACAAGAAACACTTCGTATTACACATATCAATGTGTGTCAAGGCAAAAAGTTTCCAGGGAAGAGTTAACTTGGTGACCTGGAGAAGACGATGGGGGTCATAGTGGGAGACACCCTCAACACCCTCAAACACATGGACTTTTCTTCCAAATGGGAGGTCACTTTGACCTAGCTAAATGTTTCTTCTCAAAGAATGCCAAATCCACTTAGAAATACCACTACTTAGGCTTGGATTCCACTTTATCATTTCACCACTCCAGAAGTACTTAGCTAAGAGCTAGACTTCTGCCAACATGTTATCAATACTTTGTCGACATTTAAAATTTTCGTCTTCAGGTGATTTACCTTTTAGGAAAAAAAATCAACAGAAGAAGAAAATAAAGTTTCCCCTTACAGACTGAGTAGTGAGAGATGTAATTATTCTTTTTTTTAGGTTAAATCTACACAAACCTAACTCCGAGGGAAGCATGAACCTGCCTGTTGCAGGGAGAAGTTAATTCTGACTCCATGTCAGAACTGTTTCTTTGACTTGCTCTCCATTGCTTTTGTTATTGTAATCATACATAATGGCCTGCCTCAGAGAATCTTGCCTCTCTGCCTGTCTGTTAAACTAAAGTGCCTTTGTTTAGAATCCTGTCCACCTGTAGACTGCAGGAAGGAAGAAATTAACACACTCCCTTGCCTGAGGCTTGCCATTCTAGGAGATCTTTGCAAAATTAATGGCCTTTTTACTTTGTTTCCTCACTTCCCCTCCGATCTCTGATCCATTAAAGAACCTGACATCCAGACCCAGGTAAGATGGTGATTTCCAGACATTAGTCTGCCATCTTCTCTGTCAGCTCTCTGAGTAAAGTTGTTTTCTTTGCCTCAACACCTCATCTCTCAGATTCAATGAACCTACTCTTGTATGTATTTAATCTGGCTATACCTCTGTTTCCTCTTCTGTAGGACAAGGGTAACTTCTGTCTGTACTTTATAACATAGTTGTAAGTATAAAACAGTTATCACTGGTGACAATATTAAAACAATGCTGTGCATATCCTGTGGCAAGTGCATATGGGAGTGCAGGGGATTGGGCTGCTGTCCTAATAGCTACAGTCCCAAAGCAGTTGTACACAGTTCATACTGGCTGACTGCTATCAGATACTTCTAGATGGATCTGTATTATCAGTTAATTCACTCAGGATTAAGAAGGGCTGATCAAAAAAAAAAATATCCTTTCCTCAGGATTTGACTGAGCAGTATGCTATTTGATTTTGCAGCTATCAGTTATATGCCATAGATGGATGCTTAAATAAGAACTTGCTTTTCATTTTGGTGATTATTTATCATTCACATGTACTTCTCCTCTCTGTCACCTCCATTCTGTTATCAGTTCTTCTTAGGTTCGATTCAGTTCAGTCGCTCAGTCATGTCCAACTCTTTGCAACCCCATGAATTGCAGCACGCCAGGCCTCCCGGTCCATCACCAACTCCCGGAGTCTACCCAAATCAATGTTCATCGAGTCAGTGATGCCATCCAGCCATCTCATCTCTGTCGTCCCCTTCTCCTCCTGCCCCCAATCCTCCCCAGCATCAGGGTCTTTTCCAATGAGTCAATTCATTGCATGAGGTGGCCAAAGTATTGGAGTTTCAGCTTCAGCATCAGTCCTTCCAATGAACACCCAGGACTGATCTCCTTTAGGATGGACTGGTTGGATCTCCTTGCAGTCCAAGGGACTCTCAAGAGTCTTCTTCAACACCACAGTTCAAAAGCATCAATTCTTTGGCACTCAGCTTTTTTATGGTCCAGCTCTCCCATCCATACACGACTACTGGAAAAACTATGGCCTTGACTACATGGACCTTTGTTGGCAAAGTAATGTCTCTGCTTTTCAACATGCTATCCAGGTTGGTCATAACTTTCCTTCCAAGGAGTAAGAGTCTTTTAATTTCATGGCTACAATCACCATCTGCAGTGATTTTGGAGCCCAAAAAAATAAAGTCTGACACTGTTTCCACTGTTTCCCCATCTATTTGCCATGAAGTGTTGGGACCAGATGCCATGATCTTAGTTTTCTGAATGTTGAGCTTTAAGCCAATTTTTTCACTCTCCTCTTTCACTTTCATCAAGAGGCTTTTTTAGTTCCTCTTCACTTTCTGCCATAAGGGTGTTGTCATCTACATATCTGAAGTTATTGATATTTGTCTCAGCAATCTTGATTCCAGCTTGTGCTTCTTCCAGCCCAGCATTTCTCATGATGTACTCTGCATGTTCACCTCCTATTCAGTTGTTTCCCCCACTTGACCAAAGGTGTTTCTAGCACACTCTATCTAGCTTCTGAATTCCTCCTGAGACTACACCTGAGTTCCATGACTTTGTTTTAAAATGCATCCAGGATTTTTATTTTATTGGGTATAGAGAGGCCAACAGATTAGGAGATGATTGTCACTGAAAAAAATTGTTATTCACAGTTCCCAGAGAAGAGGATCAGGCTGGGCCATGCATGACCATATGGGGAAGCATGAAAGTCAGTCAGGAGACAGAAGGAGTGAGAGGAAAAGGTAGGCAAAAGCTTTCATGTAGTTTTTGTAGGTAGGATAGTTGAAGTCATGTAAACATTTCAGGATTAGCTAGTTTGAATAATTTCTATGGAATCTGGTCTATAACGGGTGGTTGCTAGTTGCCTAGTATCTGGCCCTGGGATGATTAAGGTGCAGGAATATTGATCAATAATAGAGAAGGTAGTTCAGAGTATGTGCTGTGGATTGGTTGGTTTGCATAGTTTATTTTCTCCAGAAATTAGCTGATGCTGGGAGCGGCAGTCTCTCCCTGGTCAGTAATGACCTCAAGATAGCAAAATGTTGGATAATAAAAACATGCTTAATACAGGCCTGGGCTCCAGTTTTATGTTTGTTGAGTTAAACATTTTGTGTGTTTTTAATTTTTCTTCTGTGCTACATAAATATCTGGTTCTAATAATCTTACAGATAAATAAGTAATATGCTGTTTAAAATGTATTTTTTCAAAACAAAATTATTCAAGTATTCAGATTGTTTTCATTAGACTGTTTCAGGGTCTTCATTTTCCAAGTAGTTGCTGTGATTTCCCTTTGTGAAGAGGCAGGCTTAGTCAGTTAAGTCTGAGTAAACAATTACTTTCCAGTTTGCATTTAAACAAGGTTAATTGTAGTGCCAACATAGTTACTACAATTAGGCTAATATATATAATTACTCTTTTTCATACACACACCCAGACACTGCTCATCTCACCATCTTTCTTCAAATATCAGCATCTTCTTTTAGAAACCATATTATGTTTTAGCTGTATGTGGGTATAGGGGCAAATCCCAAGATATAGGGCAAATATTTTTCTAATAAAATGCCATACTTTTTAAAGTTCGTTTAATCTTCACTGTCCATAGACTTGTGGACACCCTGTGAATAGGAATCATATCTGTTGTATGTCTGTGCTGAGTATATAACTCAAGGCTAGCACATAGTAGAGGCTCAACAATAAATATTTGTTAGAAGAATAAATAGTGAAGAAATTAATGTAACTAATCAAGAATAAACTAATGTAAAGTAATGTAAATATGAGCATGAGCATGTTTTCAGCCTGCGAGGAAGAAATTTCTCTAGAATTCTGCTAAATTAAGTGACTAAAGTTCACATCTCCATTTCTTGTAGGCACACAAAGTATGTCAAGAACAATCGCATCAACCAATAAGTACCATACAAATCATTGCTCTTCAGTTTTTCCTACCAAACTCCCAGCACTCTCAAATCACAGTCCAGTCAAAACTCCATTAATTTGACTTTGTATAATTCAGTAGAGTTTGTAAAGCTCTGTTAGTCCATAGTCTCATTTAACTCCACAACTACTTGGGAAGTAATTATAACAAGCCCATGTTCCTGTCAGCCCAGAGTTTTACACACTCATCAGCTCAAGGTTTTGAACCTCAGTAAAAAAAAAAATCATCTCAGGGTGAGTAGGAGTTGGACACTTCAATAGGCTACCACACTCAGAAATCTCAACAATGAAAGAATCAGCTCCAATTATCTTGTCTGCCCACATCTTATATGAAAAAGAAAACTTTTCTCTAAAGGTTAAATAATAACTCAAAGAGCCAGTGAGCACTAGGGCAGTGACTGAAGCTCAAATTGCCTGCTTTTGTTCAACCCATCTGGTTGAATGGTCTGTTAGAATTGTTAATATGGTAACAAAATTGCTGACTTTAGCTTCTTTGAAGTCATCTGTACTGCGTAGGAAAGTCTCTTCAGTTCCATGCCCTCAGCTTCTTTCTACCTTCCATAACTTGAAAAACAATCCAGTAAACTCATTCACTGGCCCTCCAGCAATAAAAGCCCTGTTTTGTAGATTTTGCCAGTTTCTATGATTTAAATATTCCCATCACTGACAGCTTCAAACATGACTGTCTTCCACAATGGGATTATAAAATTCCTGAAAAACTAATAGTCGGTGGGAAAGATTACTAGTCACCATTCTGAAAGGCATTTGTATTTACTAAGGCAGTGCTGCTTCCCAAAATATGGTCCCCTAGGAGGGAGCATCATATTGCCTAGAAGATAGTTGGAAATATCTCAAAACCTGAATCAGAAACTCTGATAGTGGGGCTCAGAAATTTCTACTTTAATGAATATTTAGGTTATCCTTATGCATACTTATGTTTGAGAAGCATCTGTTAGTTTGCAAAGATTGCCATAAAAAGTACCATGGACTTTTTAACAACTTTAATAACCACTTCCTCATAGTTCTGGTGCCTAAAAGTCCATGATCAAGGTATCAGCATGTTTGGTTTCATTCTGACATGTCCTTCCTTGGCTTAGAGATGATTACCTTCTCCTTTTGTCTTCATGTGGTCTTTTCTCTGTGTCTGTATTCTAATCTTCTCTTCTTATGAAGACAAAAGTCATATAGAGTGGAGGTTCACATCAGTGAACTCAATGAACTTCTAATTACTTCTCACGTTCTGAGGTACTGGGGCTTAGGAATTTAACATAGGAATCTGGGTATACAATTCAGACCATAAGAGTGTCCAATACATATCTCTTACATAAATGGATAAGAATAGATGGGAAATAGAAAAGAACCAATCATTTAAAGGCAAGGACCCACATGCTAATTGAACTACTGCTAAATATGGGTTTCATCTACTGAGTTAGTTGGCAGAAAATGCTAGCAATCATTTAAAAGCACTCAGTAGTTATATGGAAAAACTTGCACCATCATGTGATTTTAGTTTTATTTTATCTGTTTGCTAGTCTTATAAATCAGAGTTAGATAGACCACTTGGAGATACTTCACTGAGCAGACTTAATTGATACTTGGCATCATTATTTTGGTAGTCAAATTCAGCAGACCAGGTAAGCTCCACTGCAAAATGGGAGGTACAGAGGGCCTCTTTCTGTTTGTTGTCTTTCCTCCTACAAAGTCAGGCATTGAGAGCTGTTTTGCAAGACCCATGTATACCCAGACACACAAATACATAACATAAAAGTGGAAAATAATACACTCTCTGTTTTTGTTACCATTAAGTCTGCAATTTAGGATCACTTATTTATTAAACTCTGATTCTGGATTATTTAATAATTCTACTTTGTCAAATTCATTGACATGTGTCCAAGAGGGAGCATTTGGGGTACTTTGCCCTAAGAGAAGTAATGCTTTAAATTTATATATAACATTGTATTTGCATCACATTCTGACATGATAAAAGTATATTCTTGGAGTTTTCCAGCATATACTTCAAGACTTTTGTTATGAACATATCTTTAATCTTTGCACATATAGAATCATTCTTAGTGCCATTCATATGTTAAGTGTTTTCTTATTTTGTACATGGAGCAGGTCATGTATGAAAATACAGTTGTCTTTTAAAAAATTAAGGTAAAATTAACAAATATCACTCTATGATCCCAAAACTTGTGAGGTAGCTTCAAAGAGAAGAAAAAAAAAAAAAAAATGACACATCAGCATTAGAAACTCCCCAGGCAGAAATTCTGACATATCGCCCTTGAGTAAATCTAATGCATCACATGTTTTTTTGTAACTAGATCTGACAGACAGTTCCCATGGTATATCAACCGCAAACTATTCAAATACCACAGTGTAACTCGCCTTTCTGAATTTAGGGCACAAATTTTCTCAAGCAAGAAGGATTGAAAGGTTTTCTTATTCTCCCTAGGAATTCCTAAAAAAAGAACCCTGGCATCCCAGAGGATATTGGTATTCATGTAGTTCCGTTCCCAGTTTAATCGGGGATCCCCTTTCCATTACCCCTGACCAGCTATCGCCTGTCTGCTCGCACACTTTTCACGACAGCTGCTGCCTTTGCGGGATCCCGTCGGCACTGTCTGCGTCAAAGGCCACTAAGTTGCTGACTCGCGTAAAAATTATAAGTTAGCCCACTTTCAGAACCTTTTGTCTTCTCTTCTGAATTAAAAAAAAACAACAACTAAATATGCCTTAAAGTTTCAGTACTTCTTTAACCTCAGTACAGAAACATTTTATGAGACAGCAATAAAAACATAAAAAGAAAATCTTTGCCGAGAACCTAAGCTACCTCAGCTACTGCCTTGGCTTTCTTCTTCCATAATATTCTGGAAAAGAATATCATATGCTTGGTTTTACTTCCTCACTTCCTGGTAACTTTGGGGGCAATTGATTCTCTATCCCACAACATCCCAGAAACCATGATTCTCCGTCTTATCCCTCTCCACTTCTAAAACATCTAAATACTCCTGATTCCGCACTTCTTTCTAAAATGTCCTTCTCTCTTATTTCCTCTGACACAATTCTTTGTTTATTTCCACCTATGTCTCCAGCCAATCCATTGTAGTATCCTTCTTGTACTTATCTTTCTTGTTCACTCCTTTATACTTACTCACGTTTATCTCTTCCATTTTTCTCCTTATTTTTTAAGTGAAAAAAAAACCCAGAAAAACGGCCTTCAGAATGGCATGAACCCCAAATATTATATCCAAAATTTTGTATCTGTAGGTGTATATATTTCTAGAACTGAAAATATTTACTGAGAACTCTAAAGTTTTCATGAAATGAAATTCTACTTTGCTCCTTACATAACTGCATCCACTCTTATGATATCAGCTGTTTCCTGTAGGCATTAGGCCACTCTACTGATAGCTCTCAAGTGCCTCAAACACAATATAGATGCAAATCACTATCTTATCACCACCACTAAATTTGCCTCTTGTATATCATTTTTTGTCATCATAAATTCCAACATTATCCATCTAGTTGTCTAAAATATAAACCAAGAACCAATCCATGGCTCATCCTCCTTACTCTCCAGATCCAACTGGGGATGAGGTCCTCTCAATTAGGCCTCTTCAGCATCTTCAGAATTCATTCCCTCTCCATCCCTCAAAAAATTAAAAACAGCTGCCATTTAATCTAGCAGTCCCAATTCTGGGTAGATATACAAAAGAACTGAGGTTAGAATCTTCAAGAGGCATGTGTACTCCATGTTCACCACAGCATGTATCAATAGCCTAATAGCTGTTGATAATATTATCGTACAGCAGATCTTTAGAATTTATTAATCTTGCAAGACTGAAACTTTTTGAACAGCAGCTCTCCATCCCCTCTTCCCAAGTCCTTGGCAATACTGTTCTGTTTTCTGTTTCTGTGAGTTTGACTACTTTATATTCCTCATGTAATGGAATCATGCTTTCTTTGTCTTTCTGTGACTGTCTTATTTCACTTAGCATAGTGTCCTCCAGGTTCATCAGGTTGTTGCAAGTGGCAAAATCTCCTTTTCTAAGTCTGAATGATATTCCACTGTATAAACCTAGTACTTTTTCATTATCTATTTAACCATCATTACAGCATATAAAAGGCACAAAAGAAGTATTTTCTGGTTGGTTGAATGAAATATTATTCCTTACAAACCCTTCACCATCCTGGGTTACATACCTGAACAATTCTGTAGTAGTTTCTAATCATGCATTTGTGATCAAATTAAGCCTGAATTTGTGATAAAAATTAAAAAGTCTTTTTCATACAAATTATTGCCAAACAAGGTTTCACACTCCTGTACCTGTTTAATTGTAGATTTAACCTCTGAGAACAACAGTCAAATGATTACAACTGTTAGGTAGCTGTTATGATTACAACAGTTAACTTCCATGGCATTGCTTTTACCCTGCTGCCAAATTATCTGTTCACTTTGAATCCTCATGACCACTGGTGTTAAAGAGGGCCCAATACATGCACTCTTATTTACTCTTCCTAAATACTGATTTAGCAGAGGAATTATATCAAAAATTAATGCAGGTGGTAGATGGAAATAGTGATGATAAAGCATGGTGAATGTGGCTTAAGCATAAAGCAACAGTGGTATTCTGATGCTGAACCTCAGAATAACAGAGTTTACCACCCTAGCCTAGGTGTCAGCAGACAACCAGGGGCCTTCCTGCATCTGCCCTTAAAGCTTCCAGCAAGGAGAACAGAATTGAATGCATCCATCAAAAAGCATCTGAGTTGTTGGACAAAGAGGGAGGAAGAGCTATGGCTCCTCCCACCCAGATTCTTCCCAAATTCAGCTCTCATCATAGAGAGAAACAAGGACCAAACAAATAGAAAGCACAGAATTTATAAAATTTGATGTCCATCAGAGAAGACATGTAATAAGATTTGTCCATAAATAAATGTGCTGTGCTGTCTTGTTCTATGATAAGTTGCTTCAGTCATGTCTGACTCTTTGTGACCCTATGGACTGTAGCCCACCAGGCTCCTCTGTCTTCGGGATCCTCCAGGCAAGAATACTGGAGTGGGTTGCCATGCCCTCCTCCAGGGTATCATCCCAATCCAAGGAAGGACTGAACCCATGTCTCTTACATCTCTTGCACTGGCAGGCAGATTCTTTACCATGAGCGCCACCTGGAAAGCCCCCATAAATGGATAAATGATAATATTTGCTTAGTTTACCTTACAGGATTGCTGTGAGAACTAAAAGTTCTTTCAAAAAGATAGAACACTACTAACTTGTTGCGATAACAAGATCTTATTTACGCTCAGGCAACCCTGAGTCTTGCCTCCACAAGCAAATAACTGTGCGAACTTGGGCCAGTTGCTTACCTTCTCAGATTATTCATCTGTAAAATAATATTCATCTCACAGTATTTGTGAGACTTGCAAAAATAGCATATGTAATGTCTGACACACAATGCTTACAATATGGGAAAACCAGAAGATTAACAATAGTAGTACTACTGCTAGTAATTAATATTACTATTAAGAAAAGGTATTCAGTGTATCAGAGGTAAAGCTTTCAAAGACCATAGAAGCACTAGCAAGATATCATGCTTTTCCACAACCTGCTATTTTCACCTAATACATAAAGATAAGGTCTATATTATCCTTTTTAACTGTTGTCTATTATTCCAGTTGAATGATACTATCATAATTTAATCATTACAAATCCTCTATAGATCCTTGTTTAAATGGATATAAACAAAAAGTCATGAACTAACATGGACATACATCTTTGTTCACCTTTGCAAGTATTTCTTTTGACTAAATGTCTAGAAACAAATTTAAAAGAGGTATTAGAATCAGTCTTTTCAGTCTGATTTTTTTGATACCTCCCATCATTATTACACATAATACTAAAAACATCTTGTATTTTTTAAGGCCCACCTGAGTCTCTCTCTTTTCATGAAACTTCTTTGACTGTGAGATCCACACTGCTCTTCCCTGAATCAAGTAGTACAATTTTTAGTTATAAACTCTCTTTTATTGTTATATTTCTCATATATTAGCAGGTTCAACTTTCCAACTACTTTAAAACTACTAGAAATTAAAAATGTAAATAATTTCCTTGATGTGACCCAAATATATTAAGGATATTAGACCAACATTAGCTTAATTAGGAAGTAAAGTAAGTCTGGAGCCATTTTCCCAAACTGGTACCATTTGCTTTGCTGCTCTTTTACCTTGCTTAGTTAGCATTTTCTAGCAAAGAAAAGGTAAAGAATTTTAAAACCTCTAAGACAAGAGGTTATTTGAAAGGTTGATCAATCAATAATAGGCTGAAGTGCATTTTCTGCAAGTTTATTCACAGCTCTTTGGAAGAAATCTGTTATCCACACCCACAGTGAATTTAAAGAACCAGATCACCTACGCATCCCTGTAGCGGAGCTACTGGCAGTCATTGACCAGATGTGCTGCCAGGAGCGTGTGCTTACTGCAGAACTGTGGACTCTGACAGCCGTGTTCCTGCACTGTCAGAGGAGTGCGTTTGACTCAGTTAGCGCTTCTCTGAATACACTTCATTTTCTTCCACCTGGGCAATTTTTAAACATTATACGGGAATGTAGGTTCTCAAACTTTACTAAAATTCAAGATTCTAAGAAACATGATCAAATTTACAGTGTGCTCCTAAGGTCTACATAGAGTTGTAATTAATTTATATATGGGATGAGCTCTACAGATTAAAATATTATGCCATAAAGTTTCAGACATAAACTTTTAAAATAATCTTGCTTAAAGTAATGTCATCATGAAAACAACTTTAAAAATCCAAATGTTGTGCCTAACCTACAGTATTCAATATTTTAAGAGATTTATACACATTTATGAAAATGTGGGAATATAAATTATATATTATTTCTTTGGACCTATCTTTCAATTAAGAAGGCTGAAAGGCTTTTATTTTTGTCCACAATACAGTTTAAATAATGTTTGTGGGCTTTTCAGCGGCTCAAGTACCCTAGCTGATTGCTTCTACATCCAGGAAATAGTGTATTTAAAGTTGGTTCTTCTGTGAGGACAACTGCTGATAAGCAAAGCTGTTTCCTTGGAAACGTCTAAGCAGCATCTGACAGCTTGCTGAACATCTGCAATTCACAACAATTGATCCTGGTAGCCTGTACCTAGACAAGCTGACTTAAGAGGGGGGAGTGGTAAACTAGGCTGAGGAGTCAAATCTGAATATTCTTCAGACAGCAAATTTCTCATTGTCAGCCTTCTTCAAAGACTATATGCTCTCTCGTTTTATTATCTTGGAATTCATCCAGTGACTAAAATGTCATATTTAAAACTCTATATAACAACATTTTAATTGGGGAAATGGTATTTTCAGCTTATACCATTTTAAAATATGAATTGCTGGAATGCCTATGGAGGACCTCATCTCTGTTATGTAGAAACCAGTCAAAGTCCAATCATGACAGACCTTGGGCATCACTGAAATGGACAATCTTCACCACTGTCACTCATCTATGATATCTGAGAATAAAAACTGAGGAGTCACTGGAGCAGCAAAAAGAATCATAACTAACCCCAAAGCAAATGTTACGCTATGCATCACTGTCGTTCTGCTGTAAGTAAACAAACAAAAAATACATACTAAAACAGGTCTATCACACGTTCTCATTTGATGCTGATCATCTGTGTCACCAAAATGGCAAATGTGAAGTTTAACACTAAGTAGATGGGTCTGGGCAAGAGAGACTACAGGCTTGAATGGTGACTTTACCCTATGTGTTAACTGAATGGTCCTAGACCAGCCACATCAACACCACCTGAGCGCCCTGAGAGATGAGAATTTTCAGGCTGTAACCAAAACCTAATAAATCAGAAACTCCAGGATAATATCCAGCCATTTATGTTCTACAAGCCTTCCTGGATATCTGGATATAGACTCAATTTTGAGAACCACTGCTTTTAGCATCTACATTATGGGATGGTTACACTGGAAAATAGTCCTCATCTGGTGCTGGGATGACTACCTACAGATTGTTGAACATGCTGATGACAATAAATTATATGAAGGTGCCACACCTGCCTTAGCAAGTATTGAAAAGGGGGTCAGTAGGATCAGAGCAGTGGGCAAAGAAGAAAGTATTATTATTTGAGACCAGAGACTCTACAAGGTGTATGATCCCATTGGAGGAAGCAAAAAACAGTTACTTCACTAAATCAATAGGGAATACATTAATGAGGGGAACACTGGCATTGATGAGGCTCAGTAATATCTGTTCTCTGCAGCCAGAGTTGGATGGTACAATTTGTTGCTGTGGAACTGAGCTTCTTACCGTCAATGGAGCAATGCAGATGATGGTATTCTGAAACATCAGAGGCCAAATATTGTGCTTGCTCATCAGAGGCAAGATGGATATAATTACTATAACAGGAAGAAACTGGGCTGACAACAAGGTGCTAAGAGAGTGTTAGATTCCTAAGGGCAAGATAAGTTGAGCATTCAATGAGGACATAGCTTGACTTCTATAAACAAAAACGATCAACAGCTGATGAGCAACTGCTGCATTGGAAAATGATGATCCTTCTTCTACTTCCCAGACATAAGCTAGTCTTCTGTTCCAGAGCCCATCAATTGAAGGGAAACCTATAACCCCTTAGAGAAGGACCCTGAAGCACCACAGAAGATATATGTGTTGACAATCCCAAAAGCTATCCCCAGAGCACTACACAGCCTTTTAGATGAACCAAACTGGGGAGAAAAATAGCCAGTTCTTTTGAGGACTGCTGAATGTAGGATGTGAGTGGTGACACCAAGGAAACTAAAATGCCACCATGATCCATCTGTTAAAATGGAGACATGCAGAGGCAGGCTATAAATGGATTCTTAGCCTGTGTTCACATCACAGTAGGATAATTGTTTCAGAGATTTACTGTATTATCACTGTCCTCGGCCCATGACAGCATAATAGGGATAGATATTCAAAGCTGCTGTACAAGTCCCTCGGTAGATTCCTGATCATCTACAGAGTAAGACTCATCATGACAGCAAAGGCCAAACCCTTGTAACAGCCCCCTTCCTCAGCCAAGACACTAAATCAGAAGCAATACAAAATGCCATGTGGAATATCAGAGGTTAGTACCACTCTCAAAAATCTAAAGGATGCACAGTGTAACTGTGCATAATAAACTCAAGAAATTATGGCAGACGGTTGGAGACTACCATAAACTTAACCAATGGGTAGCCAGATGTGGTGTCTTCACTATAGCAGACCAACATGGCCTTTGACATTGGTATGTGCCAGTCGATCTGGTAAATGTATTATTTTCAATACCACCAGAAAGGAGGATCAAAAAAAATTCTCAGTAACACAGGTCCACAGCAGTTCACATTCATCTTCTTGCCTCAGCTATATTCTTCCCTCGCTCTTGAAATAAAAGTCTTAAGAGAATTCCATCATCACAACCCTGGGCAAAACATCACACTGTTTTACCATAAAGTATCAAGCTATCTTTCTGATGACTAATACACATAATTAAGGCATACTTGAGCCTAAAATCTTGGACAATGACAAACTGACTCAACAGATATAAATGGGTGAGGCCATTCCAAAGAGACATCTGTGATAGACTCACTGATCATGGTTGACCTTCCTTGTTGTAAGGATTCTTATTCTAGTGAACTTAGATGAGACCACCTGAGCTATAAGCTTTCTACTGGAAACATCAAGAGCCAGTAGGGGCTCCTCTATGCACATTTTTTCCTGCCATTACAATTGGCATTGCAGAGAGAGGCTGATCCAGAGTGAACATGATATGGAGCAGAGTCATGATGCACTTTGTCCACAACAGACATTATTGTTTCAGAAGCCAGATATATTTTTGGTATCATCTGTTATGCTCATAACCTAGCTTCTCCAGGCTAAACCAACATCCTTTTGTGATTAAGTTGACAAAGACGAACCCTGATCTTAACAGGAATGAAATGAGATGCCTACAGGAAACTTTCCTAACAGTAATCATCATATAATGTAATTAATTCTAATAAAAAAGGACTTCCCTATATGCAAACTAAGGAGATGATTAATATAAAATGAATTATGATGTGCCATGAAAGTCTATTGAAATGATGTTACAAAGTCATTACAAACAAAAAGGAGCAGCACTCCTAGAAACTATAAAAATAAAGTTGAGTAGAGATATTATTGCTTTCCCAAAAAAAAAAACATGATTTGGGAAGAAACTCTTCTATCTAGTTGACAAATAACATATGCCAATACTATAAAAGTTTTTCCATTTTTATAGGAAACTGATTCACTGGGATTTCACTTTGTTGAAATCAGTCCTTAAAACCATCATATTCTGTTTTCTCTCATTTTATATTTCTGGTATTAATATCCAAATTAATATCGATGTTTCCTGTTGATTTTAGAGAGAGAATAAATGGATGAGCCAACAAGAATATTCTGATCACTTGACAGTCACATCTCATTACTACTTAATGATTAGCATTCTGATCATGATGGAGACAAAACCTCTTTAAGAGGTGGGAGGGGGGTTCTGGAAGGGGAACACATGTATACCCATGGCAGATTCATGTCAATGTATGGCAAAACCAATACGATAATATAAAGGAACAAATAAATAAATAAAATAAAATAAAATCATATAATGCTTTACATATTTGACTTCTGTTCTTTGATTATCTTCACCTTTGGCAATCTCATTGCAAACAACTTATCATATAACATCAAACTGACATTAGAACAAATTCATATCTCCCTAACTGACAACTTTTCTTTACTCTGGCCAATGTCTTGTCAACATTTCAGATGAATATGGCAAATAGAATCCTTTATCTCCCCATTGCAAACCAATTCTAGTCTTCTTTCTTTTTCTATCATTGGTGCCAACCAGATGTTTATCCTCCTCTTGTCTCTTTTCCCTTTTTTCCTCATATCCAAAATGGTAGTGACCTCTTTTTCCACCCCCACTGCCCACTTCTTTCCTCTCTAGATTTTCATTGCTGAACCCACAGATGTTCTCACTAATTTTGTAGCCAAAAACAGTTCAGAAGGACATTAAAAATCTTTAGCTACCTCTCTTTCTAATAACTGGGCCTTAAAATTGACACACTTTCCATAACCAGGGCTGGTACTTGGCATAACAGATGAATGTTTAGGTTTCTTTCCTGTCAACTAGACTTAGACTCAAATATGCAACGCCGAACTCTGGGCATACATGTGACCTATAGGTTAAGTCGGTGCACTGCTAATATTACCAGTGATCCTGACCTATGAGAACTGGAGCTCATCCCAATCTCAGTTTAAGTGAAATGGAATATGATACATTGCCTGGGTCTTCTCTGTTTCTTTCCATGGGTCCCAATTCTTTCTCCATTCCTCTATTATATATGATCAGATCTGCCAGAATCTCACCATTGCCCTCGCCATATCCGCATTCCATATTGTTAGGCTCAGTCCACATGCTTGGATGCTCTGATAACAGCCACCATTTCTAATGTCCATTCTAAAACTATTGTTTTTCCTAAGATTTTATGTCTTAAACATCAGGTGTTCTCTCCAGGACACTTGCGTGGGTCTCCTTTCCCCAGCTGGATGTCCCCCATCACAGAGTAAGGGTCTGCTCCATCCCCATTTCCTCACCTTCTATACTGCCAGAGGCACTTATGCATGAATCTACCCAAGTTCTGACAATCCAGTCTACTCTACCTCCATAATATTTCTCAAATGCAGATAAGCCTTTGATATACACTGCTGTAAGTAAACTTAGTTCAGAACAGAGTTGTTCAATAGAAATATCACATAAATATACATTACATATGTAATTCTAAATTTCCCAATAGCCACATTATAAAAAGTTTAAACACTAAGTGAAATTATTATGAATATAATATATTTTATTTAATCTAATATGTCTAAAATATTATAATTTCAACATTTAATTAAGATAAAAACTATAGAGATGTTTTGCTGTTTTTTTAAAGCATGTATTTGAAATCTGGTGTGTATTTTATATTTACAACATATTTAAGCTCAGATACTAAATTTCATTGGAAATACTTGATCTGTATTTATATTTAGTAAAATTTATAGTTGAAAAATAGATTCACATCCCCATGTTGTTCCAAACATCCATGGAAACTTTCTAATAGCTGAATTGAGAAGCATTTTTTAATTTGAATTTAACTAAATTGAAAATTCAGTTAGTCAAACTAGCCACATTTCAAGTGCTCAACAGCCATGTGTGGTGAACGGCTACCATATTAGACAGTATATGTTCAGACTCTATGCTCTAAAGAGAGTAATGTTACTCCTAGCTATTTCCTCTCCAGTTCCTCACCACCCTAAGCCTTTTATAGGTAGCTGGTAAATTATTCATCCTAAGGCAAATTTCTGATTACTTCTATCCAAAGACTTCCAAGGCTTTCAGTACCATGAGTCAACTCCAAACTTTTTAACCTCTTAACAACAACATGTGAAAGGTAAGAATCAAATGTGAGTGGCAACTGGCTTTCAAAAAAAAGAAAGGCTAAAATGTATGTGTCTTCAGAGGGCAAGCCAACTACAAGTAAGCCAGTTTGTGCTGCAGGACCCCAGAAAGGTTTGGGAATTGGAGATATTAAATGCCTCTGAAGATGGAGTGAAGGATGGGACTGAAACCTGGTGGATCAGCGAAACATCGTATGACAAGAAGATAGATTCCAGGTTCCATTCTTGTTTAACTGACTTAATTCAAGAATTTCTCCTTCTAATTTTTAAATAATAACATTAAGAAATATTTCTTGAACCACAATACTGTACAAAATTTTTTCAACAATGTGCCTTCTATCCTCCATTAGACTGTGTGTTCCTTAAGTATAAGCACCATCTTGCAGTCATTCTGCCACCCCCCTCTGCAGTTTATAAAACAGTACATGGCCCTCATTAAATATGAATGAGTGAAATGAATCACATGTGTTGAGTGCTTTGCTTTTTCCTTGGAAACTCACATTCAGCCTCCTTTGTTCCTCATATCACCATACATGGGCAGATCAATTGTCATATTGTCTGCTAACATTTTTTTAAACCCTCACAGAATAGATAAATTCAAATTATCCCCATTTTACAACTTGGAGACAGAAAGAGTACTTAACCTGCACAAAGCACACTAGAAAGAACTGAACTGAGATGTGAATGTTGACAACCTGAATCCTGAGCTTTAGCTCTTGACCAATATCCTCTACTGATCACTATTCAAAAAGCAAAACAAAACAAAAAAATCTATTTTATAAGAAACTGAGATCAATTTGCAGGTATTCTAACTCAAGATCTTGAGTCATCTTTATTGTCTTGTTTCCCTTAGATACTCAGTATATTAATGAGTAAAGATGAGAGCCACAAAAACAATTTGTGGCTATACCCAACCACCTAAACCAGTGTCCTTTATAAAATTCTTTCAATAATTTTAATAAATGATTATTTGATTGGGAATAATATTAGTAAATATCCCTTCAATCATATCAATTCTGAATAAATTGGCCATCAATTTTTAGATCTTTTAAGGAGAGAAATATACTCTCAAAGCTCACAAAATTACAGCAACATAGGTACTTGGAAGAAATAGTCTTCCAGATCCTTAAGCAATTCAGTTCAGTTTTCTAGGGAGAAGGTGAGCATTCAACCACAGAATCATCATCTTGCTGTAGTTTTGATAAACCTTATACAAAGAAAAAATATTACATGAACATATACTATAAGGGCTGCCCTGGTGGCTCAGTTGATACAGAATCCAACTGTAATGCATAAAAAATCCACCTGCAGTGCAGGATACCCTGATTTGATCCGTGGGTAGGGAAAATCCTCTGAAGAAGGAAATGGCAGACCCACTCCAATATTCTTGCCTGGGAAATTCCATGGACAGAGGAGCCTGGCAGGTTACAGTCCACAAGGTCACAAAGAGTTGGGCATGACTTAGCAACTAAACCACCACCATCATATTACAAAGCAGAAAATAATTACCTGGGAATTCAAAGGGAATGAAAAATTATTTGCCTCAAATATAGTGATTTCCTAGGTAAAAAGCCTCTAATTATCTTCTGAAATGACCTAATTAGTTTATCATTTCTTTGCTGGATGTAGAGAAGAACCCAGGCTAGATTGCTGCTCCCTCTCAGTGTCCCTTCCTCCACTGACTCACCCCCTCCCATGCAAGCGGTAATAGCTGTTTGACTTTAAGTCACTTCATGGTTCCTGCAGCTTCTACAGTTGGTCTTCTTTCACTGTTTCTATGTCAAGTATCTGACTTCTTCCCCAGTGTCTGCAGAATATTGACATTGTCTATGCCTATACCGTTTAAGCTGTTTCAGTCCTACCGTAATAGAATATGATTCTCATGCAGCACTACAATGCAACTAATCAAATAGGGGATTTGTTTCACAACACAATAGACAGATGTATGAAATAACTTCAGCCTTCACGAAATTGCCTTTTATATAATGCTCCGCAGCTTCATCAAAACAGCCTTCTTCATTGAGCAGCTTATTGAGAGAGAAGCCACAAAGTCACAGTGCTTGGTCTTCATAAATTTATCATAGATTCTCATACTCTAGATCTCTTCTACCTTCTTAAATGTATGTGCTAACCAATTGCCAGGCAGTCACAGGCTGCCTGGTTGAGATGAATTTCACAGGTTTAGTCGCTAGCCTCTATCTCTTTTCTTCATAATCTAGCCTTACCTCAAAATCCTTTTAACTGATAAACAAAAATATCTACATTTTTCAGAAAGGCTTCTAATTTAGCTGTTTTAATGTTATAGAACTTTATAGAAATTTGCAAGTACTTTTCAAAATCATAGCCAATTTTATGTATGTAACTTCCCAACAGTGCATGTCCTTTACAGGCAGTTACAAATGCCAGTCAGAATATTTTTGCACTTACTTGTTCCTATTCAGCTCCATATAGTCAGCAAAAACAAGACCGGGAGATGATTCTGCCTCTGATCATGAACTCCTTATTGCCAAATTCAGACTTAAATTGAAGAAAGTAGGGAAAACCATGAGACCATTCAGGTATGACATAAATCAAATCCCTTATGACTATACAGTGGAAGTGAAAAATAGATTTAAGGGACTAGATCTGATAGAAAGAGTGCCTGAAGAACTATGGACGGAGGTTCATGACATTGTACAGAAGACAGGGATTAAGACCATCTCCATGGAAAAGAAATGCAAAAAAGCAAAATGGCTGTCTGAGGAGGCCTTACAAATAGCTGTGAAAAGAAGAGAAGCGAAAAGGAAAGATATATTCATTTGAATGCAGAGTTCCAAAGAATAGCAAGGACAGATAAGAAAGCCTTCCTCAGCAATCAATGCAAAGAAATAGAGGAAAACAACAGAATGGGAAAGACTAGAGATCTCTTCAAGAAAATTAGAGATACCAACGGAACATTTCATGCAAAGATGGGCTCAATAAAGGACAGAAATGGTATGGACCTAACAGAAGCACAAGATATTAAGAAGAGGTGGCAAGAATACACAGAAGAACTGTACAAAAAATATCTTCATGACCTAATAATCAGAGTGATGTGATCACTCACCTAGAGCCAGACATCCTGGAATGTGAAGTCAAGAGGGCCTTAGAAAGCAACACTACAAACAAAGCTAGTGGAGGTGATGGAATTCTAGTTGAGCTATTTCAAATCCTGAAAGATGGTGCTGTGAAATGCTGCACTCAATATGTCAGCAAATTTGGAAAACTCAGAAGTGGTCAGAGGACTGGAAAAGGTCAGTTTTCATTCCAGTACCAAAGAAAGGCAATGCCAAAGATTGAGCAAACTACCGCACAGTTGCACTTATCTCACATGCTAGTAAAGTGATGCTCAAGATTCTCCAAGCCAGGCTTCAGGAATACGTGAACCGTGAACTTTCAGATGTTCAAGCTGGTTTTAGAAAAGGCAGAGGAACCAGAGATCCAATAGCCAACATCCGCTAGATCATCAAAAAAGCGAGAGAGTTCCAGAAAAACATCTACTTCTGCTTTATTGACCATGCCAAAGCCTTTCACTGTATGGATCACTATAAATTGTGGAAAATTCTTCAAGAGATGGGAATACCAGGCCACCTGACCTGTCTCTTGAGAAACCTGTATGCAGGTCAGGAAGCAACAGTTAGAACTGGACATGGAACAACAGACTGGTTCCAAATAGGAAAAGGAGTACATCAAGGCTGTATATTGTCACCATGCTTATTTAACTTGTATGCAGAGTACATCATGAGAAATGCTGGGCTGGAAGAAACACAAGCTGGAATCAAGATTGCTGGGAGAAATACCAATAACCTCAGATATGCAGATGATACCACCCTTATGATAGAAAGTGAAGAGGAACTAAAAAGCCTCTTGATGAAAGTGAAAGAGGAGAGGGGAAAAGTTGACTTAAACATTCTCAACATTCAGAAAACTAAGATCACGGCATCCCTTGCCATTACTTCATGGCAAATAAATGGGGAAACAGTGGAAAAAGTGTCAGACTTTATTTTTTTGGGCTCCAAAATCACTGCAGATGGTGATTGCAGCCATGAAATTAAAAGACTTTCTTGCTCTTTGGAAGGAAAGCTATGACCAACCTAGACAGCATATTAAAAAGCAGAGACATCACTTTCCCAACAAAAGTCCATCTAGTCAAGGCTATGGTTTTTCCAGTGGTCATGTATGGATGTGAGAGTTGGGCTGTGAAGAAATCTGAGCACTGAAGAATTGATGCTTTTGAACTGTGGTGTTGGAGAAGACTCTTGAGAGTCCCTGGACTGCAAGGAGATGCAATCAGTCCATCCTAAAGGAGATCAGTCCTGGGTGTTCATTGGAAGGACTGATGTTGAAGCTGAAACTCCAATACTTTGGCCACCTCATTCAAAGTGTTGACTCATTGGAAAAGATCCTGATGCTGGAAAGGATTGGCGGCAGGAGGAGAAGGTGACGACAGAGGATGAGATGGCTGGATGGCATCACCAACTCGATGGATACAAGTTTGAGTAAACTCCGGGAGTTGGTGATGAACAGGGAGGCCAGGCATGCTGCGATTCATGGGGTCGCAAAGAGTCATACACAACTCAGCAACTGAACTGAACTGATATTTAGAGGGATGGAATAAAACCTACATTGATGCTTTTTACTCTCCCTAAGGGAAATGTGATACCCAAGTAAGGAAAAAGAAATTTCTGCAAGATAAATTCTGTATCAGAATTTCAGCTATAATTTAGGATGTATCAAAGAACTCACAAAGAGCTGAACCTTGCGATAAAAATGAGGAATTATCTAACAGACTCCCACATACTTCTAAACCTTAATATTTTTTTTGTTCTACTTGATCATTACTGGTTTTCTCTTCTAAGGGACATTGGCTATTTCCAGTTTATATTTAACTATCTAGAGAGAGTAGAATGCAAAGGTTTTAGAATTTTTTCTCCTACTTCTCAAAGTTTTCCTACAAGTGAAATAATAAGGAGGACCTATGTATCTTTAATAACATTATATTACTATAAAAACAAAACTCCTTCACCGTTCCTGAAGGACCAGCTTTGTGCCAGACACTGGGTTGAGTTCCGGAAACATAAACTGAGTATTACCACCCTGCTCACATCTAGTGAAAAAGACACATCTCAGCTCTGATAATACAATGTGAGACATATGCCTGCATTGTTTGCACAGTCCTGAAGTTGCAGAAAAGGAGAAGCTCTTGTTCTTTTCTGAGGGTTGAGAACCAAGGAGGCAATGAAGATTTTTGTCTTGGTAATGAGTATAATCTTGCAAAGAAGTAGGACAGCCCTTCTCAAACCCAAATCCAAAAGAAAAAGAAATTAAGGTGTCATGGATGAAAAGAAGTAGGAACAGTGAAAAGAAGGAAAGACTTTTTATTTTAATCCAAGTTAACTATTCATTGAAGGCTAATTTGTCCATAATCAAATCACATGATTGAAACTTGGGAAATATTATATCAAACTGGTTATTTGGCATCACCTAATGAACAGAAAATGATGCTAAATAGGAAAAAAATATTTTAAACAAAGACTTTTTTATTTAAACTGAGTGCAGTCACCCAGAGGTTTGATATATCTTTGATAAAACTTCCTTTTCAGAGTGATCTGACAAGGATATCACAGGATTAGTGGTCCTAGTGGAACAAGATGATGGCTGGAGGTACTCTCCAGATGCTCTGCCTCTGATGATTCCTCTGACTCATATCATCAAAATAATTTCAGCTTTGATACTTATTTATAACCTCAAAAATACCTTGAAGATTCATAACTACTTTATGATTCTGGTAATCATGGCAATCAGAATGAACCTTAAATGACCCGCATAGCACAGCACCTCAAAACTTTCATATCTACATGGCTGGAAAGATGAATGTCAAAAAATAAAATTAAAAAAAAGAACCAGTTTGGCTTTTCAATTTGGGCTAGTCTGGCTCTTCACCATTCCTGATTATACCACTGCCTCAGTTACTTCTCCTGACATCAGTGAGTAGAAGAATAGAAAAATCAGTCGTACAGTGGCCAAGTTAGTCTCCCTAACTAGACACAGTTGAATGTTACCCAGGGGTTGGTATGGGCAGCGGTTGCATGATGGTGACATCCACATTCTCACTAACTTTCTGGGACTTTCACTGTGGTAAATAGGAAAAAAAGCTCCCACAGAGGCTACTGCATATTAATTATTTACATAAAATATTTATATTATAAAAATAATATATAATCGGGTTTCCCAGGTGGCACAGTGGTAAACAATCTGCCTGCCAGTACAGGAGACAGACAAGATGTGGGTTTGTTAACTGGGTCAGGAAGATCCCCTGGAGTAGGAAATGGCAACACACTCCAGTATTCTTGCCTATGAAATCCCATGGACAGAGGAGACTGTCAGGCTACAGTCCATAGGATCACAAAGAGATAGACACAACTGAGCAACTTTACACACACAATATATGATCACTGAAGAAATTTTGGAAAACATACTAAAGGAAATAAGAAAAAGAAAACAACCAAAGTCACTAGAGGAAACTCTGAAAAAAGATTGGCATCGTATTTTTTCCCCTCCTATTGCAGGGAGATATTTTATGACTTAATTATAGTCATATGATAGTCTATAATCTATGTTATTCTCCTAATTTAAAAATTAAGATTATTTTCATTTTTTCTTATAATAATTGATGTCAAAATGAATCTCTTAAATGTAACATAGATAGATCTTTGTCCGTATCTCTGCTTATTTGTTTACAATAGATTCCTGGAAATTAAATTACTGAGAAAATAAGAGAACACTTTACTCCTCCTGATACATAGGTACAAATTACTTTTCAAAAAGCATACATTAGTGAATGCTTCAAACAGCATAAAATAGTATCAGTCTCTGAAAACCCTTATCAACACTGAACAATACTGTTTTTCTATTCTTTGCCAATTTGGTAAATGAAAATTCATAATTTGTTCACATATGCCTTGCAATGATTATAGTGAATTAAACACTTGGTTGGACAGCATCAACAACTCAATGGACATAAGTCTGAGTAAGCTCCAGGAGTTGGTGATGGGCAAGGAAGCCTGGCATGCTGCAGTCCATTGGGTCACAAAGAGTCAGACACGACTGAGTGACTGAACTGAACTGAAACACTTTCTTATAGTTATTCACCATTATTTTTTCAGTCATGTCTTTTCTCCATTATTTTAGGGCTTTTGTACTTTAAACATTGATCTCTAAGAATTTTATATAGTATGAATTTTAACATTCATATTTGTTAAGATATCTGTTTGTAATTTGTCTTTAATTTTGGTTATTATGAAGTACAGGATAATCTTATATGAATAATCAAATATTAACTAAATAGTAAAAAATTAATATTAAAATTTAAATTTCCAAATGTGTTTATGAATAGAAAGTCTTTCCTGGTCTTGAAATCAGACTGAAAAAATAGGGAAAAAATATAGGCAAGAATCATTTTTACATTTAATTCTGTGATCTAGTGAGGTTGAGAATCTTACCCATTTCATAGAATTTTAATACATTTCCATTATTGTCATAATTTAATTATTTGGTTGTATTATATCTTGGTTTATACTTTAATTTTCTATGCTTCCTTGCCATTCTTTTGGTTCTATAGGACTTTTTTCCTATTCTAATCATTTGAAATTTACAAATTGTAATTTTTTGCCTGCAGATTTTTACCACTAAGGTATTTCCAAACTTTCTTTAGCCAGTATTCCAAGATTAATATCATCAAGAATGAAATAGCATTTTTTACTACCCACTTTATAAATAAGAGATTTTAGGTAACTTTAACTTCCCTCCCCACTGCATCTTGTTTCCAGGATACCTTAAAACAACTTGGAGTTGCTTTTTTTAAAATATTATATAATATCTATTTCAAGAATATGTATGCCATCAGTTTTGCAACTTTATCTATAATTGAATTCAGTGAATGATTATGACAAGAAGTTACATAGATTGAAAGAATTTATTAAGTATTCCATATTTATATACATTATTGTTTTCATATTGAATGCATATTTTTTTAAGTATAATTTTTAATCAGTTGTATCTCATTGATTCACCAGCAAATTCTCAGCTGACAACCAAACTTAGAGGGAATGCTATGCTGCTGATGGTTTAGGGTACAGGCCTTGTGCCATCTGAATGTGAAATACAAAGAGAAAAAGCTCAGGACCAGCACAGAACTGTAGGAATGTAGTATGGCTTTCCATTCAAGAATTTGAAAGTTTGAAACTCTCAACACCCACAACAACATAATTTTTCCCTAAGACTTAAAACACCTGACATTTTTAGAAATTACTTAAAGTTATGATTTCACTGTGCTTTTTCTGAATTATCTTAGTTCTGTATATCTCTGCTTTTCAGTAGAAGATGCTAGCAGTCTAAAAGTCATAAAATTTATTTCATTGTTCATTCAAGGGGACAGACAGTTTTGTATATTAAATAAAAGACAGGCTATGGAGAGAGTGGTTTTATTTCTAAATGTGATTTCAGATGTAACTTGCTTTAATTAATAGACTTACGTTTGAGCAGTAGTGTAAATTTATTTTTTATAAAACAAGTTATATATTAAATGTACTGAAGAAGTTTGCTATTTTAAACTTATCACATGATGAATCCTTTTGTAAAAGTATCATCAATCCCTTTGTAACCTATTATACATATATACATAAACTTTCCAATAACCAGGTATCTTAGTTCCAAACAAGTATGTCTTCCTCTTTTACAATATGTTATATTTTATAAAAGAAAAGCATAGTAGTTCTCCTGAACAAAAGGAAGAAACGATTGCATTGCATCCTTAAGTCTTCTCTTGGCTACTTAAGTTTTTGAGATTAAGAGAGGTATAAAGTTTCAGTACATGAAAGAAAAAGAATCCAAAAGGTAAGGTCTTGATAGAAGGTACAAGGAGATGAGAGTGGAATGTCTTACCCAAGTAATACATGAGACAAAGATAACAAGCCTTGAAGAAGAAACAAAGGAACAGCTGTGGAGACTAGAAACCACGGGAATCAAACAAAAGAGCTCAGGGAAGGGCAGAAGATAAAACTTAGAGCCAAAGTGACCAAGACAACAGGAAAATGAGGTTGAGGAGTGATGAACAACAGGAAGACAGAGTCGCGTTTTGGGTGAGTCAAACAGCACAGCGAGTAAACTAGAGCTATGTAAATCAAAACGGGGGAATCTCAAAACATGGCAAGGAGTGAGAAAAGCACCTCACAGTCAACTGTCTGCAGTCAGGCTCAATGACCCAGGAAAAATATACGAAGTAAGAATGGGCTGTTTAGAGACACATATCATGTAAGATAATACTTTAATAAAGGCAAGAGTGAGGGAAATTTTGCTTCTAATGACAGTATATTAAGTACTGGCATGTTAGTTACCCTCTCTGATAAGGATGACTAGAGAAACGGGACACAATATATTAAAGTTCAGCTTGAAACCATTGGCACACTAGCAAGTTATAGAAGTATTACCATGTGATGATAGAAATCCAGATAGAGGAGCTCAGCACTTGGGATTTATGTCAATAAGGGACCAGAAAAAAATGCATGGCTCATTCAAGTGGCTTGATTGAGGCATGGTCTGGGAGGATACAATTCATGAAGTCCTGGGTAGTGGAAAGGGAAGCCAGTGAGAAATGAGGCACTGTAGGATGGACAGCCTGTTGTCAGAGCACCATTCTCAGCCTTAGCCGTAGTAGGGTGGAGAAAGGAAGCAGCTGCAGAACCTAGAGAGAGCTGTGGGGAATGATGGTTTTTCTGGTCAGGGACTTAGAACAAGATTAGAAAACTGGAGCCAAAGAATTTTGGGGAAGAGCTTTGCAGATGTACCCCTTAGAGTGTACAGACTGTGAAGATATTTGTGCCCTATTTGATTACCCACCCATGGGTTTCTACTGCAGAGCAGGTCTAAACCAGGTGGACAAAATGATGTGATCTGTGGATGTTAGTCAGCTTCTCTCCCAAGACAGAGTGCTTCTTCTTTATGCCCATAAACAAAATGGCCATAGGGCAGGGATGGAGGTTATGCCTGGGATCAACAAAATGGACTTCTCCTTACCAGAGCTGATCTTACTAAAGCTACTGCTGAGTTCAACACTGAGTCCCCAATATGGGAGCATTCCATGGAGGGACCAGCTGATTAACTATTAGCAGGTTGATTACATTGCACTCCTTTTATCATGGTGGAGACAGGGACTCATTATTACTGGAATAGAAATATATTTTGGGTATGGATTTGCCTTCCCTACCTATAATGCTACCACTATAAATATCATCCATGGAGTCACAGAATTAATTGGAAGTTAAGGCTGCCCCCTCTCCATTTGATGCTTTTTATGCCACTAACCTAGGAGGCATGAAAGATATGAACGCTACTCCTAGAGATACTGATTCTGATTTCCAAGTGCTTATTTGGAAATCAAATCAAAGTGTGGAAATCAAATTGTTTCCACACAACAAAGGCAAGGAAGCCTGTGCCTAAAAGCCAAGGGTTTCCAGGGCATCTCACAATGGTTCAGTGCACAATAGTAAAAATTAACAGAAAACCACAGCAACAGAAAAGGCAGGACAATTGTGAATTGTATTCTTTAGAAATGAAGGTTTGGGTCACTCCACCAGGGAAAGATGCTTGCTCCTTGGAAGAAAAGCTATGGCAAACCTAGACAGCGTATTAAAAAGCAGAAACACCACTTTGCCCACAAAGATCCATCTAGTCAAAACTATGGTTTTTCCTATAGTCATGGATGGATGTCAGAGTTGGAGTATAAAGAAAGCTGAGCACCAAAGAATTGATGCTTTTGAACTGTGGTGTTGGAGAAGACTCTTGAGAGTCCCTTGGACTGCAAGGAGATCCAACCACTCCATCCAAAAAGAAATCAGTCCTGAATATTCATTGGAAGGGCTGATGCTGAAGCTGAAACTCCAATACTTTGGCCACCTGATGCGAAGAACTAACTCATTTGAAAAAACCCTAATGGTGGGAAAGATTGAAGGCAGGAGGAGAAGGGGAAGGCAGAGGATGAGATGATTGGATGGCATCACCTACTGGATGGACATAAGTTTGAGCAAGCTCCGGGAGTTGGTGATTGACAGGGAAGCCTGACATACTGCAGTCCACGGAATCACAAAGAGTCAGACATGACTGAGCAACTAAACTGAATGATTTTCTTCTTGCAAATCTCAGTCCATGTTTTCCTACCATCTAATCTTGTCCCATCAAATGTAGACCAACTTTGGTCAAAAGTAGCCCAAAGAATTTCACCACCAGCCACGGTGGGCTGCAGCTATATCCTCTTCAACAATATCTGAATCCTAGCCTTGTGTGGGGCAGAGGAGGGGTTTCAGGTATGTCCTTCCTTGAATTCTGTCCCTTAGCCCTGAGGTATTCTTTAGAGTTCTCCTTTATTCCTTCTATTCTCCTGTAAATAGTTCATAATGCTTGATGTTAAATCATACTTTTTCAAACTACTATGTAGTTGCCATCTCCTCCTTGGATCCTGGTTAATACAAAAGCAAATGGGGAATTTTTAAATATATAGAAAATTTTATAAAAAGAAAATGGGATGAATGTTCCAATTAAAAGACAAAGACTATCATGCTTAATTTTTTAATGTGCTGCTTATAAAAGAAATATCTGATACCTAAGGATACACAAAGGATGAGAGTTCACAGAAAAGACAAAGATACCCCATTGTAAAAGCAAGCTGGAGTACTCATATAAATATTAGATAAAATACACAATAAGATAAAAAAGTGTTTCCAGAGATTAAAAGGGACAGTTCACAATAATCAGAACTGCAATTCACCTGAAATATTGCACTTTCTATCTGCTTAATAACATGGCTTCAAATATATTTAAAACTAAAACAAACACAATAATAGTAGGGTTTTAATAGACCTCTCTCAGAAACTAATAAAACAAGCAGAGAAAGAATTTGACAAGAATATAAAAGACTTGAATACTGAGTTGATAAACCTGATCTGACAAACTAACATCTGCAGAATATACTTTTTTTTTTTAAGAGCACACCAGAACATATCTGTTAACCTACTAAATGCTGGGGCAAAAAGCAGAATTCAAAACATTTTAAAGGATTTAAAACACATGCAATATGTTGAGTGCCAAATCTATATACCACTTTCAGACCTCATGCTGTGATCCAAAGCTTTGTATCCAACCCATGATAATTGGAGTAGGCTTGTGATAGCAGATTTTGCCCATCTTCCTCAACTCAACATTAATGATGTTACATTGGTAGCTAGCTTACGATTGGACACATCATGGTGGGGATGTAAAATATACACCATGGAAATGAACAAATGCTACTTCCCAAAAAGGGTTTTATTCTCTATTGCTTGAGAGTCAGTTGTTGAACATTGCTTCCCTGGTAGCCCAGCTAGTAAAGAATTTTCCTGCAATGCAAAAGACCCCAGTTTGAGTCCCAGTTTGGGAATATTCCCTGGAGAAGGAATAGGCTGCCTACTCCAGTATTCTTGGGTTTTCCTGGTGGCTCAGACAGTAAAGAATCTGCCTGCAATGAAGGAGACCTGGATCTGATCCCTGGGTTGGGAAGATTCCCCTGGAGAGGGAACAGCTACTCACTCCGTATTCTGGCCTGGATAATTCCATGGACAGAGGAGACTGACAGGTTACAGCTCATGGGGTCTCAAAGAGTCAGACAACTGAGCAACTTTCACTGCACCTTTGTTAGACATTTACCAGCACAATGTACCCAACCAGTTCTGATCTCCACATGGATGTTGTAAAGACATCTCAGTCTCCATACAACTTAAATCACATTTATCATCTCTGCTCTTCAAGCTTGTGCACCCTGTATCAATTTTCTAATGACATCACCAACTGTCTAAGTACACAAACTAAAACCCCAGAATTTTTAACACTTCCTCTTCCTCACTCCCGCATTTAACCAGTCACCAAGCCTTCTACATTTCATATTCAAAACTTGTCTCAAATGTGTTCTCTTTTCTCCTGCTGCTTTTTAATGAAAGTACCCTATGATCTGTACACAGGATTCCAGAGATGCTATTCCAAATATTTAAGTACTAATTATGACTAAGCTTACCCAATCAGAGCAGAAGTTAGCTGCAGTACAAGACAGAGTCCTGCAGACATACTGGTTGTTATTAACAGATCAAGAGAAAGTCCTGGGTTCCTAGGAGTGAGTCAGGCAGCCAAAGCTGTAGTAGTGCCTGGCACTCAGAAGCTTAAGAAAGCAGTTTGGCAAGCTGGAAGGGTGTTATTTCAAAAGTTTAACAGAAAAGATACACCAGTGTGTACCAGCTAAATATTTGTCCTGAGAGCTGTGTGTACCATGGAGGTACACAAGATAATTTAAACAGGTATGTACACAAACTGTTTAAAAGTGAGATATAGGTGTTTCTATCATTAATGCATGCTTAAAAGTATAATATGCCAAATTTGGAAATATACTTAGTATACATTAGATAGGTACACAGATAGAAAATACTGTGGGCAAAAATTAGGTAAATGACAGGACTTCAGAAATCACAGTGCCCAGCCTCCACTTTCTCCCCATTCTGATTTTTCTCTTTCAGTGCTGCCAGAGTATTTTTTCTAAACACATATTTAATCTTTTAATTCCATAACTGAAATTGTTTGACATTTCTCCATTGATTATGGAATAAAGTACAAGCTCCCTGACAAGGAATACGGTGGTCTTACAAATGTGGCCTCAGAGAACGACTTTTACAGTCTTACCAGAGCCTCTACATTTTTAGCCACATGGTCTTGGTTCAGATATTCCCCAGCTGGCAAATGCTAGCTTATCATTCAAACCTCAACACAAATGTCACTTTTTCTGGGAGGCTCCCCCCAACATTTTATACAGGATGAATGGCACCTTCCCTTTGATTCTGATGCTCTTTGTTTGCATCACCATTTAGAAGGCAGAGTGCACTGACTGGAGGAAGATCCTCCTTCTTCCATTGCCCTCTGTTGAAAGGATTTGATTTCTCCCTGGCAACATCTCCCAAAGAATGGTTACAAAATATTAGAATTCTGTATTAATTTTGGTGCAATGGAAGCTTTTGTAACAAAGAAAATACAAAGTGTATAGGTTCAACCAGACAGGAGTGTCTTGGTTTTTTTTCATGCAATAGTCAAGGAATGATAGGACAGGTCGAGGGGAGAGCGCCTCCACCATTCTCAAAGTGCAACGTCCACCTCTGCTTCCACAGTGGCTGCTCCACTCTCATTCTCAGATCTGTGTCCAGCAAGTAGGAGAGAAGCAAAGTACGAGCACTTCATCCACAGTAGATATGGAGGAAGTTGCAAAAATCACGTCTTCTCAAATCCTGCTGTCTAGAACCTGGTTAGGTGTCTCTCTAATCACAAAAGAGCCTCAGGAATTTAGTCATTACCTGGTTTAGTAACATGCCCAGTTGAAAATCTGAGAGGTTCAATTACAGAAGAAAAAGGGAAAAATGGATGGTGAACATAAATTGCGAGTTGGTGCCTCAAACATGAAACACAAATTTCCACTTTACCTACATAGTTGGCATGCAGATAAAAGGTTTTATGGGGAAACTGTTGGATTGTTGGTCCCAGTGAGGCTTCTGGTTACAATGGTATTTTAGTCATTTATGGTCTCTTTTTTTTACTGTTAGTATTGCTGCAGCTTATTCTATAAAACCAGGCATATATATGATCGAGTCTCTCAGCTCACATATAAATCCTGTTATTTTATGGGACCACTAAACTCTGGGTGAGCTTGTGTGTATGCTTTATTTATATAGATGGGAAAGTAAATTAAGTCAACCTTATTTTTATTTTCCACTTCAATAGTATAAACCTTGTTTCTTACAAGTAATCCATTTTCCAGAAATACAGTTATCACACCCTTTTTTAAAATTGTGTGCATAGCTCTGGAGCTATCTACAAGTTCTTACTTTAAAATGTTTAGCTGACTCATAACTCTTGCAACATGGCTTCAGTTCAGTAAATGATGCACTAAACCTGAGCAAGAAAGCATTGCAATCAAAGTATGTATTCAGTTTGAAAGTGCTTCACTCAATATACCAGCAAATTTGGAAAACTCAGCAGTGACCACAGGACTGGAAAAGGTCAGTTTTCATTCCAATCCCAAAGAAAGGCAACGCTCAAGCTACCGCACAATTGCACTCATCTCACACTCTAGCAAAGTAATGCTCAAAATTCTCCAAGTCAGGCTGCAGCAGTACATGAACCGTGAACTTCCAGATATGCAAGTTGGATTTAGAAAAGGCAGAGGAACCAGAGATCAAATTGCCAACATACAATGCATCATTGAAAAAGCAAAAGAGTTCCAGAAAAAATTCTACTTCTTCTTTACTGTCTATGCCAAAACCTTTGACTATGTGGATCACAACAAACTGTGGAAAATTCTTAAAGAGATGGGGATACCAGACGACCTGACCTGCCTCATAAGAAATCTGTATGCAGGTCAGGAAGCAACCATTAGAACTGGACATGAAAAAACAGACTGGTTCCAAATAGAGAAAGGAGTATATCAAGGCTGTATATGTCACCCTGCTTATTTAATTTATATGCAGAGCACATCATGAGAAATGCTGGGCTGGATGAAGCATAAGTTGGAATCAAGATTGCCGGGAGAAATATCAATAACCTCAGATATGCAGATAACACCACCCTTATGGCAGAAAGTGAAGAAGAACTAAAGAGCCTCTTGCTGAAAGTGAAAGAGGAGAGTGAAAAAGTTGGCTTGAAGCTCAGCATTCAGAAAACTAAGATCATGGCATCTGGTCCCATCACTTCATGGCAAATAGACGGGAAAACAATGGAAACAGTGACAGAGTTTATTTTCTTGGGCTCCAAAATCACTGCAGATGGTGACTGCAGCCATCTACAGTGACTGCTCCTTGGAAGAAAAGTTAAGACCCAACCTAGACAGTATATTAAAAAGCAGAGACATTACTTTGCCAACAATGCTTCGTCTAGCCAAAGCCTTGGTTTTTTAGTAGTCGTGCTTGGTTGTGAGAGTTGGACTACAAAGAAAGCTGAGCACCAAAGAATTGATGCTTTTGAACTGTGGTGTTGGAGAAGACTCTTGAGAGTCCCTTGGACTGCAAGGAGAGCCAACCAGTCCATCCTAAAGGAAATCAGTCCTGAATATTCATTGGAAGGACTGATGCTGAAGCTGAAACTCCAATACTTTGGCCACCCGATAGGAAGAACTGACTCATTTGAAAAGACCCTGATGCTGGGAAAGATTGAATGTGAGAGTAGAAGGGGATGACAGAGGAAGAGATGGTTGAATGGCATCACTGACTCAATGGACATGAATTTGAGTAAACTCTGGGAGTTGGTGATGGACAAGGAGGCCTGGCATGCTGCAGTCCATGGGGTTGCAAAGAGTCAGTTATGACTGAGCGACTGAACTGTATTGAAGCACCAATTATATTCTTAAAAGTACTCTTTTGGGCATCATAGTAAAATCTATCAAGCTTTCCATCTGGTCTCAAATTAATAAACATTTGCCTTCTGCATTGAACAAGACTACAGTGATGGTACGGTTAAGGAAACTTAATCAGATACAATTATGAACTATAAGTGTTTTGGCTTGAAGCAATAACACATTTTGTTCTGTATGAGAGAAAGATACTTTCACTTTTCCTACTGGGGGTTCTTCTTTCTGCACCACTGAGTATGAATTACTTCTGGAGGCCAAACATGTCCCATAGTGAATATTCAAGCATGATTGAGAGTTGCCTCAGTGAGCTTGCCTCCATTAAGAGCATTCTCCAGTGCAAAATTAAATTTAAATTAATAGCCTTTCATGATTCTCTGGATAATCAGAAACTGAAGGCCTGCATGTCAAAGATGGCAAACTCATCTACGCATGTCACCATGGTGCTTTCCATGTCGCATATGAAAGCAGTTGCCCTACAAACCCTCACTCCCTGTTTCAAGAGCTGGCGCTCAACCACACTTGTGTTAGGGGACAAGTTATTAGTAGAAGGGTTTTCTAGGCTTCTTCCTCTGCAGTCAGCTAATGAGGATTCTACCTTGATCCTCTTACTCTCTTTACATCCTCCATCATGAGAGGAGAAGCTCTGTGATGCAGAGTGAAAAGACAAACATGTGCAGACTTAAGCTAGAAGAGATGTCACAGAGGAAGTTTTGAAATGAGATGTGGGAGCAGCCACTGTACATGAAGGCAGGGCTTGAGACAAGACATTGGAGATACTTAGAACTGAATGGGAATTTTAAGAATCACGATAATTAGTAAATATAAGAATACATTTAAAAGACTTGAATTGCCTTGACATTGTTTACAGTTGCTGAAATTTTGTCCATTGATTATCAGGTTGATCTGGCATTGAATCTAGTGGATACTAGCTTTCAGGCATTACACCTATCATGTTTTCCTCAGCACTCTTTATTTTAGGAAGAAGGGAAGGGGCTAACTTCGACATTATACTTCTCAAATATTGGCAACTCAATGCTGACCTCAGCATTCATCACTTTTTAAAATCACATGTGTAGATAACTAGAACGGAGTCCCTATTGGTTGTATGGAGTGTAGACAGGATCAGAAAAGAAGTTGGAATGCTTCCATGGTGATGGAATAAACCAGAGAGAGCCACCTGGCAATTTCTCCTTCCTCATGTAATCTAATTAAACTCTCTAATACCTATGCCCTCTCTCAATTGCTCTACCTTCATTCCTTTGCTGTCTCATATCTGGTCTCTGCAGCTCTTTTGAGAAGCCAAAGCGTTCTGGCAACCTCACTGATATGGAGATAGTACAGCAAAGCAGGGGAGAAGAAACAGTTCATAATCAAGCAGTGCTACGCTATGCTTAGTCACTTAGTCATGTCCAACCCTTTGCAACCCCATGAATTGTAGCGTGCCAGGCTCTCTGTTCATGGGGATCCTCTAGGCAAGAATACTGGAGTGGGTTGCTATGCCTCCCTCCAGGGGATCTTCCCAGCCCAGGGATAGAACCAAGGTCTCCTGCATTGCAGGTGGTTTCTTTACAGTATGAGCCACCAAATCAAGCAGTTCAAATTGTGAGTTCATCATTTACTTTCTTGGGGAAGTTACTTGAATTAAGAAGCTGTAGTTTCTTTCTCTACAAAGTAGAGATGATGATAGAAACTTTCATATATGGTTATTTTGAAGATTAAGTGAGAGAGCTATTATAAAGTACTTAGCCTGACACCCAGGCTCTTCCCCAGGGGCTCAGATGGTAAAGGTCTGCCTGCAATGTGGGAGACTTGGGTTCAATCCCTGGGTCTGGAAGATCCCCTGGAGAAGGAAATGGCAACCCACTCCAGTATTCTTGCCTAGAAAATCCCATGGACGGAGGAGCCTGATGGGCTACAGTCCATGGGGTCACAGAGCCAGATAGGACTGAGCGACTAACAGACAGTAGCTTGACACCCAACCCGTAGTAAGTCCCAAATAAATGCTAGCCATTTTTTTATTACTACTAACACATTATAATGTTGTGGCCCAATATTCAGCAGCTGCAATTATCATTATTATTGCCATCCTATATTACTCTCCAATTCCTCTTTATCTCTGTACCCTTTCCTTCTTTCAAGACCATGGTCAGAATTCATCACAACCTCCATCTGAGGTTCTCAAGGTTAAAGGCTTGACTTTCCTGGACTCCCTGCTGATATCCATCCTGCCCAACCAACCATTTCTCCCCTGCATTTCCCTGTTGTCTCAGTCTGGCCTGAACACGCAGCTCTTCCCTGACACCAATAATTTGAACCTCCAAAAGACAAAGCAAGTCCAATGTTTAATCAAAACAATTTTCCCTGTATTGTAACCCTGATTATGGAAACTCCCACCATCAGAATAAAAAAAGAACTATTCAAGTGTTAACTTTTACCAGGTAATTGTCTAAGGACTTCTGAGAGGAAAGGAATTGGATTTTTTTCATTTAAATCTGAAACATTTCAATTAAGTATACAAATTTTAAAGGAGAACTTTTAGAGAAAAACTTGAAAGAAATTTTTCTAATCCTGAAAAATCTAAACCAACTTACCCACAATTATTTTTCCTCTAATGAGGAAAAAAGGAGAAAGCAATGGCAACCCATTCCAGTACTCTTGCCTGGAGAGTCCCATGGACGGAGGAGCCTGGTGGGCTGCAGTCCATGGGGTCACTAAGAGTCGGACACGACTGAACGACTTCCGTTTCACTTTTCACTTTCATGCATTGGAGAAGGAAATGGCAACCCACTCCAGTGTTCTTGCCTGGAAAACCCCAGGGATGAGGGATCCTGGTGGGCTGCCGTCTACGGGGTCGCCTAGAGTTGGACATGACTGAAGTGACTTAGCAGCAGCAACAGCAGCAATGAGGAAAGAAACTCATAGAGGTCAGGGAAAAAAAAATTTTAAATGGAGCAAATAAATCTAAAATTTTATGATTGTCTATCCTCCTGTTAATCTTGTGAGATAGGTGGTGTCATCTCCATTGCACAGATGAGGAAAAGACTTAAACAACCCAACTAGAAAACATCAAGGCTGAACTAAAAGCCTCAAGTGTCTGACTTCAAAGATTATTACAGAACTAAATATTATACTCAGCAGCAGACCAACCCTGTGACAGGGTTTTTCCCCACACACACACTTCCTTGTTGCTCTCACGGATGTCCGTGCTAACACAGTAGAGCACTATTTATAGAAAGGCATGTTTTATTGTCTGATACTCCCTCAGTTTGAGCCAACTTACCCTCTAGCGTGCTGACAACTTCTGCACTGAGTTCCCATGAAAACCTGGTGTTCTGAGTCACGGGTCAACACAATTCTGTTGACCAAATTCCCAGAGACTTTTAAAAATCACTTTACTGGAGTTACAATGGTGAGAAAACACGTTATACAGAAGGACATGCTGAGAGGGCAGCTGGAAAGTGTTCTGAGCAATTACAGATCAGCAGCATTTCTTCCTATTTCATCTTCAGAATCACAGCAGATTCAACATTTGGAGGAGAAAATAGGAGAACTCATGGAAAATCACCATGAGTGAGTGAGAATGTCTCCAAGTTCTACTGCACTGTGTACCTCTTGTGAGGATCCCACCTGCCTCCATGCCAATTACTAGCAAAACTCCGCTCTGAACAAGTATCATGTAGGAAATATAAGAGAGCTGGATTATTTTCTAGCACCAGAAGGTTTTGCTTTAAGCATTGATTTATCCACCCACCTTAATGCATTTGCCCTATAATTTTTTTCAACAACATCACTCCTTTAGTTTTCAACTGACAATGAAGATCTCTGATGTGTGGTAGACATTAGTGCTGCTCGCCAATTTCCAGGCTCCTTTTTCTAGGTTGTAAGGATAGTGTTCTCCTCTATACTCTAGAGGTACATTCTGGCCAGGTGATGTGGCTTGGCCAGTGACATGTGTTCAGATACAAGGCGTGTCAATTCCTGCCAGAATACTTATCATTACTAGATTGAATCTCCAACACTGGTTCTTTCCCTTTCTGCAGTGATCAAGGGGCATGTGTTGATATAAAATTGCCATAAGAGCTGGAAGGATGAACTAACACATGGGAAATAGGCCTATAGAGAGTCATCTAAACTACTGCAGGCATACAAGAGCAAGAAACAAACTCCTTTCATGCAAGGCCACTGAGATTTCCAGGTTGTTCATTTACTGCCATTGCAGTGTATATTCATTGTGTTTTTCTTTGGCTGAGAGGAGTAGAAAACTCCATTACAATGGCTTAAACAAATAAGAAGTCTTATTTAGCTCGCATCATAGGGAGATCCAAAGAGGCATAGGATGGATCAGCGGTAACTTCCATGACCCAGTCTCCCTCCAGCTTCCTACTCTTAGATCTCTGGTCATGGCATTAGTCCTCACGGTATCAAGTGTTTCCTGCTCCTATAGATATCATGTTCATGCTGAGAGCAGGAAGAAGAGGCAGGGCTTTGTCTTTTACTTTAGGAAAGGAAGTCCTCTTTGGAGATTTTTACCTTTGTCTTGTTGGCTAGAAATTCATGCTGTGGCCAATACTAGCCACAGGGAGATATGGGAAGATGTTTCAGCCTTGAACTCTCTAAAGTAGAGGAAGATAAGGGAATAGAGGTTTGTGAGGTAGCCAGTCCATAGTTACGGTTACCATGTGATTATGAAGATCATTCAAGTAGTCCCTAAGTAGTTTTTTGATTTTGGGTGTTTTTTTTTATTATAGAATGACTACCACCTCTATTCTCTTGTTTTCCTTTTTTTATTGAAAAATAATTGACATATAACATTGGGTGCTTTTAAGGTATGAAGTGTGTTGGCTTAATACATTTATATATTGCAATATGATTACCACCATAACCTTGGTGGTAATCTCTATTAAAAAACAAAATGATCTAATTCTCATTGTGTGTGTGTGTGCAAGTGTATGCAGGGAAAATGATTAAGATCTTAGCAGCTTTGAAGTTTATAGTACGGTATCATTGACTATAATCTCTATGTTGTGCATTGAATCTCCAGAACCTATTTACTGACTAGTTGCAAGTTTTCATCCTTCAGCAACATCTCCCCAGTTCCGTAACTCCCCTGCCCCTGGTAATCACTATACTGCTGTTTCTATGGGTTCAACTTTTTTAAAGCCCACAGAAAAGTGAGATCATATAGAATTTACCTTTCTCTGTCTGACTTATGTCACTCAACATAGTTCACTCGGTGTCCATCCATGTTGTCCCAAATGGAAGAATTTTTCTTTCTCATGGCTGAATAATTTCATTTAATATCTGTTGATAGACACTTAGGTTGCTTCCATATCTTGGCTATTGTGAATAATGTTGCAATAAACATGGGAGTACAACCATGCAAATTGCTTTTAAACAGCTATTAGCTCACAAAACCAAATTTCAAATACAGCATTAAAAAGAATATGTATATAATACATTTTATATTACAGCAGAATTGCACATGTCTTTTGCCTTCGTATGGCTCATTCTGTCCCTGTATCAGTGACAGTGTCACAGAATAACAGACATCCACAGATTAGCAGAAGGATTGAGCCCATCCACTGAATCATTCATTCTAGTCTTCATTAGCTGACTCTTTAATATTCCTGAGCCTTCAGACACACATCATCTAATTTCCATGTAAGCCCAAAGCCTGGGTAGGTCACAATATCCGGATACTTACTCATTCACCCCACAGATATTTACTGAAACTCTACTCTGGAATACGCAACTTGCTATGCACAATATCATAGTTAGAAATATCAACAATCTCAGATATGCAGGTGATACCACTCTAATGGCAGAAAGCAAAGAATAGTTAAAGATCTGATGAGGGTGAAAGAGGAGAGTGAAAAAGTTGGCTTAAAACTCAACATTCAAAAAACTAACATCATGGCATCTCATTCCATCACTTCATGGCAAATAGATGGGGGGAAATGGAAACAGTGACAGATTTCATTTTCTTGGGCTCCAAAATGGCTGTAGATGGTGACTGCAGCCATGAAATTAAAAGACACTTGTTCCTTGGAAGAAAAGCTATGACAGATCTAGACAGTGTATTAAAAACAGAGACATCACTCTGCTGCCAAAGGCCCATATATTCAAAGCTCTGGTTTTCCAATAATCATGTATGGATGTAAGAGTTGGACCGTAAAGAAGGCTGAGCACAAAAGGGTTGATTCTTTCAAATTGTGGTGCTGGAGAAGACTCTTGAGAATCTCTGACTGCAAGGAGATCAAACCAGTCAATCCTAAAGGAAATCAACCCTGAATATTCATTGGAAGGACTATTTCCAAAGCTGAAGCTCCAATACTTTGGCCATCTGATGCAAAGAGCTGACTCATTGGAAAAGATTCTAACGCTGGGAAGGTTTGTGGGCAGGAGAAGATGGGGATGACAGAGGATGAGATGGTTGGATGGCATCTCTGAGTCAGTGGACATGAGTTTGAGCAAATTCCTGGAGATAATGAAGGACAGGGAAGCCTGGCGTACTACAGCCCATGGAGTCACAAGGAGTTGGACACCACTTAGGGACTGAACAACAGTGACATACTGTATCTAAGTGAGGCACCAACTCCCCTTCCAAGAACTCATGATCTGGAAGAATCTAGACTGACCAGTAAATATCCACAGTACAATGAGAACAATGGCATTGATACTTATATCGTTATACCTCTAAAGGGGGAAATATTCAGACTGGGGAGTGCAGAGAGGATGGGAGAAGATGGGAGGAAGTGATCTTTGAACTGGGTATTGAACGTCTGAATAGGAGCTTTCCAGGAAAAAGGGGTGGGAAAGAGATGCTTCCACAATGAGAGGAAAGAAACATCCATAGTATTTATTCCCAGAATTTCAGAACTCGAAGGTTCTCCAAGCTTTGTTTCATCAACATTTACTTCATATGTTTTTTAAAATACTGTAGTAATATCATAGCAGGACTATATATGTCTATTATCACTAGATTTCCCCCCAATAAATTATGCAAAGAAATGGGGATAAAAGAGGGGTAATGAGAATATAGGAAGAGATTCAAGCTTCACTTGTAAGATACATTGAGTTCAAAAGGCTGCCCTCTCAAACCTGCAGCTGTTATTAGGAAAGCCAAGTGTGCTTTTTCTTTTATTTGATCCCATAGAATAGAATTTGAAGTTACAGATTTTTTTCCACCAGGGCTGAGGGAGGCTTTTGTGAGAGCCTGTTATATTATGGAAAACAGTAGGAATTGGTGGTCCTTTTGTGCCTCCATTTAAAAAGATCCCTCAAGCAACTGAATTCTTGTATCAGACCTCACTTGTATTCCCTCTTAGCACTCTGTGTACTAGAAGCTGGAATATAAAGAGAAAAAACCTGCAGAGCATGACTTATCAAATCTTCCAGTTACATCAGTTAAATCATGAATGGGTAAAAATAGGCCTTTTCCTCACTACAACTATGTACATTTTATTCATTTGCACCAAGTACAGTTGTCTTGGCTTCAGACCCCTTGGATAAGGGAAAGTTCTGAATAAGGCAAATGTCTAGTAAGTTCCATGAAAATACAAACCATGTTCTCTTTGCTTTTGTACTTTTCTGTAACTAGTGTAATGAATGTACCAGCTGCATCATACAAACGGATAGGCTGGTTGGTTGAATGAGTTCATAAATGAGAAGAGAAGCTGTGGAGTTTAAGATAAAATAGCAGAATGTCATTATTCTAGTGATTTGTATTGTTGCAGAATCTTATGGATATTACTCATAAACAAAGGAAAAAGAGCTCTACATAACAACAATACTTATTAAGTGCCAGCAGGCATTGTTCCTTATTAGTGCTTTGCATATGCTGACTCATTTAGTCTTCCCAACACCTCCATGGGAGTAGCCTTGATGTTGACTGGGGTTAATCAACCCAAATCACATGTCTGAGAACAAGGGAACTTTTAATTCCCCGAAGAGAAATTGGGGCTCTGAGTAATAGATGATTGGGTGGAAGCCAAAAAGTGCCTACCACACTCAAAGAATGAGTAGCATAGCCAAGACTGAGCCCACATCTCCTATTTCAGACTAATGAACCCTCACTATGCCCTGCAGTTCACCTCTCAGAGCAAAAATATATATGATGAATCACTGATAAATTCATTGCTTTTTTCACATTCATACAATAAATATTTCATTCATTAAACTTACATTTACTGGGAAGGATTATTCTTTCTTTCTTTACAGATACAGAAGCTATGGCTCAAATACCTTTCCTACTAAGTTTATGAAGAGGCTTTTAGAAGACAGTCTTCAGTTTACTCAGAGAAGGCAATGGCAACCCACTCCAGTACTCTTGCCTGGAAAATCCCATGGACGGAGAAGCCTGGTAGGCTTCAGTCCATGGGGTTGCTAAGAATTGGACACGTCTGAGCGACTTCACTTTCACTTTTCACTTTCATGCACTGGAGAAGGAAATGGCAACCCACTCCAGTGTTCTTGCCTGGAGAATCCCAGGGACGGCAAAGCCTGGTGGGCTGCCGTCTATAGGGTCTCACAGAGTCGGACATGACTGATGCGACTTAGCAGCAGCAGCTTCAGTTTACTGAAAGCCTCATCTTTTCTCCATGCAATATTTTGAAGTGATTCACTTTCAGTTCAGAGATGTGTGGGACATAATATTTGCAAATGTAAGGTTAGTATTTGTGTAAGATACTAACAGGGAAAGACCACCACACCTGGGGTTTCCTAATCAATTCATATTTTAGGCTACATTCAGCTTAGAGGGTAAGAACTTCCCAAAGACTACCCCCAAATGAAGCAGCTTCACAGACTTCCTCTTAGCATCCCATGAAAATCAGCCCTTCCTGTGAACCCCTATGTATTCTTTCAACTTACCATACCATCTGCAGAGGGGGTCCAAGCTTTAAGCCAAGAGCAGAAAGAAGATGTTCTATGCCCTCTGTCTCCTCTTTTTTTTTAATCAAAATGTAGTTGACATAATAATGTTGTGATGATTTCAGTCATACTAAACAGCGATTTGACTTTTACATATAATATGAAATGATCACCATGATAAGTCTAGTAACAATCTGCCCCACACAAAGTTATTATAATGTTACAGAACATATTCCTTGTGCTGTATATTACTTCCCTATGGCTTATTTAAAACACAACAAATAACAACTGTTGGTGAGGATATGGAGAAAAGGGAACCCCTTATACTGCTAGTAAAAGGTGCAACTGCTATGGAAAACAGTATGGCGGTTCTGTTTAAAAATTTAAAATAGAACTAATATATGACCCGGCAGTTATAGAAGTTGTTTGTTCTAGGCTTTTACCCAAAGAAAACACAAATTCAGAAAGATATATGCTGCCCAGTGTTCACTGCAGCATTGTTTATAGTAACCAAGATATGAAAGCAACTCAAGCACCCATCATAGATAAATAAATATAAGAGATGTGGCATACATATCTATAATGAAATATTACTCAGCCATAAAAAATTGAAATCTCACCATTTGTGATAACATGGATGAGTCTAGAGTGTATTTTAAAAAATGAAGTACAGAGACAAAGACCATATGATCTCACTTATATGTGGTATATACACAAACAAAACAAAATGAAAACAGATTCATAGATACAGAGAACAAATGGTGGGGCAGTGGAAGAATGGGCAGGTTAGGCAAAAGGGATTAAAAGATACTAACTTCCAGTCTCTTCTTTATATACATTTTAGAATTCTATTTCTAGGTAAATAAAAATATAGGAGGACAAGGATAAACAAAAATGGAGAAAGCAGCACGTTAAAGATGCCTCACTGCTCTCTTTTATTTTTAGACCCTGTTCCTTCAATAATTTTCCACCATACCTAACATGTGACAGGGCCTGTTTTCTGTGCAATGGACAAAATACACACACCAATTCTGACCCTGTGAAACTTACGTTCTAGCGGACTCTATGTTTCAATAATATTCAAAGAAAACAGGCTGGAGCACAGAAAATAATTGAAATACCTTATCAAAGTTTTTCTAAGTCTTCAGTCTCAACATATCATGAATAGGACTTTCCCCACCCACACATCCACCCCACCAGCACGTAAGAGAATGGAAATAGTACATCATAAATGATGGGGTGCAGATGTGCCTTGAATGTCAGAAATTCCAAACTTAGGTAAAGGAAAAATTGAGAAGGAGTAGGCTTTTCAATTAACACAATGTCACCTCAAGAATTGGGTTAAAACAGTCCAGAGTTCAGAGAAGGCAATGGCACCCCACTCCAGTACTCTTGCCTGGAAAATCCTATGGATGGAGGAGCCTGATAGGCTGCAGTCCATGGGGTCGCTAAGAGTCAGACACGACTGAAGTGACTTAGCAACAGCAGCAGCAGTCCAGAATTAGCAAGTCAGACTTGAAGTATTGTAGAAGACAACAAGATAAAGTCAACGACCTCATGGAAAGGAAAAAGAATTGCTGAATTGCATCATGTAGAAATAGCATTTGATAAATTAGATTTCAGGGAAGTTTTGACTCACTGTCTGTTCATGCTCCCTGGTAGCCTGTGTCTAGAAGTGGAGAGCTGGTCAATTGTCCAGACCCTGTCAGAATCTTATTCTTATTCTGAACAGATGCCTTATTATGCAGGGTAATTTATTATAATAGCATTATCAGTGAAGGAATTAACTAAATGACTCACGAAATCTGTAACCAGGCCCAGGAGTGCTCACCTGTAACACCTATGAGCAAGACCTCAGGTTGGGGTATGGTCTGCTAATAACTGCAAGGGACACTTTTCCCTAATTTTAGACGTGGAAAATAAAAAGCTCTTTAATTTCTGTGAAACCAAAGGGTAAGTTTTCTGTGATCCATTAAACACAGGCTCAAAGTCACACAGCAATTCAGTAGTGCAACACTGGGCTGAGAAGTTAATGTCATTTGAATAGAGTGACTGTGCAATGCAATTAATTCAGGTGCAGGAAATCCAACTAGGTAGAAGTTGTTCGGTTTTTTGGTTTTTCCAACAAGTTTTGAGAAAGAAGGAGAAGAAATCTAACATTTATTAAATGACAACCATCTGACAGCTATCTTATCACATTTAATCTGTACAGAAACCCAAGTTTGGTAGTATTACATCCATTTTGTAGATAAGGAAACTAAGACTTTGAGAGGTAAGGGAACTTGAGTAACTTGCCCTTGACCACACACTCAAAAAGGTAGTGAAACCAAGATATGACTCCAAGTCTTAGCTTTCCAGGTGCTCACACTTCTGCATAAAACTGCTCAGTACGTGAGGGTTCCCAGTGGGTGGCACCTTTAATCCTACTTTTGATGGATTTATAGCTCTGTGAAGGAAATGAATACATAGATACAGAAGCTAAAGAACAATATAATAGAACACATCAGCAAAAGAAATTCAATAATGCCTTGTGAGTATATAGGCTTTATAGTTTTCAAGATGCATTCATTTATGTTGCTCTTCTTAGTCATCAAAAAGCTCCTGACTTGTATATTTCAAGCAAGAAGTATTTCCATGTCTTTGCTTAGGATTTGGTATTTGAAAGAAATTGGATGCAATCCTCACACTTGTAAAAATGTATTCTTTACTAAAATATATGGTACATTCTGAAAACATTGACCTGGACTGTCAGTTCCCACATAAGTTCAGGAGGCAGAGCACCAAGGGGCCACAGACCTCTCAGAGGAGGGCTATGAGATATTGTTCCATAAATCCAAAATATCAAAAATATAATGGTGTGCTATATTAGACACATTATTCTAGCATAAAATGATAGCCAGTGCCAAAGTTTTAAGGAGAATGTGAGGGAAGCAGTGGAGAGACTTAACATTGAGAATGGATCATCCAAAGCTTTTGGTTGATATTTCTCCAAACTATGTAAAAGCATCTTTCTCAATAATGAATTATCTTGATTCATTTCATGGAATTCCCAAGAGGAGCCCTAGCAGCATGGAAGGTGATGGTCCAGGAATTCAGACCCAAAATAAATATACAGATGAATGATGCTTATTCATTTCTGAGGCTGTGACAACACAGTTTATATTAAACTCGGTTGATCAGTGACGACTTTAGGGTCACACTTTCATTTAGAGAAGCGGAGTCAATGTATGCTGAGAGACAGTTGTCTATAGGATCAGTACCAGGTGCTTTGCTATACATTTACAGAATGCCAAAGGACATACTGTTATCTTCATTTTTAGATGAAGAAAATGATGTCTCCAGAGTCCAAAGCCACATGGGGTGAGTAAATTATAAGACCTTTTTACATGCTGATAGCAGTTTTACTGATCTCATAAAATTAGATTAAGGATCGTATGAAATAACAGGGAAAGAGAACTTTGAATATTTTAAACTTTCATGATAAGCTTACTGTATCATCATCACTGTAATTACAATGATCAGCAACATCAGCAGTTGTCATCAACAATGCATCTCTTTTTTAAAGAGTCATTTGTAAAACTGTCACTTGATAACAAATATTAGCATCAAAATTATTTGACTTGACTTGCATTTCATTTTCATCATGACAGTTTTTATGATAAAAAAAGCACATTTCATCAAAGACTGAACAATAGGATTTAATTTAGCCTCAAAAGGAGCAAAATAAAGACCCAATAACTATTTAGCAATGATATTATTCACTTTAGTCACATAAGCAATCTAATAAGAAAGCAACAATGGGGAGAAACAGAGGAAGAAATGTCATATGTAACCCAACCACACTAAGCCAACATTTTAGTGTAAGTGCCTTCTGGTTTTTTTTTTAATTTTATTTACTTTATTGTGTTGGTTTTGCCATACATTGACATGAAATTGCCATGGGTTTACATATGCTCCCCCTCCAGAACCCCCCTCCCTCCTCCCTCCCTATTCCCTCCCCCTGGGTCATCTCCGTGCACTAGCCCCGAGCATCAACCCTGGGCTGGCAATTGATTTCGCATATGATAATTAACATGTTTCAATGCCATTCTCCCATATCATCCCACCCTTGCCCTCTTCCACAGAGTCCATGAGTCTGTTCTATACATCTGCATTTGTTTCGCTGTCCCGCATGCAGGGTTCTCGTTACCATCTTTCTAAATTCCATATATATGTGTTAGTAGCCTTCTGGTTTTTTAATATTCGTATCCTACATGACTGTATCCAGGGTACATATAAATATGGATCCTGGTTTTAATTCATAAACATTATACTCTAATCATTTTTAGGGGTTGTTCCATGATTTGTATAACCTTTATCTATAACAGCTTCATTATAAGCCACAATGCTTATATTTAATAAGCCTCATTGGTAAATTCTGACTTTTTAGAATTATTTATGGTTTTGTGATTGAATACAACACAACTGAGCGACTTCACTTTCACTTTTCACTTTCATGCATTGGAGAAGGAAATGGCAACTCACTCCAGTGTTCTTGCCTGGAGAATCCCAGGGACAGCAGAGCCTGGTGGGCTGCCCTCCATGGGGTCGCAAAGAGTCGGATACAACTGATGCGACTTGTCAGCAGCACCACCATTTTGCACATATATTTTATCTTTTGGATATTTTTAGGAGACACTAGTGAAACTTTGAATAAGAACAATTTGTGGTTTCAGACTCATTCCAACAGTTATTTTTCCCAAAAGTCTATGTCAATATACAGGGTCACCAACAATTATTAGGAACACTGGTTTCACCAAATACTTGTTAGAGTTTTTATATTATTATTTAAACTTCTTTGCTATTTAATAAGGTGAAAATAGTGAATGTGAAGTCAAGTGGGCCTTCGAAAGCATCACTACGAACAAAGCTAGAGAAGGTGATGGAATTCCAGTTGAGCTATTTCAAATCTTGAAAGATGATGCTGTGAATGTGCTGCACTCAATATGCCAGCAAATTTGGAAAACTCAGCAGTGGCCACAGGATTGAAAAAGGTCAGTTTTCATTCCAATCCCAAAGAAAGGTAATGTCAAAGAATGCTTGAACTACCACACAATTGCACTCATCTCACACACTATTAAAGTAATGCTCAAAATTCTCCAAGCCAGGCTTCAGCAATATGTGAACCATGAACTTCCAGATGTTCAAGCTGGTTTTAGAAAAGGAAGAGGAACCAGACATCAAATTGCCAACATTCACTGGATCATTGGAAAAGCAAGAGAGTTCCAGAAGAACATCTATTTTTGCTTTATTGACTATGCCAAACCCTTTGACTGTGTGGATCACAATAAACTGTGGAAAATTCTGAAAGAGATCAGAATACCAGACCATCTGACCTGTCTCTTGAGAAACCTGTATGTAGGTCAGGAAGCAACAGATAGAACTGGACATGAAACAACAGACTTGTTCCAAATGGGAAAAGGAGTACATCAAGGCTGTATATTGTCACCCTGCTTATTTAACTTATATGCAGAGTACATCATGAGAAACACTGGGCTGGAAGAAGCACAAGCTGGAATCAAGATTGCCGGGACAAATATCAATAACCTCAGGTATGCAGGTGACACCACTCTTATGACAGAAAGTGAAGAGGAACTAAAAAGCCTCTTGCTGAAAGTGAAAGAGGAGAGTGAAAAAATTGACTTGAAGCTCAACATTCAGAAAACTAAGATCATGGCATCTGGTCCCATCACTTCATGGCAGATAGATGGGGAAACAGTGGAAACAGTGGCAAACTTTATTTTGGGGGGCTCAAAAATCACTACAGATGGTGATTGCAGCCATGAAATTAACAGACGCTTACTCCTTGGAAGAAAGTTTATGACCAATCTAGATAGCATATTGAAAGGCAGAGACATTACTTTGCCAACAGAGGTCCATCTAGTCAAGGCCATGGTTTTTCCGGTAGTCATGTATGGATGTGAGAGTTGGACGGTGAAGAAAGCTGAACGCCAGAGAATTGATGCTTTTGAACTGTGGTGTTGGAGAAGACTCTTGAGAGTCCCTTGGACTGCAAGAAGATCATCCTAAAGGAAATCAGTCCTAGGTGTTCATTGGAAGGACTGATGTTGAAGCTGAAACTCCAATACTTTGGCCACCTCATGCAAAGAGTTGACTCATTGGAAAAGACCCTAATGCTGGGAAGGATTGGGGGCAGGAGGAGAAGGGGACAACAGAAGATGAGATGGCTGGATGGCATCACTGACTCAATGGACATGGGTTTGGGTGGACTCCGGTAGTTGGTGATGGACAGGGAGGCCTGGCATGCTGTGATTCATGGGGTCACAAAGAGTTAGACATGACTGAGTGACTGAACTGAACTGAACTGAGTGCCTCTTTATTCTAAAATACATTTCTTTACTATTAGTGAAAGTAAGCATTTTTCTGAATGCATATTAGTTGTATTTGCTCTCTTTTAAAAATTGAGATGTAATTGACATTAATATTGTGTTGGTTTAAAGTATGTGTGTGTGTGTATGTGTTAAGCTGCTTCAGTCAGGACAGACTCTTTGTGACCCTATGGACTGTAGCCCACCAGAGTCCTCTGTCCATGGGATTCTCCAAACAAGAATACTGGAGTAGGTTGCCATTTCTTTCTCCAGAGGATCTTCCTGACCCAGGGATCGAACTTGCCTCTTCTGTGATTCTTGCATTGCAGGCAGATTCTTTACCTCTGAACTACCAGGGAAGCCTGTCAGTTTAAGGTGTACGACATGTTAGTTTGATATACTTACGTATTGCAATATGACTACCGCATTGGCCTTAACTAACACTTCAAATCATATTTAACAATTAACATTTCTCCTTTGTAGTGAGAATATTTTGTGAATATTCCCATCAAGTCCTTTACCCATTGATCTGTCCCATTCTCAGTGATATTTCCTTAAAAGATGGTATTTTCCTCACCATAAACAATTGCTAAAGTTTTCCTCCTTTTCATGCTTGCCTTATGGTTTTGATTGCTTTAATGTTTGAAAGGTTTCGTTCTACATTTATGTAAATCTCTCTATTTCAATCTGTCTTTTTTTCTTTATTTGTGGGGGTGGATTTCTAAACTTAGAAATGTAGGGCCTCGGTAGAGGTTTAAAAAATATTCTGTTCTTGTTTTTTCAAGATCTTGTAAAGTATAATTTTAAAATTCAACTGCCTTGATCAAGTACAACTTGTAGTTCAGTGACGCCACTCTCTCTCGGGTCTAACCATTTTATCTGCCTTAGCCTTTTCTCCAAAGTTTCTTTATACTGTTCTTGCTCTGTCCAACTCCCTAAATGTTGGTGCTTCTCAGAAATCTGCCCTGATCCTCTTCTCTTTTTCCTATGCATTTTACTGCCCCCTGGACATTCTTACCTACACCCATTACTTCAGTTACTCCCAGCACAGCTTTGACTTCCACATGCCTATCTCCAGACCCAGTTGTCTGTGTCAGAAACTCAGACATCACCGTTAAGTGCCTTTCTCCTTCACAAGCTTGACAACTAGATTCAAGGATTCTGCCTCCCAGTTTAGCTCCTCTTCTTCTGCCCTCCTTTCCATCTCCTTGCTATTCTTCTAGCCCTGGCTTTCATCTGGACAGCTGCAGTTGCCTCCTTACCAGTCTTCTTGCCTCTGCTTTCATCCCTTCCAGCAGCTCTGGGTAATTAGGAATCAACATGCTGTAGCTTCCCTATCCAAAGTTATCTATTTATCAGCAGATCAATTAACAATCACAGAACAGGAATTATAATAAAGTCATGCAGGGGAGGTCAGAGACAGGGGTACCTAACAAGACTGAGATGAGGAGGTCAGACAGGTGAAAGAGTTGATGGTAACTGTGAATAAAAAGTCAGAAAGAAAACAAGGAAGGACTTCTTCCCGGGGAAGCTATGGAGATAGATTCTAGTGTCTAACATGTATTGAGGGCCTGACTCCGTCAGGCATTTTATCTATAATTACTCATTGGTCTTCATAACAACCATTTGAAGTAGGTACTGTTACTAACCTCATCTCATAGATGAGGAACCCCAACAAAAGAATAGCAAAGGCTATGCCTTTAGTCATATTGCTGGAGAATGGAAGAGCCAGGCACTCTAATCCATTATGCAAAACTCTCTTTTCAAGTGAAAGGGCTGTGGGGTGGGGAAGGAGACAAAGACAATGTTAGAGGTTGAAGACTAACAAAGATATGACTTTAGGTATCCTGGTTAGGTAAGCCATGAGTCCCAGTCAGGAATTCTGGGTAATGACCCTACACTATTGTGTTAACTATGGAATAGTAATTAATATTTAAGTGTCTCAATTCCAACGTTTGAATAATTGGGTTATTGGCACTTCCTCTTCTAGTTTCTCACCAGTCAAAAATGTTATTCCTTAGAGTATTACTAGCATTGTTAGCAGAACTACTAGCATGGGGATCAAGGGATAAGAGAAACTCATCCTCTTTACAAACATTTCAAATATTGTTCTGTTGCAAAATGGGAGGAGGAAGCTTGGTTTCCAGAGGCCTTGAGCTCTGCAATTATTTGTGGATCTTATGCAGTGTCATTCAGGTATGCAGTCTGCTTTCCTTGTTTCTCCAGCTTTTAGACTCACTAGAGAACTTCCCAAAGCTTGTGAACCTCACTGTCAAATACTCTATCCATCTTAAAATAGAAGCAACTTTGGGGAGTATAGTATAGGTTCCTAAAAACACGAACAGGCATCTTTAAGAAACAATCTTTCTGATTGGCATCTCTGCCTGTCACCAAAGTTCATCCAGTGTAAGGCTTGGATCTGGACCTTACTGAAAATGAAAATGCTGCCCATGAATTATTCTAGAGATGAAATATTGACATCAGTTTAATTCAATTTGCTTCCAAGGCATTAATCTTGCTTCATTTCATTGAAAGAAAATTTTGTTGAAGAACTTTGTGTCAGGGACAAAGTTAATCAAAAGGTGTAAGGATTTTCTTTCCTTCTTCAGGAAGATATCTTTTAACTAAATTGACACTCAGCCACCTACATTGTTTCTGTAGTAATCTCTTATTAACCAGGGTCTTCTAAACCCATAAATAAGCCTAGACTACCAGCCTAGGAAACAGTCAAAATTTTAATATTCTGTATGAAGCCATATTTTTATTCCTTGCCTTAGTAATTTGAAACTATTGCTCAGTGACTCAGTGCTTCTCCTTCTAAACATATTTGTTGGAAAGAACTTCAGTATATGCTATAGCTCAGAATAATATATCAACATTTGAGAAGGAAATTAAATATTTGGCAAATTCTCCTCCCATTTTGGGAATACATGTGTAGATCTATGGAATGTTATTATAAACTATCCCTGGGTTCTATTAGACTTTTGTTTTCTGTTGATTGCTATGTACAAGAGGCCAAAGCAATTAAAGGTAGTATCAATAATCTAAAAAGAAAATGTCATAGAACAATTAAATGGCAGCTGTAAATTAGCTGCATTGTGCAATAGATCAGTATGTGTTACAAAATCAAAATGAATCTGAGCATTTGAACTTAAAAACATGTAAGAAATGGAAGCATAAATTTTTACTCTAGTGACATTATATAACTTGCTTCTTAAACTGTAAGGAAAAATACAATAGCAAGTGTTAACTGATACAAAGATGCAGGGACTTCTCTGGCAGTCCGGTGGTTAAAACTCTGAGCTCCCAATGCATGGTTCAGTCCCTGATCAGAGAACTATATCCCACATGCCAGTCAGTATGTCAAACACACATACACACACAGAAGCAGATAACCAGCCTTGGAAATGTTTATCATTACCTATATTCAAAATATTTTAATAAGTATATTCAGTCCCAATGCCCCAACCTACCTTAAGACCAAGAAGGAAGAAAGTATCTTTTCAAGATTTGATTGATTGGTGGTGGTTGCCTGTGGAACCAGGTTGAAAAAAATTGTGAGGGCAAACCAAGACTCAACAATAAAGACTACTGGGACCAATTGTGGTATCCATCATGGATATTTAGGGTTGGGGAGGGGTGGTAGAAAACATTATAAATATTTGTCCATCTTAAATATCAAGGCATGTCTGTGGAACATGAGTGATATGTATGAACATTTTTATGCATGTCTCTTAGTACATACATAAGTAAGTGAGCTACCACTAGGTTGAATGTGTCTCAGTCCTGTCCAACTCTTTGTGACCCCATGAACTGTAGCCCACCAGGCTCCTCTGTCCATGGAATTCTCCAGGCAAGAATACTGGAGTGGATTACCATTCCCGTCTCCAGGAGATCTTCCCAACTCAGGGGTCAAACCTGGGTCTCCTGCATTGCAGGCAAATTCTTTATCATCTGAGCCACCAGAGAAGCCCCACAGCTAGGTTGTAGAGAATGCAAATATTCAGCTTTACAAGATAATATCAAATTGCTTTTCAGAGTGACTTTACTAGTTCACACTTCTACTAGAAACGAGGACTCTTCGATATGGAGAAATTTCCATAACTGTAAGTGCCAGAGACAGATTTGGATATAGACATATCTCCAGAGAATTTTGTTTACATTGCATTAACTTCCTAAGGATATAAAATGAGCTCACAAGACTCAAGGAAGAGAAGTTTGCTCAAGAGGTTTGAGGTAAAAATCAACATATGACAGAACTCCAAGTAAATGCTAGTGGCAATAAAACAATTTTGACCAAAACTGAGGTTTCTGTCTGGAGCTTATAAATAAAGAATGAGAATTCTGAATTTGAGAGACAGTGTTGAGCATGGTATCCAGTTAGAGTTGAATGAGTCCAGCTTCAGAGAACAAATCTGGCACTTTGCACATTAAATACCAGTTTCCACCTTAAAGGTTAATTTTAAGTAACCTTTAAAAGTAATTTTGCTTGCTTCCTTATTTTCTTGGTAGGCTGAAGTTAAAACAGTCCACAGAGGGAAAGGTAAAGTCCTATTCTAGGAGGACATTCTTGATCCATGGATAGAAAGTTGTCTTCCATTTGGGAATATACCATTTGGTTTTGTTACAATGATAAACAACATGTTTTAAAATGTATTAGGAATGGTTTTCAGCTATATCTGCAGTAAGCAAGTGAGGTGAAAACATCTAAAGATGTTTTAACTTGACATATATTAATAACACAAAATGGGGAGATAATAGGTTAAATTAATTGTCTTTTATGCATTTATAAATATCAGCCTCTATGCATTTAAGCTGAATCAAGATTTTTAAATCTCTTGACACTGAAAGAAAAAAAGTGAACTTTTTCCAAGCCACACAGAACATACAACATTTTATAAGTTGCTTCTTTTGTGTTGGTTTGATTTTTTTTCAATATTGTAACATAGGATATAAAACTTAAAGAATTAGAAATAAGCCTAAGGCATATTCACTTCTCAAACACATGAATTGATTCTCAAATTTAAAATGAGTCCTAGGTTTTGATATAAAATTGCCAAATTCTTTTTTAATCTCAAACCTAAAGAAACTTTTTCAAATCTGTTATCTCACTGAATTTCTTTGGTTTCAGTTTTAATCTTTGGTGAAATTAAACTTTACATTAGATTTGACTTTTATAAAACATCCAAATTCTAACTTCTTGCATAGTTTCTATTTTTATTTATTATAAACAAAAGCATTATTATTATTAGGGAAAATTATTTTTCCCTAAAACTATTAAGCACTTAATATAATTTTGAGGTTTCAAAAATAACAAATTTTGCTTAATAATTCCTCTTTAAAGGGTAATATCAGACTGAAGGCTACTATTTAAACATCTGTTTCAAAGAAGCATCAGTAATTTTGTTGACCTTTATGGTATCATATTCCATTGATATTCAGCCAGTAACATATTATTTGGTCCAAGGTGGTTTGTTGTCCTTTAAGTGCCATCATTTGGTTTCATCTCATTTTAACCCAGCGTCAACAACTTTTAAATCCCCATGACAGCTCCTTATAGTGTTTGTGTGTGTGTGAGAGAGTGTGTGTGTATGAATGGGCATGAGCCATCTCTTTCATATTCAAGTTACTGTTGAAGACAAGGTCATTATCCACAGGTCCAAGCAGCTAATTAGGCCAAGATGTGCAGGCAGGGATGCACGCACTGTTGTAAAGCAGGTTCTTCATCCCTGCTGTCCAATGCCCACTTCCCATTGTCAGTCGTTACAACTCTGTCTCTTCTCTCAGACTTCTTTGGAACAGATTCATCTGCCGCTACTCGTCTGAGCCGGCATTCAATTTGTTTTTGGTTTTCTGAATTGCATAGATAGGTTCTGTTAAAGTGCTTAAGTCAGTTATCGTGAAGCATTTTTCTCACATCCCCCTTCACCACGGAGCCAATTCACTAGCCACACAACATCTCCTTATCTGTTATGAAGTAACAAATAAAACAAAGTGAAGAAATCCTAAGCAAATTCAAAGTATAGACATATTCAACAGTTTTGATTCCGATTCCAGTGGCGCTCCACTTCCGAGCCAGTGGAATGTGGTCATTTACCACCCATTAGGTCAAACCTCTTTCGACACTGCTATCAGGAAAGCTTTATGGTAATTAGAAAAACGTGCAATTCTGTTCAGCCTCTCTTTCTAAACTTACTGGGAGTCCTGTGCTGTGATTCTGAGACACAAGGGTTGCTTACCAATTAGCAAAACAAACCACACTGAAATGTGTAATCGATTCTTTAAACTGGGCACAGAGCCCAGGAATGAAGATTCTCTGACCTGTTATAACTAATGTTACCACCATTACCTCTTCCTTCAATTATTCAGGCTTCTTCCAAGCCCAGACTGGATTCCTGCTGACAGTAATGTGGAACACGCTCATTAATCATTTTCTTGTCATTGTCTTCTGGCAGGGTGAAGGGAGTGATGCTCACTACCAAAAATAGAATGCCTTCTCTCTCTGATAAGTAGGAGAAAACTGTAATGAATATGTTGTCCTGTCATGGGCAATTCCATCTTTAATTGTCTTGAGAAGAAGCATATAATATTGATGCTATGTATCTACATATCATAGGCATACAGCACTAAAGACATAAATAGATACTGAGTTAAAATAAGTGCTTTTAAAAATAACTATGTGAACATAAACTTTAGCTATACTAATAATGTGAGTCACAGAACATTGAATTTTTTAAGCAATAACTGTTTGATGCATGAAGGATGATATTTAAGTTTTCATTATATACATAAAAAAGACCCATTTGTGTGTGTGTGTGTGTGTGTGTGTGTGTGTGTGTGTGTCTGTGTCTGTGTGTGTGTTTATGCATACAGGAACATGTTTATCTCCCTATATTTGTTTACGTTTGTTTATAAAACCTGTCATGCTGGATCACAACTTTCCAAGATTTCCAGAAGGTTGTCATTACACACAAACCCAATATAATAATAACATCATAAACTCTATCATTTTGAAGAGAAGGAATCACTGCTAAAATCCATCTAGTCACATGTCTTCATTTTATAAGTGAGGAAGTTGAAGCTCAGACAATTATTATTCAAGAGACTACAAGTCCTTACTGACACAGGTTCCTATCATGGATTTTTTTTCCTAATCCTGTGTATCCATGTGCCCATTCTGGCTTAATGTGAAGTCTCAAGCAAGGAGGCAAGATACTCAGTGCTCCTGGATCATCTGTTTAAACCCTGATATACACTAGTTTGAGTTTAGTGAGAGAGCGTCAGCCCATTTGTCAGCTGAGAAAACAGCTAGAAAAGTTAAGTTGAGCTAGTTAGTTAGAGGCAGACTAGTCAGTCAAGAGTTAGGCAGAGTAGGGGTTGGTATCCAGACTGCCTGGCATCTATCAACAAGAAGTGAACAGGATTACGATGATCAGATGCCTGATAGTCAGCTCCATTTCTCTTCTTTTATTCATATATATGGAGAAGGAAATGGCAACTCATCCAGTATTCTTGTTTGGAGAATCCCAATGACAGAGGAGCCTGGCAGGCTACAGTCCATGGAGTTGCAAAGAGTTATTTAAGACACAACTTGGCAGCTGAACAATAGCAACAATATACAAAATACATATATACATATATACATACATGCATATATGTGGGCTTCCCTGATAGTTCTGTTGGTAAAGAATCTGCCTGCAATACAGGAGACACTGGTTTGATTCCTGGGTCAGGAAGATACGCTGGAGAAAGGAAAGGCTACCCACTCCAGTATTCTTGCCTGGAAAATTCCATGGACTATATAGGGTCCATACATATGTGTGTGTGTGTGTGTACATATATATATGTGTGTGTATATATGTCTCTTTTTTGGTGTAACTTTAAAAATGGCTATGTTTGTCTTTATATAGGTGTAAGTTGAAGACTAAAGTGCGTTGGTGACTCATGTGTTTGAAAACATCACTTGGATTATCCTGCCAGTGAGTCTTCCTGGCTGTCTCTGGGAGTCATTCTAGGGCTGCATGCTTAGAAAGATGGTTTTTTAATCACTCCAATTAACTTTTAGTTTCATCCAGCACCATCTCTCACCTCTGTAAAATGACATACCCAAAGCAAACACTTATGGTTTTCAACATACTGGCCTGTGGATGAAAAGCATTAGCTAATCAATTTAGTTGATATGTGCATAGTGAGAATGGCTTGAGGGAGGTCAGCCACCACCCACTGTGTCATACAGCAAAGTCAAGTGGGAAAAAAAGAGACAGTCACCCATTATTTAAAACTTACCATCTGTTTTGCAAGTTGTTTTCTTCCTGTTGTCTTTCCTTCACCACCCCTTCCTTTCATATTTCATGTTTTATGACTTTTCTTTTCTCTTTTCTCAGTATTACCTTTCACAAAACAGAGAAACCAAAATCTATTTGTTCAGTAAATTGGCTTGTTACATTGCCCTGATAAATAATTTCCCATTGATGAAATGAACCACAGGTTGACAAGCATGGGGATATAGGATACATGGATCTGGGTTTGAGTCCTAATTCTTCTCCAAATAAGGAAAAGCTGGGTTCCCTTGGGTAAGTCATTTAACCTTTCTGAGCCTATTTCTTCACTTGTAATATTGATATCATCAACCTGAGTAATTGCAAGACACAAAGAAGAAACTATATGTGACAGTGCTTAGTAAATTAAGTTCTACATAAATATTTTTTAACATTATCAGATTTTAATTAGTTTCTAATCTTGTTTCATATGACACAGTAAAATTAGCGACTATTCTACAGATACGGGCTTCCCAAGTGGCTCAGTGGTAAAGAATCTGCCTGCCAGTGCGGGAGACGTGGGTTCAGTCGCTGGGTCGGGAAGGTCTTCTCGACTAGAAAGTGGCAAACCACTCCAGTATTCTTGCCTGGAAAACTCCATGAACATAGGAACCTGGTGGGCTACAGCCTATAGGTTCCCAAAGCGTCAGACACAACTGAGCAACTGAGCCTACGTGTATGTGTTGCTATAGATTGCACTATAACATATAACATTTATATGTTCAAACTTTTGTCAACAGTAACTTGAAAATTTACTTTAGCATTTGATACCTAAACCAAATGTTAATGAAATAAATCACTGTAGCATGTAACTCAATTCACATCTCGGCTGATTGGTTTGACACAGAGTCTCTGATAGTCGGGAAAGAATATCTGCTTGCAGAATTGAAGTAAAGATAGGCCCAAGTGTAAATTGCATTTATAAAGTTTATCTTCCATCAAAACCTATCTAAACTTCAACTAAAATTTATAGCACTCTTGGTTATACCCTCTCATCAGAGCTTCAAGCCACATTGGGTATTCTTATCTTTGTGTGTCTTATCTGATTGACTGGAGCAGAAAGAGAAATTATGTTCTACTTCCTGCTGTCCTGTGTTTCTGAGCTAAAAGTGTCTGGCCCCAGGCTGTCACCATAAGTGAGCCCAGACATTTCTCCAAAACATCCAAGTGCCTTTATTGTGGAGAGGTTTCTGTGAGAGTTTTTCCAGAGCTCATCTTCAGAAAGTTCACAATCTTCCGATAAAAAAAAAAAAAAAAGAAAAAAAAACTACTTTGGAAGAGTAGCGTATCAACCAAGGTAAATGGCAGCACACACACTTCTAAAGTCACAAGAGGTGCAGACTCAAACGTCACTGAAATGCAGGTCACAAATTCAGAAGTAATAGCACTATTTTAAAAGGTGGGTTAAGGGCGGTGGTGAAAGTGAAGATAAGTTCGTGAAGAAAAAAAAAACCAGAATATTGTTCACATCAAATAAAGTTCCCAAATTGTTTTTTATAATGTTCAAGGATCCTCTTTGCCCTGACAGTAAAGTTCAAACTCTACTCAAAGCATAATTCACTGGACAAGTAGCTGTGGAAGAGTGCCCCGGGCCAGGTAGTGGGGAAACCGTAGCAAACACAGAGCTTCTGGAACTGCTCTTTTATACCTCACCCACATCTTGCTCTGGAGAGGAGCTCCATACACCTACAAAGTTCCCCAACAGTCTCCTTGTTTTTCTGCTTACTTGCCTTTGCTCTTCAAAGAATGACCTTCTATTTCCTTTGAAATCCTCCTCATCTTTCAGGGCTTAGCTCAAAGGCACTGCCGTCATAAACTTTGGCTGATAAACCTTCTGGAGCCAATTTCCAAAGCCCTTGACTGTACCTGTGTGGTTACTGCTGCAATAACATATGATTGACTGGGTGGCTTATGATCAATAGAAATTTGTTTCTCACAGTTCCAGGGGCTGAGAAGTTCAGGATCAAAGCACCAACAGATTCAATGTCTGGCGAAAGAAAGTCCACTTCTTGGTTCAAAGGTGGCCATCTTCTTACTGTGTCCACAGGTGGCAGAAGGGGCAATAGAGCTCTCTGGAGCCTTTTTTATGAAGTCACTAATCCCATTCTTGAGGGTTCTACCCTCATAACCAAACACATCCTTGAGGCCCAACTCCTAATGCCATTGCACTGGGGGTTAGGTTTTAACATCTGAATATGGAGGAAACAGAAATATTCAATCTGTAGCAACCCCTATTATTAACAATTGAGTAATTAATTGATTAATTAGTATTCAGTTAATAAAAATTCATTCATTGGGAAGCATGTCATAAATGGAAGGAAAGTATATGCTGGTAACATGGTTCACTAGAGGATTCAACAATAAGCTGTTCCCACGCACATCAAGAATTATCTGTCTCCCTGCCCTGATCTTCCCAAGGAGATGAATCACAGGTTTGCTCCTAGTGGCAGCTGAATCAGTAAGGCCAGCCCCCAAGCACTACTGACAATTTTGAAGTAGAAAAATAACGAATATGAAGACAACATGATGAGACTGCAATTCTGTTCACAATCTAGTTGTGAAGTCAGATATGTAAAAGACATAGCTCTCATTGATAAATGGACATCAACTCCTAAAAGACTTTGCATATGGCAATTATAGTACAGCCATACTATTTCTTAAAAAGGGTACCATGAGGAAGGCTTTGGTCAGTGGTGATGGGGAGGTAAATGTGTTTCCTTTTTCCTTTTTGTGGCCTGAGGGAAATCATGTCCTTAAGCCCAGCTAATCATAAGAGTGAACTTGAACCCCAAGGCGAGAACAATTCATTAAAAGGATGTAAAAGGCATTTGAGATTCAGATTTATCACACCTTTTCAATTTTCTCTTGGGAGAAATCTATTTAGAAATAATGAATAATTAAAATTAATATTAAAATATGTTTTAAATATCTATTGAAAGTCTGAATTTTTTATTTTTTTATTTCCTTGCAATTTATAATGAGTGCTGGGAATTGTGAGCCCATAGAAAATTTCAAGCTCTTATTTTTCACCAGAATTCTTCATAAGGGATAGTTGGTAGGGTTTTCTTTACTCATTTTTTTTTAGTGTACTCTCCCACTGTAGTGGGAAAAGTGCCTACAAATATTGCTAATGGGCGAGAAACTGCATATTCTCTGGTAACATTGGTGAGAAGCCAAGTACTGAGTGAACACTACTATTTCCAAAATGATTTATGTGAAAGAGCCCAGAACTATGGTTAACTGTTTTTCACTTTGCCCTATTTGATAAGAAATTGCTTTTAGTAACAGGCAGGTTGTCTGCCCAGTTTTTCGCCTACTGATGAACTTTGCTTTGCCTCTTCTTACAATTAATTCATTAGGCATGCTAAGCAGCTCTCAGGTTCTAGTCTATAACAGGAAGTAGGAAATTCTGCAGGATCTGCAGGCAACCTGTGATAGGAGAGAGTCTTTTGAAACCATAGCTTGGGACTTTGATGAGGAGTTTCTCTCTGACTTCTTCAACCCCACAATTATATTCCATTAGAAAATGGAGGGCTCAACCATGATTCTTAAGTAGTTAGCCAAAGAACCAACTGATTTAAGCTGGAAAGGAATGTATTAAGGACTCTAGATAGCTTTTGACATTGCTTGGAGGATGGAGAACCAGACTTGGAGGCTTTGTGGCCAAATGTAACATCCACTTTACTCAGGAGCATGGTCCCGAGAGACCCAGCACATCTGGCAACACAGATAGGAGCCCTGAATACACCTTCAGAGTCTCCTCCTCTGCTGGCTCTGGAAGCCATGTGTCTCTGGGGCTGCCTTCGTCACAATGGGTTCTTCTCAGTGCTTGCTTTTCCTCATCTCTACCTTCCAGATCTATGACTAAATGTCTGGTTGACAGCACCTAGATTCTCTGCTTAGGCCATAACCACTAAAAAAATCCTGGAAAAATTAGTTTCTGATACCCTCCCTAGGGACTCTTATAGTAGAAAATGCCCCAGAGTAGGCATGTTCAAAGGTGCCAGACTGCCAAGAAGAATGACAGAAGTCCAGTCTTCCTTGGTTTCTCAGTAGAGCTGGAGTATCAGCCAACATCCTAGGTCAGGGAGAAACAAGAGGGTCAGGAGGGTATGGTGTGTTTCTGTTCAACTCCTCCATTCCCATGGAACCCTTACCACTTGTTCTTGACTTAATAACTGAGTGTCTGAGCCAATTACTCAATATTACTAGTCCAAGCCATCCGCCTGACTGGAGTCCCTCCAATTGCACTCACACCCTCCAACAGCTCATTTCCATGCCTAGTTGAGCTTTAACAACATAAGACTGATGATGATAGTTCTATGCTTAAGACATTCCAAAAAATGCCTAAACACACCGTATGACAGCCTGCAAGACCCTACAGGACGTGGTCTCTGCCTAGATCCCCTTCAAGGCATCTAGGACCATCCTTCCCTTCATTAACTGTTCCTCAGCCCCACTGATTCTCTAATACAGGCAAGTTTGACTCAGAGCCTTTGTCCTGTGGTTTTCCATACAGGTCATGTTCTAACTCCAAATCACCACCTGGGTGAACCCTTCTATCATTCAGGTCTCAGCTCAAATGCCACTTCCTCAGAGAGATTTTCCTGACCACCCTATTTAAATAGGACACCTCTCCCAACTTCTTATACCATACTCTTTTTAAAATCATAGTTATTATCAATACCTAGATTATCTTATTTATCTATTTATCAAACAATTTTCTGTTTGCACTACTGAAAAATGAGGTTTATCTTGGTAACGCCAGTGTTTAGAACTGTGCCAAATTCCTGAGCTTCTGGCTCAATTCCTTCCACACTCTTCTCATTCCAGACTTCCCTCTGCCCCACTTCCTTGCACCCTAACTGAATTCCCTGTTATGTGTTTGAGCAGATGGGACCTCCTACTTCCCCTGAAGCAGATGGGGTCCTTCGTGGCTAGTGTATCAGGGTATCGGTAGTCTGGTTATTGAGCACGTGACCAAAGTCTGAGGGGCTGTGAAGCTGGGAAAAAATTGAGTAGGAGAATGAAGAAGAAAGATTGGCAGTGTCAGGCAGGCTGGAAGTCATGTGGGCAAAAATGTGACAAAGGTGGCTATGGATACAGTGTTGATAACAAGAGTCAAGAGTTGGTTGACTTGCTGTCTAACAAGGGCCTGACCTCAGCTGTCATTTCTCCCTAGATGAGCACAGCAGAGAGGAGTAAACAGGACCAGGCGTATAAACTATGTGTCTCATCAAAGCTCTATTTCTTAGAGATACAAAGACAGCAGGATTAGCTGTAACATCCATATGCTTGGTAAAACTTCTTGTTATTAATAATACCAAGTCCCAAAAGTCAGGATAATCCAAAGGGAAGAGGGGCCTATTTGGATTACCGCAGTGACATCTGGACTATATGAACTTCCTTAGCTTCAAAAGACAGATGGCATCTTTTACCTTCAAGTAAAGTTCTATTTTAATTGTCTCCTTTTAATATTTAGCTGAAGTGACTCTACCTTAAGTAAACCAGCAAACAAGCATGTCCTCAAACAGCAGTGTGTCCTCAGACAGGCATCTACTGAGATCCCTACATCTTAGACCTTGAATGTTGTGTTGAGTGGATGAGTTGGGTAATAGTGTTCAGTCTTAACTACTTACTCTTTATCTGAAATATCTAGATAATTACTTGCATTTCATTCTGCTAATGGATAATTACACCTGATGTTATAAAATGTGGTTGGTGGTTTGCAGTTGTGTTACCCTAACCCCATAAAGAAATCCAAATCTCCTACTCTCTAATCAAAAAACTTACCAGGGCCCAGGAGTATTGAATGCCAAGTGATGAGTGAGTGGGCAGGGAAGAGTTCGACCTCTTAGTTCTTTCACTCTATTCTTGGTCCTTGTTACTGAAGGTTTACACCTTTGTCCCTCCAAACCATCTTTCCTCTCCCACTGATTGTTAGATATGTTTCTGCTTTCTCTCTCCTCCCCCCAGGGACAGTAATGTCTAGTCATTCCCTACCTGGGGAGAAAAGAAGCTTCAGGCAAGCTTCTCACCTGTCACTTAGGTGGATGACTTGTTCAAATCATTGTTTCTACTTTGATGTGAGGTGGTAGAAGGAGAAAATCCCTCCTGGATCAAGAGTAAGAAGGGGAAATAAATTCCAGAAACAACCACATTATTGTCTGGAGATACAACATTGACAAGGTCACAAACAACGGAAACCACATGAGGTATTTAGATAAACAAAGGTCACTTCATTGTAGGAGGAAAGGTTTCTTTCCTCTTTCTATGGTAGGGAAAGGCTGGGATGATGGCCCACCTCAAGAGTAACTATGACGTAGAGATTCAAGCTCTCTCTGAATGCATTTTCTACATCTTGCCTCTAGTCTCTCTGTCTGTTGCATGTCTTCCCCTCTCTCACCCTCTCGCTCTTCTCTCTTGCCTTCTAGCTCTTGCTCTCCTTCTTGTGCTTACTGCAGTCCCCAACCGACTGTGACTCTGTCTTAGCTAGCTTCCACTGCTTCTCTGGTGTATGTGAAAGAAAATGGGACGGATGCTTCCTGGATTTACCTGTTACAGGTCCAGCCACCCAAACCCCCAGGGAAAGGACTTTGGCAAGCCTGCTGAGTTAATGTTACATGAACATGGCAGCCAGAGATAGCATTTCATCCATGTGAAAGGCCGTCACAGAATGGAAGAGCAAGGGACCAGGGATGAGTGCCACATACAACAAATATCTAGCGTATCATTTACTTATAATGCATGGCAAATTGTCTTCCTAATTTGTGAGTGTCATACCAGCTGCATAGCGTATTTCTTTTCACTTGGGAACGAAGAGGAGCAGTAGACCCTTGGAAACAGATCTTTCTGAAATCTGTATCAGCTATATTTAACTAAAGATAGGATCCTACTTTTATCATTTCAATTGTGAGAAATCTGTTGGTGCTCTGTGTGGCTGCCCACAAGATTAATGCTTTATTTTACATTTTTAACAGATGGAGAGCTTTCTTCATGTACTATAATTCTTATGTCTAGAGCCAGATGGAGTAAGGGAATTAGAAAATAACGATGCATAAAGTAAATATCAATTGCTGCTCCTTCTTTTTATTACAACTAAATTTTAATGTCATTTTTCCTCTCTGTCTTTCCTCAAGGTTCTCCTTCAGTCTTCCTCTTCAAGTATCTTTGGTGACATGTATGCACTTCACGGTACGAAAAGGTTAATTGATGCTCAATAAATTCTTGCTGAAATAAACTGTGTTTGTCTAATAGGTGCAAAGTATCACATGGCTGATTTTGCCATTTCTCCATTGATGAAACGAGCAAATAGGGAAAAGAAAGATGTTATAGTATTTATCAATCCATGTTAGAAGTCCTTCATGGATATTTGATTATATTATGATTATCTTTGCAACTCTAAGCTGTGAAAGTATTTTCTTTTATTCAGAATTAACAGTAGTGTGGTTCCCTTAGGGAAATACTAAAAATATTCTGTTCCACATATGGCTTTCTCGGTGTTAATGCAGGTATGTGTGCCTTTGCTGGATGCAACCACTTGTCTTTTATTTTGAATATATTCCAGACTATTTGAAATGATGTGGGCAGCTCATTCTAAAAGCATTTATTAAGAACTTCCTCCATGCTAAGTGTTGTGTAATTTCAAATAAAAAGCTCAAATAAACGGTTAAGGTAAGAAAATGATTTTCTTCTCAGCCCTTGTTGACATTTTGCATCTTTCCAAAAACCCAGCTCTTAAGGTAGGCTGTATAAATTCTAATTTATAACCTCTTCGCTATTCCTATTTTCAAATGATTCATATTTCCCTATTCTTTCCATAATCAAAGAGTTTTCAAAAATTGAAATCTGATCCCATATTTCCTAGTTATTTTTTCTCGTTTTAAAATAGATTAAACTAAGATTTACATGTGCTACTGGTAAGCACTTTTGTTGTTGTTATTTTTTTTCCTGACTTTTTAACTCAGATGTGTACTGTTCCCTTTTAATGGTAGAAGGAAAGAAATATTTTTAACAGAAAAAAATTTCCCTGAATATTTAAAGAAACAGAGGCTATTTTCTAGAAATAGGTTAACTGTTCTCTCCATGTTTAGAGTTGTCTGTAACCCAAGTAGTGGAATGTGGCTACTATCAGGTTAATTTTGGTCACTATAACAACCAACACTAACAATGAACATGCAAAAAGCTTTCTTAAGGGAAAAGGTCCTTTCCTTAAGAACTGAAATTAATTAAAATAAACATCTAATAAGAATTTTAAGGAAGTAGAGATTTTTATCTCTCCCAATTCTTAAATAGCATTAAATTTTTGCTTGAAAGTCCACATATACTGCAAGAATTATCAATGCCTTGAAAGTACTCTTAGCAATCCTTATAATTTAGTAACCTCTTCATGATGTAAAAATGACTCAAGTGTATGTGTAACTGTACTGCCTAATGAATTTCTGGAAAGAAGGGGGTTTTCATTAAAGCAAATCTGTGAAAAATCTGAATTCAGTGGAACACAGGTTTAACTCCAGATTGACTATTGAAGCTTTGACATATTCAGCAACTCCACATCCATGAAGTATTGTTCTACAGCCTAGTAGATTTTGCACACAGTACTAATAGCATCTTTAATCACAGGGTTTTAAGGCATTACGCAGATACTTCTAACAATGTTGATTTGCAAATGGAGATTCAGAAAAGTTAAATAATTTGGATCCTATTCTTTTCTGCCCTCATTAAGTTCACAGGGCTCTCCCCAAGCCATATCTAGAAAGAAAACAAACGGTGACACAGATAACATGTCCATCTGGGTCACTGCAGCAGTTCTTAGTGATCCATCTGAACCAGTACCAGAGATCCAGGCTAGGAGCACCCATTCTTGTGTCGCCACCACCCCCACTCACCTTGATCTCCTCTTCTGAACCCCTGCTGTACTCATCCATGCTTTGAGTTATGAATTACTCGCAGTCCTGTACTGTTGCTTAATCATGTCATGGGCATTTGTTCAACCGGTGCATCATTATGAAGCATTATGTGAAAAAATGTACTATTCTAGTCTGGTGTATGTGTTCTTTTTTATCTTACTCATGTAAATACTTCTATCTCATTCAAAAAGGAAAAAACGGTCTTAAGAAAACTTGGTTTTCTATGGCAGGGAGGAACTGTGGAGTCACTGTTCTCAGAGACTAAAACCTAGGAAAGAAGACAGGACGAGTGTGGTTTTCATTAAGACACTCCATAAATATTCCAGTTCTTTTTTCCTAGTTGTACAGTTGAGTTGAAATTACTTACCATCTCTAAAGTTGGATGTGATCCTGTAACTTCTTTGGCTAATGAAACGTGAAGTGATGTATATAATTTCCAGGTGGAAGATTTAAGGGCCAATAGGCAATTTACCACATTCCTTGGTCTACCTTAGTGATCATAGAAATATATGAGGAAGTAGTGCTTCCATCAGCCAGGGCTTTAGAGTGTCCACTATGAGCAAATTTCCTCTCCCAACATTCATTCAATATGTAGCATGAGTGAGAAACTTTTGCTGTATTAAACCACTATGATTTTTAAACAGTTTTATTGAGATATAATTTATATGCCACAAAATTCTCCTGTTTAAAGTATACAATTCAATAGTTCTTAGTTATTTTACAAAGTTGTATAACTATGACCTGATTTTAGAACACTTTCATCAGAACAACATCATTTAGAAGAGTTCATCAATAAGAAATCTCACACCGATTAGCAGTCACTCTCCATTTCTCCTTCATCTTCTCAGCCCTAGGCAATCACTAAACTACTTCTATCCCTATAAATTTACCTATTCTGGGAATTTCACATAAATTGACTTGAACAGTATGTGGTCTTTTGTTACTGGAGATTCATCCATATGGTAGTATCTCTCAGTAGCGTATTCCTTTTTATTGCTGAATACATTCTATGTATGTACTACATTTTATTTATCCATTCACCATGTGATAGACATTGGGTTGTTCCCACTTATGGGCATTTATGAATAATGCTGTGTGAAAGTTTGTGTTGATACGTATTTTTGTTTATCTTGGAATTTCTCTAGGAGTGGAGTTGCTGGATCCTATGATGATTATGTTCAACATTTTGAAGAACTGCCAAACTACTTTCCAAAGTGGCTGCATCATTTTACATGCACATCAGCAATGCTTAAAGTTTCCAAGTCCTCCACATCCTTATCAACAGCTGCTATTGTCTGGTTTTTCTTACTATAGTCATTCAAGTGGGTATGAAGTGGTATCTATGGCAATTTTGATATGCATTTTCCTACTGAGTAATAATGTTGTGTGTCCTTTCACATATTTATTCGTCATTTGTACATCTTTTTTGAAGAAGTGTCTACTAAATTCTTTGATCATTTTATAACTGGTATATTACTTATTATTGAGTTAAAAGAGATCATTATATAATCTATACACAAGTCCCTTATCAAATATTTGATTTGCAAGTATTGTTTCCCATTCTGTGAGTTGCCTTTTCACTTTCTTGATGATATGTTTGCGAGACATAGGTTTTCAATTCTGATAATGTCCAATGTTTTTATTTTTTTCTTTTATTCATTTGTGCTTTAGGTGATACATCTAAGAAAGTATTGCCTAAACCATGGTAACAAAGATTTACTCCTATAACTTCTTGCAGGAGTTTTATAGTATTAGCTCTTACATTTAGATCTATGACCCATTTCACATACCTTTCTATGTGAGGTGTGAGGCAGAGGTCTAAATTCATTCTTTTGCATGTTCATATCCAGTTGCCCCAGAACCATTTGTTGAAAAATTATTGGCACCTTTGTCCAAAAGCAACTGATCATAAACATAAGGAATTCTTTCTGGTCTCTTAATCCTGCACTTTTAACTCTGTTCTACAGCTGTCTGTTATATGCCAGTACCACACATAGTTACTGTAGCTTTGTAACATGTTTTAAAATCTGGTAGTGTAAGTTCCTCAACATTGTCATTCCTTTTTAAGGACTGATTCAATTCATGTAGGTTTTGCAGTTTCATGAGTTTTAAATTCAGATTGTCAACTTATGCATAAATAAAGAAAGAGAGAGGGAGGGAAGGAATTAGATGAGTTGGAATTTCAGGAGATAACATTAAATCTGTAGATAAATTTGGGGAGCATTGCCATCTTAATATTGAACCTTCTGGTCTACAAACATAGAGTATCTTTGTATATCTAGATCTTTCTTAATTTTTTTCAACAATGTCTTGGTTTTGGTCTTGCACTTCTTTTGCCAAGTGAAAGTGAAGTGAAAGTGTTAGTCGCTCAGTTGTGTCCAACTCTTTGTGATCCATGGACTATAGCCCTCCAGGCTTCTCCATCCATGGGATTTTCCAGGCAAGAATACTGGAGTGGATTGCCATTTCCTTCTCCAGGGGATCTTCCCAACCCAGGGATCGAACCCAGGTCTCCCGCAGTACAGGCAGACTCTTTACTGTCTGAGCCACCAGGGAAGTCCCAAGTTTATTTTTAATAAGATTTTAATGTTTTGGATGCTATTGTGATTGAAATTTTCTTAATTTCTTGTTTGTATTATTCATTGCTAGTGTTTAGAAGTGGAACTGATTTTTGTAACCCTGATGAATTCATTTATTAGTTCTAGTATTTTTTAGTAGCTTTCTTGGGATTTTCTACATAGATGATCATGTTGTCTGCAAATATAAGCAGTTTTATTCTTTCTTTCTAATTTATTGCCTTTTATTTATTTTTTTCCTAATTGCCCTATCTAGAACCTCTGGTATGATACTGAAGAAAAGAATCTCTGAAATTTTGAGGTTGGTTGCAATTGCAATGTAACCTTGCCTTTATATCAATAATGCAAACATTAGAAGGAAAAAAATAGAGATGGATTCCATTTAGCTTGCAAAATCAGGGAAGGCTTTTATAAGAATGATTTGGAAAGGATAAGCTTTAAAGGGGGAAAAGTGGAGATAGTCAGTCCCGGAAACTGCAATATTGAGTTCTATACCTTGATTTGCTCAAAGTTGAGTGGTTGATAAAAAGTAGAGTGAAGACAGGAAATAAAAGTTAAGAACAGAATATTTGTGACATGGTGTACTGGAGACTTCAGAATGAAAGTAGAAAGATCAATTCGGAGGTTACTGCAGAAGCCTAGAAAAGAAATAGCAAGTGCCAGAGCTAAGACGTAATTAATGCGGCCCATTAACAGACCTCTCCCAGGCTCACATTTAGAGCTTTGGCAGTACCTACAGTCCATCGACTCGGACTCCTAGAGCCCCCCAACTCCAAGTTAAAGGCTATTTACAAGCTACTGAGCATGAATTTTTATGTACTTTGTTCCTGGCTCTCTTTTGATCTTGGACACCAATATCAGGAACAGTGCGGTTTTTCCACTTTTAAATTGCTAATTACTTTTGAAATTCTGTGATCTTCTTTTGTTTGCCATAGGGCCAGGAATCAATGTCCTTCTCTTCCTTTTTCATGTTACTCCAGCTTTTGGCTTAGCTAGATTTCCTCATCTCAGCTGGCTTGCAATGCAGTAAAATCCAAGGTCCTTGGTTCCTACTGGTATCCTGACAACCCTCGTCCCCAATCACATAAGATGCAAAATTTCTCAGTGGAGTTGTATTAATTGACTGGTTTGATTTTGCTTGATTTTACTAGATTTATAGAGACTTTTAAATCTACAAATTTTTTAAAAATCTGACATAGTTTTGTTGTCATGGCCTCCGCTTTGAATCAATAATTGACTAGCTGGGCTTCTAACAATTGTTACCACCCCTGAGTATCAGGCATTGTACTAGGTCCTGTAACATGCCTACTTTTCGTAGCAAAGTAGGCAACTCATGTTCATTTCACAGAGAAGGACATTGAGGCTTAGAGAAGAAAATTTATTAGGCCATAGCCACAATTTTAAAATATTGGAGCCAGTATTAGAACCCATGATTTATCAATCTGTCTCGAAAACCTGCTCCCTGCTATTATAGTCTACTAATTTTTTGAGTGGAGCTCATGAAACCCCTTTTAGATTCTTGCTGATATACTGTTGATCATTTGACTCTTTGCTTCCATGTAGTCCTTCTATCTAGAGTGTCAACTAATGTCTTTCCAAGCAGTTACTTGTCTTATTGGGTTTCCTTGTGTTTAAGAAGCCTCTGAAGTGATTGGTGGTCATGTCCTTAGAGTCTTGCTCTATATAGACACCATCATTCTGGCATTCCATACTAATGGACTGCCTGAGAATAGGTTTGCCCTTGGAGTAACAAAGCATTTAACAAGTGTTTTTTATGACTAAATGAACGAATAAATTAAATGAATGAATATATGAATGGTAAAGTTTAATAGTTCATTCTTATGACTGGCATTTGCACTGTTTAAAGGCAGTGTCACCCAGTAGCAGCAAGAGCACAGACATTGACTCTCAGCTTCATTGCTTATAAGCTCTGTGAGGATGAGCTGTTGCTTAACCTAAGCCTCAGATGGTTCCTTTGTAAAGTAAGTAATGGCATCATATGGTATATTGAAGACTATGTGAGAAAATGAAGGTAATGAATGCAACTTGCAGTAAACATTCACTGACTAGACCCCCTCTCCTTTACCTTTAAGACCAATTTTGCAACCTAAGTCTTCAACCAACTTTCCTTGTCTTAAGCTAGTTCTCCTTTGCTTGGGTAATTGCATTGGTATACTACCTAGCACTGAGAGATGGAGTGAGTACATCATGATGTTTGAAACTCAGGTTGTGGAGCCAGACTGTCTGCATGAGAGTTCATGCCCCACGACATCCTGGTGATCTAGACAAGCACCTTGATGTTAGCGTGCTTCAGTTTCCTCATATGGAAAATGGGAATAATAATAGTGCCTTCTTCCCAGGGATGACAAGTTAGAGTTAAATAAGTTAATGTCTATAAAACTCATAGGACTCTAGCTAGCTCAGTAAAAGGCACTGAAGTGTTTATTACTATTATTGTTATCGATATTATTACTACTACTACCACCACTGCTTCAGGCACTTAAGTAAAAGTGCCCTACGTTTTTCTTGGAAGTAAGAATCTGACTGAATCTCTGGCTTCTCCATTTGCTACTGATCTCCAACCACTGGTATCAATACTGATGCTTACTACTGGTATCACAAGTGCCAAATGCCTCTGTCTAAACTCTCTGAGTCTTTTGCTGCTGAAAATTATCTCTAAGTACTTGCATTTTCCATAAGTTAGTCTGTCTCAATTTCAAGATCTATTCATTCACTGTCACATTTTGAGACATACAGAATTCAAATGTTCCAAAAGTAAGTGGTCCGTAGATCACTGAGTGGGGTATGTGTGCATGAATATACATAACCTCTGCAGTCGTATGTTTTCTGATTCCCTGCAGCCCTTCCTCTTCCAATTCATTGTCTTGAATTTGTCGTGGTTCTGCCAACTAGGACTGTAAAAAGCATTCAATCCATCCTTTGTCTACATCTTCCAGATACTCTGGTCATGTTAAGAGCAGAGGAAGTGTACTGTACCCTGCTGGGGTGGGGTGTGTTAGAGTTTTAACTATCTGACCTCTGAACCTCCTTTTTGTATTCAGAAAATTCTGTACTTCCTGAGTTGAGATGCAGGATAGATGGTCACTCTCCCTGGCCTCCTGGCCTAAGAATCCAGAGGGAAGATTACAGGGCAAGAGCGATGGCAGCGTTCAGTGTCTGCTGCCAAGGGCGCCAGGGCTGGTATGCAGCGAACAGCGCCCATGGTGGCAGGGGTGCACGGCACTGTCCAGGCTGCGGCAGCAGGGTCCACGTGTCCTGGGTGTCCGTGCTTGTGACACTTTAGGTTGTGGATCCAATGAGCTGACCTCTGCTGGCCCTTGCCCATTTTCTAAGCCTAGTTCGCTGTCCCTCGCAACAATATTATCACTATCCAGAAAACTGCTTATATGCTTAAGCCAGTCAGCACCTGTTCTGTTGTTTTCCACCAAAACCTCTGTGTTCGGACAGATGGCTTATTTATTATTTTCTGCCCAAACCATTCATAAAGCAAACACTTGATTTCAAATGATAGTTTATTATTTGAATTGAATTGGACCACATATTGGATTATGGTCTGTACATTTTACATCATATGTTATTAACACAATTATTCAGAAAAGGTGGCAAGATTCTATTTTGACTTATGAACTTCCTCTTTAATTTTACTTCCTTGAGCATCTCATAACCTAGCAAATAGTGTTCAGATCATTTTTAAAAATCTACTTTTTCCCTTGTTTTCTGCTAGGACTTTTACAATTTCAAGTCTTAAGTTTAATCCATTTTGAGTTGATTTTTCTTCATGGGGTAAGACAAGGGAACATTTTCATTCTTCTGCATATGGAGATCTAATTTTCCTAGCAACATTTATTGAGGAGATTATCCTTTCCTCATTTGGCACCCTTGTGGGAGATTAGTTGACTGTGTATGCATGGATTTATTTGTATTTTGTTCCATTGGTTGACGAGTCTGTTTGATGCCAGTAATATACTATTTTGATTACTATTGCTTTGTAACATACTTTGAAATCATGTAAACAAATGAAATGAAAAACAAATGGGCTTTGTTTTCTTGCTCAAGACTGCTTTGGCTTTTTGGACTATTTTGTGTTTCTATATGAATGTTAGGATTGTTTTATCTATTGAACTTGGCAATGATATTTTTAGATATGACACCGAAATCACAGGCAACAGAAACAAAAATAAACATATGATATTACATCAAACTAAAAAGCTTTTGCACAGCAAATGAAATCATCAACAAACCAACAGAATGGGAGAAAATATTTGTAGGCCATATATCTTATAACAAATTAATGCAACGAATATATAAGAAACTCAAACAACCTAATAGTGAAAAAATAATAATAATAACCCAATTAAAACACAGGCAACTAACTGAATCAGTATTTCTCCAAAGAAGACATACAAGTGGATATATGAAAAGATCATTAACTGTCCAGGATACGTGAATCAAAACTACAATGAGATATCAACTCACACCTACTTGGGAGATTAGTATTTAAAAAACGAAAGACTGATGTTGACAGGTTGAGGAGAAAAATCAGTCCCTGTACACCATTGGTAGGCAGGTATATTGGTACAGCTTTTATGGAAATCAGTATGGAGGGTCCTCAAAAATCAAAAATAGAAATACCATATGATCCAGAAATTCCACTCCTGGATGTGTATCCAAATATATTCATTTAAATTCTCTGGGCCTCTTGTACTCATCTTTGAAACTGAGCTGTTCATGGAATTAAAGGATACAGAGTTTAGTTTTGGCTCAGTGAAAATATAAAAATCAATGTAAATCAGCAATGTAGCTAACATTGCTATCAAAGTAGAATGTTTTACACCCTATATTATTTGGTTTTTCTAACAAATAAAAATTCAAATGATATTCATCAATTTGGCTTAATGTTATCTTGTTATGTGTTGGTATCCATGTGGGATATTATAATTAATCTATAGTTTGGTGTCCAGAGATATAGTTTTGACACTGGTTTTGCCAGACACCAACTGAGTGATCTGGGACATGCCATTAAAATTGTTTGATCTGCTTTTTCATGTTAGAAAAATAGGGAGGAGGTTGGAGTATAGTTTATCCATAACCTACCTCACAGGGTTAGAGTCAAAATGGGTTAACAGGTATGAAAGTGCTTTGTAAAAAGTAATTCTCTAAGTATCAAATGATGAAAAAGAAAGAAGAAGGTATCTAATGGAACATTACCTGTGACTAATGTCATGAGGTGGAAAAATGTTTGATGATCATAATACAAAACTAAAACATTTAATTTAGAAATATAAACTAACCTACAAAATTTTATTAAGAAACTTACCTTACTTTTTTCTACTTTATATGATGTGCATTGTGCTGTCGTAACAATGTAATTGTTTAGAAGGTTGCAAAAAGCAGAAGGCTCAAAAAATACATTAAACAGATTTGGAAGGAGGTGGATATAAATTTAGAATTTCTGAGTCATGAAAACATCAGATAGCAATTTCAGAAAGGTGTAACTTTATTTAAAACCAGGCTGCTGTGAATTCTATCATGCTGCAGACACCTCTGAATCAACCATCTCTGTTGGCAAATTATGCTGACAAATTCTCACATAAACTGAAAATTTCCATTTTGTAAACAAGTAACTGGGTTCTTGATGGTTTGGATGATATCCTGAGCTGGAACTTTGGAAATGAACTCCTTGCTTGAATGACCCTGTGTAACCCATTTCTCACTTTAGCAAAGAGATTCAAATATTTATCGCCCTTATCAGGGAGCCACTGTGAACAGTTAATGTAACATTAAGTCTAATGTACTCTTCTACAAGTTTCAGAAACACAAAAACACATGGTTGGCTTCAACAGCTAGATTTTATGAAATAGAATAGTACGTATTTTAATTTGGTCATCTTTAAAACACTAGGGGTTCTATTTCCACTTTTATCCACAATAGGAGAGATGCTGAACACTGGCCCAGAAGCATCCAGGCCAGAATATGTGTTGCACAGGCAGGTAAATACTTGGATCTTTATTCTGCTGGGTCAGAGTCAGTCACAGGGACTCTGGTTATGTCCTTTACAATCACCACCCCCATCATCTAAGTAAGATGAACTGAACAGGTGATACAGCCATGCAGCTGGATGAAAAGCCACCAGGCTTCATGGGGAAAGGAACAAGATGAGGTACTTTGGCATACCATTGACTTTGGAACAAGCAACCTGCACATAAGTCACAAGAGGTATACAAGGGACATCAAGAGGAGAAATAAGAGAGGTATTTGGCCAGACCTCAGATCCAGTGGGATTAAATGAGATACCTAGAAAAAGTCTTATACAGACTCTTAGTGTCTAGCTTACAGATGTTTAGCATATCAGTATTATTATAGGTTTTTCCTCCTGTTCTATAAAATTACTTGGGGAGGGGCATTATCTATATACCGACAGAAGTTGAATTCCTTGACCACAAGGAATCCTTCTAGCATTATCAGTAGAATAAAGCTAGCAGTAATTTTCGAGCAGCCCTGTTTTATCAAGGGCTGGCATCACTATTTTATAAAGATAGGAACCTCTTTTTGGTCCTCTGGTCTGCTAATTGGGGTGAGTGAGAGGATAGAGAGGGGAATACCTCTTCCTGATCACAAGTTTGACCCCAAGTCCATTTTTCATGTACTTTTATTTCCCTATTTCTATTTCCAGGTGCTCTTCTACATGCTCCAGCCAGCTTCAGGGATGATATTAGTTTACCTGTGGTCTAATGAGGAAAAAACAGGACCTAAAGACAACAAGGAATCTGGAAGTCTTTGTCATCAGATCAACACCTGGAAGATCAACAACAGATCAACAGATAAAAGCTGGAAGAGTCTAGTCTTGTATGACCTTGTGGCAGACCTTCTTTCCTATTTTGGTCTACAAATAATAACCAGTCTTCCACACCTGTGAACACAGGCCTAAACACCCATTGTTCAGGTTAGAAAGATGTCAGCCAGGACCAGACCTGGGCAAAATTAGAAAACAGAGGTTGTGTACTGCAAAGATTACTGAGATAGGGCCCCAAAGCCTGGATTCCAGCTTGAGCATTAACTAGTTATATGACCTTGGACAAGTCATTTCTCCTTTTTGAGACTTGGGTTTCTTTTGTGTATGTAAAATAGGGGTAATAACATGTTTGTAAAGTGTTTTAAACAGATAAAAACAAAGCAATCTCGACACTGTAAGTCAGGACCTGCTTTCCACATTGATGCCCACTCATTCCCTTCCCTTTCCAGTTTCTCTCCTTCCCCACTCTCCACTTCCATAGCCTACAGTTAGTTCCACAGGGTTGGAAATACATTTAGTTAATTCATAACAAAGTGTTAGCACCATGAGTGACTCTTCCCTTATGCCATCTGCATGCTAATGAATGAATCTCTCATTTTAGGCTACCCGATGTTATCAAGAGACAGGATGGAAGAAGTAAATGGGTGTGCCTGTCTGTGTGTATGTAGCGGGGAGGTCATGTATCCTCATGTAGAAACCTACCGGATAACCCAAGACAGCAGCCTGCTCTACCTAATGCAAAGCTGGCTGTGCTGGGAGCTTTCTGAAGCTTGGCCCCACAGATACTGTTAAATTCTCTCTCCTCTGCATCCTTGGTCTGCAGTGACACTGGCAGATGCTAAACTTCGGTCTGTCTAGAACAGTTAATTAGGTTACAGAGGCTGCCAAAAATCTCAAAGTCATCCTATGAAAATGAAATACTCTGAGATCTGAAACAAAGGTCAGAAGACACAAACACTAATTGGATTTTTAAGAGAGAAACCACAAAATGGGGGGGGCGGGGTGAGAAAGAAAAGGAAACAGGCAGGTCCTTGACAATCTGGCAATTCCACACCATAAAACAACATTGAATGTGGCATGAAGTGGCCCAGCAACAAATACTGTATATTCATAAAGAATGATACTGTAATAGACACTGTATGTTCATAACCTCTTCCAGAAAGCCCAGTCCAAACCTCCTGGGACATCAGGAGCGCTTTCAGACAGTTCCCCTTCCTGCTGGAGAATGTCCCCATCTGGGAGTAATGAGGCTGGAGAGAAGAAGGAGATAAATTGCTAAATGGAAATCAGTTAAGTGAATAAGTGGGCATGTTCAAGGTCTCTTTATTGGTTTCATCAAATTATTACAAAGTAAGAACTGCTGTCAGCTCTCCGGTTCTCAGTAAATGAAGAGGCAGCCTTAAAAACCTAGAGACCTAATTCTTCAAAATGGTTACCCCGGAAAGTGCGTGCTGGTGCTGCGGTGGGGGTAACAGAGGCAGCGGTGCGTAGGACTTCACTGCCACCAGCAGGGGCCAGAAGAAGCGCACGCCAGGAGCTGCCTACAGCAGAAGCCCCAGGCCAGAGGCTACAGCGGGCAGCTGAGGCTGTCTTCACCCCGTGACCACCCGCCCCCTCCACAATCTCAAGGATTTGGAAAAGCTGCTCTTCCTCTCTAAAACACAGTTGTTTCTGCCTTAAAGCTCAACATCAGGGGTTTGGAGACCAAACTCCAGTTAAGGTTCCAAACCACCCTCCTTCCTTACCCCACCTCACAATCCCACTTCCTGCGTACCCTGGGATTTGCAGTATTTTGAACGTGCAGTGGAGTGTGGCCCAGAGATGGCAATTTTTAGGTTCAGTCCCTTTGCATCCCATGTCACCCCGGACGTGGATCAGGCCCCTGGCACTATCCACCTCACGCCCCGACCCCTGGTTTACAGTCCCGCCAGCGCTCTGGCTGTGTTAGATCCGCTTCAGGTAAAGCCAACTCACGCTCTGCACGGACTTGGAAAAGCTGCCCTACGCCAACTCTGATCTCTCGCACCTGGCTCCAATCTGTGGCCACCTGCACTTTGCGGGACGTTGCGCTGGGAGGCGCTCCCCGGAGTCCGCACTAGCCTGCGGTGCCCAGGCGCGCCAGGCCGCGCGGGACTCCGGGCATCCAGCCTCTCTTCCGGCGGGTCCCAGAGCCTCCGCGCTGGCGGAATGGCCCGGGAATGCGTCGGGGCGGGGACAGGAAGGACCCCCTTGCAGCCTTAGAGGCCTCAGGAGGACTCGCCGCGGAGATCTGCTCGAGGAAGGGTTCCGTGACCACGCGGCGAGGAGCACGTGAGCAGCGCTGCTTCAATATAAGAACCCCCGCTCTGGGGCGCAAGGGGAGCGAGCGGCAGGACGCAGCCACCTGCGCCAAGAAAAAGGGCGACGGTGATACTCCTTCCAGGACGCCCCAGACGCTCCCGAGTTTTGGTGCTTAGGACCCTGGGGGTCCGGGCTCCGCGGTGCGTCTAACTTTGAGACGGAATTCCCAGCACTTAGGCAAAAACGCGCAGACGCCAGCACGCGTGCGTTTTTGAAGATGCTCAGAGCTTGTTTGACCTTTAGTAGAGTTAGAGGAGGAGTAGCAGAAAGCCCGAGCTAATTTCTCGTCCTCCACTGAGCAGGCAGCTAGGAGCGCCCGGGCTTGCTTTCAAAGAAGCCCGGGAGATCCCAAGCGGCCCGAGACCCCGGCGCCCAGCCGCCCTTTAATTAAGTCGCTGGATGTTCCTGCGCCCCGCTGGAGGCAGCGGGCGGTAAACTCCAGACGCCTTCTGTAGATAAAGTTTGGTCCGCTCTACTTGCCGGCTGCATCCCGGCCGCGTTGTCTGCCCCCTCCTCCAGCAGCGGGCGCGGGCGGGGAGATGGCCGCGGGCTCGGCGACCGGCGCGGGCGCTTCCCGGCGCAAAGGGGCGCCGCGCGCGTAGCCGCCGCCACGCTGACCTCCAGCTCCCGCCTGCTACTGCGCTAAGCCGGGGCAGCGAGCGAAGGCGAACGCCCAGAGGGGCCGGAGGCGGCGGCGAGAAGAGCCGGAGGGTCCATGTGGCCTCTCTCTGCAGGCCGGTGGTGTGCGCCACGGAGCTCTCCCGCGACCCCTCGGGTTCGGAGCGGCTCTGAGCGGCGCCGCCTGCGGGAATCGACCTAGCAGTTCCGCGGAGCCGCGGGCAGTAACCCGAGAGCAGGAGTCGGCATCTCTTCCTCCCTAAGGGCGATGTGGCCGGCAGGCGCGGGCACCAAGCTGCCCTGTCCCAGGGACTCTGCGCTCCGGCGGGCGGCTTTCTCCGGGAATCTCACCGCCCTGCCGTCTCACCTCGTGCCAGCCGGCCGTAGCGTCCGGGTCTTCATCAGCGCCAATCCCGAAGGTAAGTCCCTCGCTTGCTCTTGTCCGTCTGCGCGGCGGGAGCCGAGGAAGTGCCTGGGCACAGGCGGATGCACCGGGTGTCCCCCGCGCTCCCTTTCTCGAGACCATACCGAGGCTGTCCTGAGCGCGTGGGAATTTCATTTGAATCACTTTTCTCCTACCTTCGCTCATTTCTTCTGCCTGCTGACTTTACCTAGGACGTCCATTTCTCGCCCCCTGCATTATTTCTGCCGGTCAGTCTAAGAAATATTGGAGAAATTAACACGCTTCTGGAAGCTTCATCCTGTCACCCCACCCCCAACCTCGTTTTTCTTTCCTTCAGCAGTTTCTTCTCCGAGGTTATAAACGCAAATAGTAGATTTTCTCGGCCCCGCGACAGATTCCTGAATGGGGGCTCCCTCCTTAGCCACTTGTTCAGGCCGAGGCGAAGTGGGAGCATGGGATTCTCTAGCCTCGCCTCCTGCCGGTGTGCTAGTGGTTCCTATAGTCCTGAGGGTCAGAGGAGACCCTTGCGCACCCAAGATCTGCAGAGATCTTGGGGAAATGTGCTGTGCGGTCCCGAAACAAGCTGGCGCTCAGCCCGGAGCTGGTTTCAAGGTGGAGCGTTCAGGATGAGCTCATCTCTATGGTTGGGTCTTGGGCTGGATCGTCCCGGTCTAGAACTTGGCCTTCTCAGTCGTGTTCCTGCTAAGGGCTGGGCACCTGGTAGCTGTTAAATGAAAACTTGTTGATTTATTGCATTCACGAATCACAGCGACTGAGCCCTGAGTAGTCAGTTTCTCGGTCATGCTCATCCTCTACCTTTCTGTTCTTAGTCCTAAATGTTAACTTTTATTCTCAGTAAGTGAAGAAAAGGTAGGATGCATTTGACTTGGGCCGGATAAAACTGTAACTTGTTCTTTTCTAGAAAAAGAAATATTTGACCCTAAGATGAGATTATAGAAGACTTAAATAGACGTTTGTTATCGGAAACTTACTTTTGCTGCACTCTATCAAGCCTTGGGTCTGACAAAGAACTAAAGAGGGAAAAAAAAAAGTTATTCAGTCATTGGATAGAATCATCATTTGTGAAACCCCAAGGCTCTGGTTGCTTGTGAAAAGCATTCAGAAGACAAATAAAAAATAGCTTTCAAAAAAGTTGTTTCAAAAAACACTAGCAGCAATTTCGGGTGAAGTCCGAATTATGAAAGGAGGATTGGGAAAAGAATCATATAGATAACCCACAGTGATGAGTATTAGAAAGGTTGTGCACTTTTCAGAGAGGGTGTGAATGATCATCGTTTATCAGCTTACACCTGAGTTTCACAGAACGCAATAATTGAGGCTTTAGGGAAGCTGCAGTACATTGTTTAAAATTCCTGTCATTTGAAATATGTCTTACAGGATTTTTTACTTAAATCTGGAAAAAGAAAACTGTGGAGCTGTGCAACCTGTTGCAGGACCTAAGAAAATCTGCAACTTAAGTGTTTCGGTGTTTTTAAAAATATGGCTAAAACCATTTTAAAGTTTTTGAGAAAATTACATTTTCCTGAGTTAAAAAAAAAACACTCATGGGACAAGTTCAAATGTGCTGATATAAAACCAACTAAGTAACATTTTTCTTTAATCAAGTAATTTTTAAAGTACAATGAAAGTCTGTTAATGTCATCAGTAGTTTACCTTTCTTTAAATTTGTAAAAAAAAAAAAATTCTAGGATAAACATCAGTGATAGTGAATTTTTATCAAGTAAAATTAATATCGAATTAATATTCAGGATTAATGCTATTTTTCTTAAGCTTGTACACATGGTTCTGTTAATTCTGCAGTTTCTTGAAATTGAAGCTTTAGCGTGTACTAATCTTAGGACAGCAAACAAGAGGGAGGGGTGGATCTTGCCTTCTGGTCACTGAGCTGGGCAACTTGCACATTTATCTTACAAGACCAGAAATGTGAATCTTACCCTGAGAAATTGCAATAGGGGCAGGACTTCAAGTTTTATTCCAAAAGGAGAGCCCAAGGTATATTAAATAGAAAGATGGAGACGGGTTTTTTTTTTTTTTTAGAGCCTGAACATGAGGCTTTGCAATCTCTGTAAATGCTCTGTCCAAGACAGCACTTTACTGCAAGATCTTTATGGATATGACTCAGGAAGCAAATGGTTGTGTTTTGGTGTGATCCAATATTAGATTGTTGGCCAATACTCAGGAGCCTCTCCACTGTCAAATTAAGACAGAGAATATTATCTCTTGCTTTCCTTTACCAGCGGAAATCCAATTTATGTTCTAAATAAAAGCTTCTCTTTGAGCTCATAGCAGTACTTTTAAGAATCCAGCAAGGGTCTCCCTTTGATTGCTTTACAAGGCTTGTATGGAATTTCCCTATCAGTACTTAAAATAATGCATGTCTTTCGAACATAGATTGACTCATTTAGGTTTTGCTCTCAAAACACCATCAAAGGATGGTGGACCAGAAGATGTTCTTCCTATTTTACAGATGAGAAAACAGAGGCACCGGGTTAAACTAGCAGAATGAAATAAGCCGGAGCCTGCAGGGTACTCTTTGGCACAGCCTAGATTCGTGTCTAATTTCTATAAATATCTACACTCATATGGACAAGAAAATCAGCTGGCTGTAGTCAATAATTCTGGTCTTCCTCTTGAAGCCTGACAGCCACAAGAAGCTGAGTAGCAGGAAGGGACCATGGTTGCCCTGACCCACTATACCCCCATGAAAAGGTAGCTTTACAAGCATTCAAGGAAATTTCAAGATTTTTTTAACTCTAATGGACATATTCCTGTTCAGTAGTATATCTACATCTGACTTGTTCTCACTGTATGATAGACGCTGGATAGGAACCAATGTGAGGGAGGCTGTAACTGTCCCCAATTCTCCTACATGGATGGGTTTTGGATCTCATCTAGTCCCACCTCCCACCAATGTAGCTCTCCCATCTGTGGCATCTTTATTAATCCTTGGAATTTTTCTAGTCATTTAGTCACTGTCTTTCTGCCAGAATGGCACTTAAACCTCCTTGGAACAGTGGTTCTAAAACACATAAAAATTCTCCAGTGTGATTATTCTGGATTGAATTGTCCATGAATATGTGGAGGAGAAGAGCCTTCACAGTTCTCTCCCTATGATTGAAATTTGAGAGGCCTGTTAAATAAAACTCCTCTTCTCTGCTTCAAGTCTTACCCAAGGCTCCCTTTCATACAAGGACATTAATCTCATACTGGGGACCCCACTTTCATTATCTCAGCTAAACCTGATTACCTCCCAAAGACCTCACTTCCAGATACCAAATTGGGGGTCAGAGCTTCACCATATGAACTGGGGAGAGGGATGGGGACAAGCATTCAAATCATACCACTTTGCCCCGATCCCTCAAATTCATGTCCTCTTTGCACGCCAAGTACATTATTCCATCCCAAAGCTGAAAACAGTAGCATTAACTCTAAAGCCCAAAGTCTCATCTAAATGATTCGTGGGTGAGACTCCAGATAGGATTCAACCTGAAACAAAAATTCCCCTCCAGCTGTGAGGCTGTTAGATGAGTTATGTGTTTCCAAATATACGATGAGGGGCCAGGTGTAGGATATAGTTTCTCATTCCAGAAGGGAGAAACTAGAGCAGTAGGAAAGAAGGGATGAAGGGTTCCATGCAAGTCCAAAATCCCAGCAAGGCAAATACCATTAGGTCTTGCAGCTCCAGAATAATTCTTTGGGATTGATGCTTTGCCTTCTGGACCCACTAGAGTGTTTGTCTCACCTCTTAGGTCTTTGCAGGGAAGGAGTCACTCACCAAAGTCCCGGGAGGCCCTGTCCCCAAGGCCTTAGGCAGAAGCCATCTCTCCTATTGAACTCCAGGTGATGCCATCCCTCAGCTTTGAAACAAGGGAGCAGCCCTGACGCCCTCTGAGCCTTTGGGGTCATTCCTCTGTCTTGAAGAATAACGCATGTTCACAGGCAGCAGCCCTGTGGTCCAGGCCTGTAGGTGGGACAGCCTTCCTTTCTGTCATCCTGTCTCCACCAGTTCACACTGGCGTGCTTCTGCTGGGGGAGAGGCCCATGGGTCACACCTATTCTCATTTCTTTACCAAATGGTTCTGAGACCACACCCTTACTGTTCTTTTCAGAGCATACCTCCACATGTTTTTTGCAATATGGATAGGCTGAGAGCTTTCAAGATAAGCAAGTTCTAATTCCCTTTTACTTAACAAAATTAGTTCCTCAGTTCATCTCCTTCTCATTTTACTATAAACAAACCAAGGTACTCCCGCAAAACTTTCTTAAAACTCTCCTTAGCTGACTGTGTCATTGGTTCTACTTTCTGTCTTCCACAAAACACTAGAATACTGTTCAGCCAAGTTCTTTGATACTTTGTAACAATCACTTTTCCTCCATTGTCCAAAACATGTTCCTCAATTTGGAGTCCACAGAAGGCCTTCGAAGGCCTTCGTCATCCACAGTCTGGTGATGATTATTTATGTGCTCTCTGAATAGCTGTCGCTCCCAACTCTCCTTTTTCTGAGCTCTCACCAGAGTCCCCTTTTATCAGTCCCCCATGTCATTCTTGGCTTTTTCTAGTGCAAAGCTCAAAACTCTTCCAGCCTCTACCCTGTTCCCGAACTGCTTCTCCATTCTTAGGTATTTGTCGCAGCAGCACATCGCTTGTTGGTACCAGCACTCTCGTAATTTCCTAGGGCTGCCATAACAAGTGACTGCAGATTGGGCTTGAAATAACACAGATCTACAGTCTTATGATTCTGAAGTCTGGAGCCTGAAATCAAGCTGTTAGCAGGGCTACGCTCCCATGGAAGGCTCTGGGGAAGAACCTTTCTCTGCCTCTTTCTACTTGCATGCCAATCCTTGGTGTCCTTTGGCTTGTGACTATCTCTCCAGTGTCTGCCTCATCCTCATATGGTACACAGAGAGCACTTTTATGTCTCTTCTTCTAAGGCTAAGAGTCCCATCTTATGACCTAATCTAATTATCTCCCAAGGCTTCACCCCAAAATATCATCACATTGGGGGTTAGGACTTCAACATGTGAACTTTGGGGGACACAGCCCTTCAGTCAATAGTAAGTAAACTGTAACGCTGAAGAAAAACCCCAATATTGCCTCTGTTACTAATAAAAGCTGAAGCAAGCCAGTACTCCTTATCTGTGATTCTTTGGGCCAGATATGATTTTGCAATTCCACATGTTTTAGATTTAGGACAGAAATGGTACATGTATTGTTTGTTGCTAATATCCTATAATCAGATATGAATGTGTTTATAAGAAAACATGACTAAGTGCTGTACAGTAGAACTTTCTGCAGTGCTGAGGGTCTTTATCTGTATTATCCTATGTGAGAGCACTAGTTACATATGGCTATTGAGCTTTTGAAACTTGGCTGGTATGACTAAAAATCTGAATTTTTAATGTCATTTCATAGTAACTGACTTAAATTTGAATAGACTCGTGTGACTATTGGCTACTATATTGGGTGCAAAGCTCTAAGTGGAGTAATAAGGACTATAAGTGGCTTCATATTCATTAAGGTTGGGTTTTGCCACCAGGAGTCAGGTAACTTCAGGTTTTGCTGCCAAATGAATTAAGGAAAACTTTGGTTTCAATTCTTGGGCGATTTTGTCATTTCAGATAAGGGCTATGGATCTTTATTGGGAAATATAGCTTTTAACTTTAGGCAAGTGAGTTTCCCAGTCCTGAGCCTCAAAACTGTCAGACTGACTAAGTCACTACAGTGATGGGCAAATACCAGACTCTCCCCTCCCCCACCATGGACAGAACTGACCCCTTAAAATGTATGACATGGAGGAGCTGAGAATGACAGGTTTACTTACAGGAGAGTAAGAAGGGCCTGGGTTATTTGTGCCCAGATTTTCCTTCCAAATGCAGCTATCAGATAAAGACACTTCTCCCCGAGGGATAAATGCCAGCCCTATTCAGGGCTACTGAATCCGTCTGTGGATCCCTCTGTATGTCAAGAGACTTCTGGAGTGGAGGCAAAGCTATCTCTAATGCCTTTGTTTGGTTCATTCCCCCCGCCGCCCCACACAGATACGTGCGCTGGTCATCTTTAAGGTTGTGCACGATGGTAATGATCAGATCCTGAGCCCATTTCCACTTAGGTTTTTTACTTGTCTTTGCCTCTTTCCTGACTCTCTTCTCCGATTCTTTTAAAAAACAATTTTATTTATTTATTTTTGGCCATGCTGGGTCTTCATTGCTGCACGGGCTTTTCTCTTGCTGGGGTGAATAGGGACAACGCTCTAGTTGTGATGTGCGTGCCTCTCATGGCGGTGGCGTCTCTTGTTGGAGAGCACGGGCTCTAGGGTGTTCGGGCTTCAGCACCCGCAACACCGGGGCTCATTAATTGTGCTCTTCGGTAGTTCTGGGGCATGGGCTTAGTTGCTCCAGGGCATGTGGAACCTTCCAGGACCAGGGATCGAACCCCTGTCTCTGCATCGGCAGGTGGATTCTTCACCACAGAGCCCTCTTTCCCATTCCTTTGGAATGTTATGTAGCGAACCTTCTTCTCCAGTTGGCAGAAGCCACAATAACAAAGAGATGTATTCCCTACAGTTGCTGCAACCAGTGGCCATTGACCTTAACTTATGCTCTCAGACAAGAGGCAGAAAGATATGCATCAAGGAAACCACAAAAAACTTATGAATATTCTTTACCATGGTTCTTCTTTCCTTTCCTACAATGCTCATTTCCAAGCTCCCTAATTTTTTTCATTGTTTTATGAGTTATTGAAAAAAATACAGTTAGGCACAACAAGTGTGTATGTATATATATGTATATGTATACACACACGCTTTTGATAGGCTGAAACATCTTTCAAAATTAAGAGTCTTAAATGAGAATATTGCAAACTGCTATTGTACAATAAATGCACACAGGATGTTTATAACAAATGAGTTCTAAAATTTTAATAGTTGAATCTTCTGGTCCTTTAGAAAATATTTTTCAGGCAGGAGAGAATACAGGTGGCTTAGTGGTAAAGAATCCACCCGCCAAGTAGGAGATGGGGGTTCAATCCCTGGGCTGGGAAGATCCTTTGGAGGTGGAAATGGCAACCCACTCCAGTATTCTTGCCTCTGAATTCCCATGGACAGAGGAGCCTGGTGGGCTACAGTCCATGGGGTCACAAAAGTTGGACATGACTTAGAACTAAACAACAATAACAGACATGAGAGCCAGACTAGCTGGGGTTTACTCTTCCTCAGTCCACCATTTAATGAAATGATTTCTTAAGCAAGTTGTTTAACTTCTTTGTTCTCAGTTTCATAATTTCTGAAAGAGAACACTGTGTAAGAGGATGACTGAGTGCATGAAATAAGCTAATAGATGTAAAGCACTTAGAACAGTGCGGACACTTGTTAAGCATTATGTGCTATTATCCTCTTTAAGTTTCCGCTGTGATCCAGACGCCGTGCAGGTATGGAGGCACCGAGAGGAACAAGGCATCCCCTGCCCTTAGGGAATGCCATCTGCCAAGGCAGTCAGAACTCAGCAGTAAAAATGAAGACCATTCCAGATATGTTCAGGAACTAGATGTTTCCCCCAAAACATTATAAGGGTCAGAGACGTGGAAGTCAGGGGCACTGTGGAGCATTCTGGTCACATTGCCAGAGCTGTCACCCGGAGGATAGGAGAATGTAGAAGCCACTGCCAGTCTGCACCACTGGGGACTGGGTAGCTGGCTGGTTTCTACAAGCACCCTTATCTGCTGAACCTGCGTGTCAGCCACCACAGCTGGTGACAGAAGAACCCCTTGGCTTCCCCAGCCCTCCAGATCTCACACAGACGTGTCCCCCTGGCCGAGTGGGATGACGTGTGGACCCTGGCAACAGGTGTGACCAGGAACCTCTAAGCTTCCAGCAGCTGTGCCCCAAGGGGGAGGCTGAAATGCGTGGTGATGGATCCTCAGCCCCAAGAAACAGGAGCAGGAGCAGGAGCAGGTGCATGCACTCGTTTGCTTCTGCAGCCAGTAGGTGTTGACGGAGCACCCACTCCCTATGGGTGCTGTTCTGGTGCTAAGAATACAACAGTAACAAAACAGGCCAGGTCTCTGCTCTCACAGAATTTACGAGAATGATAAAAATATATGTGATGAGCACAGAGCTAAAATATGAGCAGAGAAGTGAAAAGACACCGAGGAGTAAGCCAGCTTGGGGCTCAAGAGTGAGGGTTTGGGAGGGCTCCCCAAAGGAAGGAGTACAGCCAGGATGTAGAAACTTCTACAGAATAATTGAACCTGAGGCAAAGAGGTGGTGAGATCTCTAAGGGAGTAAAGAGGGATAATCTTGATTATTACACAAATAATAGTGTATTCCTTTTGAATAAGAGTGGAGCTGATGTATTGAGGTGATGGTATTGTTTGTCCTTTGAAAGTGGCTCATTTCGAATGCCATTTAATGGAAAATGTAGCTTGGGCCATATAGGTACACTGTATACAAATAGATTGTGACTTTATGATTTAATAGGACTTCCTTGGTGGCTCAGACAGTGAAGAATCTGCCTGCAATGCAGGAGACCCAGGTTCCATCCCTGGGTCAGGAAGATTCTCTGCAGAAGGAAATGGCAATCCACTCCAATACTGGGCCATATAGGTACTCTGTATACCAATAGATTACGACTTTATGGTTTAACAAATCATCTGTGCATGTTCAGCCACTTCAGTCTTATCTGACTTTTTGTGACCCTGTGGACTGTAGCCTGCCAGGCTCCTCTGTCTGTGGGATTATCTGGGTAAGAATACTGGAGTTGGTTGCCATTCCCTCCTCCAGGAATGGAGGGAGGGACTTATTTGATCCCTCTTCCCGAATCAGGGATCAAATCCGAGTCTCCTGCATTGCAGGTGGATTCTTTACCCCGAGCCACCTGGGAAGCCCAATAAATCATCTACTGATTTTTAAAAATTCTTGTAACACCATAGCAGTGATGTTAATTGCCATTTTAAAGATTGTCTGCAAGTTCATATTTTGTTTCAGTTGTCTATTGCTGTGTATCAGCTAGGGGCTTCCCACGTGGCACTAGTGGTAAAGAACCTGCCTAACAGTACAGAAGACATAAGAGACGTGGGTTTGATCCCTGGATCCAGAAGATCCCCTGGAGGATGGCATAGCAACCCACTCCAGTATTCTTGCCTGGAGAATCCCGTGGACGGAGGAGCGTGACAGGCTACAGTCCATAGGATCACAAAGTCAGACACTACTGAAGTGACTTAGCATGCACGCCTGTGTGTTAATTCGCCCCAAAACTCAGTGACTTAAACCAGCGATTTACCATTTCTCACTCCTGCATCAGGCTCCTCTGTGGTCCTCCATGAGGGCTTGCTCACTCCAGCTTTTTCTCAACATTTGGATTCATTGTAGGGATTGCTTTCCCAGAGAAAGGAAGTGGAAACTGCCAGGTCTCTTCAGGCCTGGGCTCAGAAATCCCAGAACATCTCTTTCCCTGCATCCCATCTGTGTGAGTTATTAAGGTAAGAACAGAGTCAAGGGGATCTTAAAAAATTCTTGGGAGGTAGACTCTATCTCTTGATGTCAGGAGAGACGTGTGCACGCAGGCAGGAGAGGTTTTCTTGATGGCCAACTATAAAGACTGCTGAAACCCCCAGTTATATCTTTGACATAACTATTAAATGACATAACACATGAAAATGTAGTAAATCCATAACCTGACACATAGCAAATGCTCAACAGTCATTGCTAATAATAATAGTTGTTGTGACAACGATGATTTGTTGAGGCTTGACAGTGAGTCTGTAAAATCCACCCTTCTAAAACCTTGCAGATTCTGAAATGAGGGGAAAAAAGATCAAAGGCTGTGCAGATAGGAGATAAATTATCACCACTGCTGGTGATAAAGATAATGCAGAGCATTTTTGTACTTCCTGACACTAAATACTAGAATTAGACAATCTTTTATCCCAATACTGGTGTGGGGGGAAAGCGAGCAGGGAGGGGGAGGGTCTGCTGCATAGAACCTGGAGCCTGGAGCGTACCCACGCTCTCCGAGGACAGACAGGTCCGTTCCCCAAGGAGAGGGATGAGCAGGTGGGTTAAGGTTGCCTGCTTTATTCTTCCCACATTGTCTAGTCAAATAAGTCACCTTTTAACTTCCCACCCGAGCTCTGAGGAAGGTAAATGAGAAAAGAGAGGCCAAGAGCCTTCCACTCCAGAAGAAACTTCCAGTCAGGGAAAGAAGGGCTTCTTGGCTAACACAAATATTCACTTATTTCCACTTTAACATTCGTACATGGTGGAAGCCTTCAGTTACCCAGAATCATTTAAATTGGATATCTAGTTTGGCATAGCCCAACTTATATCACTGTGAAATATCTTAATAGAAGAGAAGACAGTGAGCATTAGGGTGTTACATATCTTAAATGTAAGAGGAGCAACTACATGCAAATATGCATATCAGAATACTTTCTTAGGATAAGTGCTTAGCAAGGCTTTGGAAAAAATGACTTTATCTGTCTAGAAATAATTTGTTTTAAATCACTAAGTGTTGGGGTACATTGATATGCCACAATAGACAACTAAAAAGAAAAAGTGCAAACTCACAAACACCTTTGAAAGTGGCTAATGATGAAATTCCTACAGAGTAACAGGAATTCAGCTACAAAATAATTGAATTTGACAAAGTACGCTGACAGGTCTTTTCAACTCAAATTCTTTTAAGTCATTTTGTTAATGATCATGTGGTTTAAATAAAAGTAAATCTTGTAGTAGATGGCTCACAAAGATCCTAGGTGTTGAGTTACATACAATCTAAAACTGTAGTGATATTAATTTAAATATAGCTATCACTTCTTCAGAGATTTAGCTTATATCATAATTTTGCTGCAATTAAACAAAATTCATTCTACAAATTGAAATATGTTGGCTATTACATAGGGAAAAGGGTTTGTATAATACTGGAATCAAGATTGCTGGGAGAAATATCAATAACCTCAGATATGCAGATGACACCACCCTTATGGCAGAAAGTGAAGAAGAACTAAAGAGCCTCTTGATGAAAGTGAAAGAGGAGAGTGAAAAAGTTGGCTTAAAGCTCAGCATTCAGAAAACTAAGATCATGGCATCTGATCCCATCACTTCATGGCAAATAGATGGGAGAACAGTGGCTGACTTTATTTTGGGGGGCTCCAAAATCACTGCAGATGGTGAGTGCAGCCATGAAATTAAAAGACACTTACTCCTTGGAAGAAAAGTTATGATCAACCTAGATAGAATATTAAAAAGCAGAGATATCACTTTATCAACAAAGGTCTGTCTAATCAAGGCTATGTTTTTACCAGTAATCATGTATGGATGTGAGAGTTGGACTACAAAGAAAGCTGAGTGCTGAAGAATCGATGCTTTTGAACTGTGGCGTTGGAGAAGACTCTTGAGAGTCCCTTGGACTGCAAGGAGATCCAACCAGTCTATCCTAAAGGAAATGGAAGAACTGATGTTGAAGTTGAAACTCCAATACTTTGGCCACCTGATGTGAAGAGCTGACTCATTTGAAAAGACCTTGATGCTGGGAAAGATTGAAGGTGATGACAGAGGATGAGATGGTGGGATGGCATCACTGACTCAATAGACAAGAGTAAACCCCAGGAGTTGGACAGGGAGGCCTGGCATGCCGTGGTTCATGGGGCCACAAAGAGTTGGACACAGCTGAGCTACTGAACTGAATACTGAGTTAATGAAAGAATAAAAAAAATTGCAGCTTTGGATGCAATTCAAAGGGAATAATACCCACTTCCAAGGAAATACTTCCTTGAAATCTCATTTTTATTCCAGAGTATTTTAAAGTCTTTGACATGGGTACACTTGAAACAGAGAGCAAAGCCCAGATGTCAGGTGTCTTATTCCAAGAGTGATTACAGAATCTAACTCAGCAATGAAATCACAAAATTGAAAGGATGTCCTTCATAATGCTTAATCTGATCCATTATGTATCATGTCATTCAGAGAGATTCTTGCCACTGAGTATATTTCCTTCCGATTTTATTCTGAGCATCGGCTGCAATATTTATTGGCTAGGCATTGCATAGACCAGACTCCTAACTGGTTGGTGTGCAGAGTTACAAAGGAAGTAAGAGGTCCATACTGCTCCCTTTATTCTTTAGACTCATCCATCTAGGAGGCAGGACCAGCACAGCTGTCAGAAATATGAGCCCTGTGAGGGGGATGTTTGCATGCAAAGGTCAGTTGGAATAATTGGAATTAAACTGTCATATCTGATATCCCAGTCAAGCATGAGCTGGTCAAATTTAGTTAAAAGGGAAAAGCCAGGATGTATCTAATCTAAGAAAGAGACCTCTGAACTGGAGTTGAGGGGTCAGCAGGGAAACTGGTCCCATTGCTCGTGATGAGAATGCTGAAAAGAAGACATGAAAATTAAAAGTTCCCTTTTAAGCCCAGGATCACTCTGTTCAGAAGCCCAAATAATCTATATAGAGTATCAATTATGATAACAATAAAAAGGAACATGTAGGAGAAAGATCCAGAGGCTCCCACCTCTGAGAAGCTACCATCTGTAAGTATGTATCTGCAAACTCAAGGGGGATGAGAGCCTTTGTAAAATAGGCATTTCATAATTTAATAAAATTACTCTGAATTAGGGATCTTATAAAGTGTGAGGCTGCGAGGTTCTTGTCACATAGGTCTCCCAGTTTTTTGGCATACATCCCCTTCACAGGTGGAAAATGGACTTCTCTCTGAATCTGGGTGCTGTTTTTGACCAATAGGGTACAGAAGAAGTGGCACAGTGCCAATTTCTGAGTCCAAGCTCTTAGAAACCGGCCCCTTTATTTTCTGTCTCTTGAAGCAGTTCTTTAGACCTCAGTCACCCTTGGAGGCTTCCTAAGTTGTTCAGTGGTAAAGAATCTGCCTGCCAATACAGAAGACGCAGGAGACACAGGTTTCATCCCTGGATTGGGAGGATCCCCTGGAGAAGGAAACGGCAACCCACTCTAGTATTCTTACCTGGAAAATCCCATAGACAGAAGAGTCTGGCAGGCTACACTCCATGGTGTCACAAAGAGTTGGACAAGACTGAGCACACACAGACCTCCTTGGAGAGATCCCTTAAGACAAGTGAGTGGTAGCACCATCTTGTGGGCAAGGAGGAGGAGCTGTCTTGGAAGGAGGTCTTCACCCCCTCCACCCCCACTCCCCCTTACCCTTCCTCGTACCTACAGTCTGCCCAACTGATGGATACTGTATGGAGCAGAGGCCTTCTCCTGACTAGTTCAGTCCAGTTCAGTCCACCTCTTTACAACCCCATGAATCACAGCATGCCAGGCCTCCCTGTCCATCAGGAACTCCCGGAGTTTACCCAAACTCATGTCCATTGTGTCGGTGATGCCATCCAACCATCTCATCTTCTGTCATCCCCTTCTCCTCCTGCCCCCAATCCTTCCCAGCATCAGGGTCTTTTCCAGTGAGTCAGCTCTTCAAATCAGGTGGCCAAAAGTATTGGAGTTTCAGCTCCAACATCAGTCCTTCCAATGAACACCCAGGACTGATCTCCTTTAGGGTGGACTGGTTGGATCTCCTTGCAGACCAAGGAACTCTCAAGAGTCTTCTCCAACAGCACAGTTCAAAAGCATCAATTCTTCGGTGCTCAGCTTTCTTCACAGTCCAACTCCTGACTAAAACCTGCCCAAGTTGCAGATTCAAGAGAAAAATGATTATTTTAAGCCAGCGATTTTTATTTGTTATGCAGTAGTTAACAAGTAAAAGTAGTAAAATGAAACAAACCATACAAATTGAGAAATTATTTGTTCTAATTCTTTGAAGAAGACCTCTGGTAGCTTGATAGGAATTGCATTGAATCTATAGATTGCTTTAGGTAGTATACTCATTTTCACTATATTGATTCTTCCAATCCATGAGCACGGTACATTTCTCCATCTGTTTGTGTCCTCCTTGATTTCTTTCATCAGTGTTCTATAGTTTTCTATATACAAGTCTTTTGATTCTTTAGGTAGAAATACTCCTAAGTATTTTATTCTTTTTGTTTCGATGGTGAATGGAATTGTTTCCTTAATTTCTCTTTCTGATTTCTCACTGTTAGTGTATAGGAATGCCAGGGATTTCTGTGTGTTGATTTTGTATCCTGAAACTTTGCTATATTCACTGATTAGCTCTAGTAATTTTCTCGTAGAGTCTTTAGGGTTTTCAATATAGAGGATCATGTCATCTGCAAACAGAGAGAGTTTTACTTCTTCTTTTCCAATCTGTATTCCTTTGATTTCTTTATCTGCTCTGATTGCTGTGGCCAAAACTTCCAAAACTATGTTGAATAGTAGTGGTGAGAGTGGGCACCCTTGTCTTGTCCCTGATTTCAGGGGGAATGCTTCCAGTTTTTCACCATTGAGGATAATGTTTGCTGTGGGTTTGTCATATATAGCTTTTATTATGTTGAGGTATGTTCCTTCTATTCCTACTTTTTGGAGGGTTTTTATCATAAATGGATGTTGAATTTTGTCAAAGGCTTTCTCTGCATCTATTGAGATAATCATGTGATTTTTATTTTTTAATTTGTTAATGTGGTGTATTACATTGATCGATTTACGAATATTGAAGAATCCTTGCATCCCTGGGATAAAGCCTACTTGATCATGATGTATGATCTTTTTGATGTGTTGTTGGATTCTATTTGCTAGAATTTTGTTGAGGATTTTTGCGTCTAAGTTCATCAGTGATATTGGCCTGTAGTTTTCTTTTTTTGTGGCATCTTTGCCAGGTTTTGGAATTAGGGTGATGGAGGCCTCATAGAATGAGTTTGGAAGTTTACCTTCGTCTGCAATTTTCTGGAAGAGTTTGAGTAGAATAGGTGTTAGCTCTTCTCTAAATTTTTGGTAGAATTCAGCTGTGAAGCCATCTGGTCCTGGGCTTTTGTTTTTTGGAAGATTTCTGATTACGGTTTCAATTTCTGTGCTTGTGATGGGTCTATTAATATTATCTATCTCTTCCTGGTTTAGTCTTGGAAAGTTGTACTTTTCTAGGAATTTGTCCATTTCATCCAAATTGTCCAGTTTATTTGCATATAGTTGCTGATAATAGTCTCTTATGATCCTTTGTATTTCTGTGTTTTCTGTTGTGATCTCTCCGTTTTCATTTCTAATTCTGTTGATTTGGTTCTTCTCCCTTTGTTTCTTGATGAGTCTGGCTAACGGTTAATTTCTCAATTTGTATGGAAATACAAAAAACCTCGTATAGCCAAAGCAATCTTGAGAAAGAAGAATGGAACTGGCGGAATCAACCTACCTGACTTTAGGCTATACTACAAATCCACAGTCATTAAGACAGTATGGTACTGGCACAAAGACAGAAACATAGATCAATGGAACAGAATAGAAAGCCCAGAGATAAATCCACGCATCTATGGACACCTTATCTTTGACAAAGGAGGCAAGAATATACAATGGAGAAAAGACAACCTCTTTAACAAGTGGTGCTGGGAAAACTGGACAGCCACTTGTAAAAGAATGAAACTAGATCACTTTTTAACACCATACACAAAGATAAACTCAAAATGGATCAAAGATCTAAGCATAAGACCAGAAACTATAAAACTCCCAGAGGATAACAGGCAAAACACTCTCTGCTATAATCCAAAGCGGGATACTCCATGACCCACCTCCCAGAATATTGGAAATAAAAACACGAATAAACAAATGGGACCTAATTAAAATTAAAAGCTTTTGCACAACAAAGGAAACTATAAGCAAGGTGAAAAGACAGCCTTCAGAATGGGAGAAAATAATAGCCAATGAAGCAACAGACAAACAATCTCAAAAATTTACAAACAACTCCTGCAGCTCCATTCTAGAAAAATAAACAACCCAATTAAAAAGTGGGCCAAAGAACTTAACAGACATTTCTCCAAAGAAGATATAAAAATGGCTAACAAACACATGAAAAGATGCTCAACATCACTCATTATCAGAGAAATGCAAATCAAAACCACAATGAGGTACCACTTTACACCAGTCAGAATGGCTGCCATCCAAAAGTCTACAAGCAATAAATGCTGGAGAGGATGTGGAGAAAAGGGAACCCTCTTACACTGTTGGTGGGAATGCAAACTAGTACAGCCACTATGGAAAACAGTGTGGAGGTTCCTTAAAAAGCTGCAAATAGACCTGCCATATGACCCGGCAATCCCACTGCTGGGCATATACACCGAGGAAACCAGAATTGAAAGAGCCACGTGCACCCCAATGTTCATCGCTGCATTGTTTACAATAGCCAGGACATGGAAGCAACCTAGATGCCCATCAACTGACGAATGGATAAGAAAGCTGTGGTACATATACACAATGGAATATTACTCAGCATTAAAAAAAAATTCATTTGAAGCAATTCTACTCAGATGGACGAAACTGGAGCCCATTATCCAGAGTGAAGTAAGCCAGAAGCAAAAACAACAATACAGTATATTAACACATATATATGGAATTTAGAAAGACAGTAATGAGAACCCAACATGGGAGACAACAAAAGGAACGCAGATGTATAGAATAGACTTGAGGACTTTGTGGATGAGGGTAAGGGTGGGATGATATGGGAGAAGGGCATTGAAGCATGTTAATTGTCATGTGTCTAATCAATCGCCAGCCCAGGATTGATGCTCGGGACTGGTGCAGCGAGATTTCCCGGGGGGGGAGGGAGGAGGGAGGGGGGTTCCGGAGGGGAAGCATATGTAAACCCATGGTGATATCATGACAATGTATGGCAAAAACAATAATAAAAAAAAATAAAATAAAATAAAATAAAAAAAAAAGAAACAAACCCACTGTAGTGTAGACCAGCTAAGGTGAGAGTTTGTGGGGTAGATCTGGATTTGTATCTTGAGGTTTGTTAAAATGTTGGGTAAATCATCTAATTTCCTCAAGTTTCATTGCCCCTCAAGCTTCTGAGAGTTGAGCATAATAAAAACCACCTTCCAAGGTGAGCTTGAGAAATAAATGGAATACTATATATAAGCACCTAAAACAATGCCTGAAAGGTAGCGAGGACTTAAACATCCTGAATCAGAATTTGCTTAAAACCCTAGGCAATACAGAAAAGAAGTGTTAGGTATAAGGAAATGAGAATTACTTGAATAGCTTCTTCTTTGTAAATTGTAGTATGAAATAGGTCCTTATTCCCAAATTATGCCACCTATATAATCATATATACTTTAACCATAGGGAACTATATTAAAGCAGTGTATTTTTAAAATGGTGATATAACATATAAATATGAATTCAGTCCAATTTAAGAGGTATTAGGTTAATAAGTTACATCTTTAAATAATAGAGCAGCCACACCTTATAACTTATTTTTTAAAAATCTTCTGGCAAAACAAAAAATCCCTTGAAACTACAGGTAGAAAGCAAATTTCAATAAAATGACATTCAGAGAGAATAAAAAGTTAGCGCTTTCTCCTTATAATGTCAGATGAGCTAAAATCTTCTACTAAAAATTGTCATTTCTTTCACACATAAAGGATCCCTTTAATGTTGCTTTAAATCTCCATGAAGGTTCAGAGATCATTTTTTAACTCCTGTTAAGCTTTTAGATCCAGGTGCACAGTTTGCTTGCCATAGATGTTCCAAAGAGCATGAAGTGCCCACATTTATGTGGGAAGGACCACTCTTGATAAAAATGAGCCACCATCTTGATCTAAGGAAAGATTTCAATACAGATCTCATGTATGATTGAAACCTGTCTCATTCCAAGTGGCTACACTGATAGAATGACCCAGACTTTGCATATCCTGGTCATTCTTGTGTGCCTGTGATGGTTATTGAAAGCCAACACAATATTGATGTTCCTGTCCATGTTTGGGATAGAGGAAAGTAGAGAGTAGGCATGACAAGAAGGGGGAGATAGAGCTCTTGAGTGAATCAACACATGAATCCAGCCAGAGTTAGATGGATGATAACTTGAATCTGGAAAGGGTTGATTCTGCTCCATAAATCTGAGAGTAGTATGGAACAGGGAGAGAAGGCCCTGGCATCTAAGAATTTTGAAACAGGAAGAGGTTTCGTTTTTTAGCTTTGTGTTTGGTGTTCCTTGGAAAAGGCTGGATACTTGGGCAGTCTGGTCCCTCTGGGGCAGAAGAGCCAGGATACTGAGCATCATCAGGACAGAGGGGCCAGGAGCCTTCCTTACTCCATGTCCCTCACACGATTATCCAAAGAAAAGGAACTGAGAGCATTGGCCAAATGCTTTCCTTCTTTTACTGAGATTTCTAACAAATGTTTGAAGCTCATTCTTTGGATCCGGTACTTATTTTATGATCTTTTATTTTTGTTGTTCATTACCTTTTTCCTTTTGGAAACTTAGTCTTTCACTGCGTCAAAAAGAAACAAAAGAAGGGGTTCACTTTTGCTGATATTATGGATAGGATTAAAGCAGACTCACACTCTGCAGGCAGTTTCAGTGGGTGTATAAGTGGGAAAGGGGTCCCCCTTTACACTCGGCTGACCCCAAAATGCGAATGTAAATTGCCTGTCTGCAGTATCTGCACTTAGGTGGAGGGCAGCCCAGGTTTCATTTGATACCACAGCATCCAAGAATCACAACACTGGCATCTTGGATTCAGTCCTGCCCAGTGTTTCTCAGCTGTCTGACTTTGGGCAGGTCCAAATGTCAGTCTTTCTGTCAAAACAAAAAAACACCTATATCGTGTATCTTATAGAGTCCTGAGGATTAAATTCTTACATTGTATACACACAGTGATCCCTACATAGAAAGAAAGCATTCTTTTCTTAAAAGTCTTGCGAATATAATACACGAGTCTTAAACTGACTCTAAGTCACTATTAAGTAATAAAGTTTCAGTAAAATAACCAAAATTTAGTACTCACATGGAGTAAATGCTCAAGAATTCAATCTCATCTTAAGAGAAATGAAAGTGGAGAGGAGGTGGGGGCCAATTACCCCTGGATCTAGCCTTCACAAGCATTCCTGCAGCACCAGCTCTGCCAGACCAGCTCTAGTTCCCAGAACCCATCCACGGTCATTCCAGTCCCTGTCATCTCCCACTCCTGCCCCTAGTGGGGCTAACCCTCTCTTTTCAATATACCCGGATTCCTCATACCTGTATGACTCACCGACTCCTCTGGGTGAGGCCAGCTAGAATCCTGCAGGAATGCTTGTAGAGACCCAGCCTTTGAGACCCCATCCTCCAGGCCAGGGCTTCCATTAAGCCACATTCCCTGAGTGCCACTCCTGATATTTTGTTGTAACCATCCAAGGGAGAGGAAAATTCATGGAAAAGGGTGTCTTCCCCCTCAAGAAAGCAGGGACCAAAGAGATTTCTGCCATGAAACCAGACAATGGCAGTGCAGTTTTAAATTCCCATGCAATTCTCATAAAAACAATGAGAAGTCAAACAGCCCTGAGGTTATGGTCTAGCTTCTTTATGACTTTGGGGACCAGTTAGCAACTTTGCCACTTTCTTTACAGCAAGTTTCATTTTGTGTTCCATTTAAGTCATGCACAGCCAGGCTTGTATAACAGCCATTTGGAAGTTGGAGAGATTTGAGCTTTTCTGCTAGAGAAATTTCTGGTCTTCTAGTAGCCTTATGTGTGCTCATAGTATAACATTTGTATCCTTGAGGTGACATGAGGTAGTAAGGGGACATGAAATGGACTGAAACATCTTGGCTTCCGCATGGGATTTGGACAGTACCTCTGTGACTTTGGGCAGTTCTCTCTGGAACTCTTGTCCTCATTTGTAGAGTGAGGTGGATGAAAAACAGGATTTCTGGGACCTCTTCCAACTTCAGTATTGCATTACTCCATTTCTTTGAAACTACCTAGCAGATTCATTTTATTTTTTTCATATTGAGAGGAAGTCAAGGGTCTAACTCTTCCTCCTACCTTTGTGATGATGACTGTGATCTGAAAAATGATGATAATATCACCTATCTTCCTTGATTCAGAAGTTGGTCATGATAATGGATGGAAAAGCACTTCTGAAACTGCAATGTATTACAAAAGTAAATACTGTTGATTATTTGAATGTGGAAAGTATAATGGTACAACCAAGACAGTGGGAAATATTGCCAGGATTGAAAAACCCTTCCCAAGTGTCCTGTATTGAAACTGGGAACTCTGAGTATGAGGAAATAAGCAAAAAGGACATCTTCTCCAGGCCTACCAATGGGAATTTGAGGTTTACAAAATCATCGGGACTTTGGATAAGGTGGTCAAACATAAACTCCTTGATAGAAGGGGTTGGATCTCCACCCTGAATGGTGTGATGGCACTGATCAGATGTGTACATACTGCACATGATACACACAGAGACCAGGGAGTAATCATGGTTGAAGGTTCAGAACCTGGAGTTGGAAGCACTTGAGTTTGAGATCTGGCTCTGTGCCATTTTCTGACTCAGTGACCTTGTTGTTACTTGTTCAGCCGTTCAGTCGTGTCCAACTCTTTGCAATCCCATGGACTGCAGCACTCCAGGCTTCCCTGTGCTTCTTCATCTCCTGGAGCTTGCTCAAACTCATGTCCATCAAGTCGGTGATACCATACAAACATCTCATCCTCTGTCATCCCCTTCCCCTCCTACTTTCAATCTTTCCCAGCATCAGAGTGTTTTCCAATTAATCCATTCTTTGCATCAGGTGTCCAAAACATTGGAGCTTCAGCATCAGTCCTTCCAAGGAATATTCAGGGTTTATTTCCTTTAGGATTAACAAGTTTGATCTCCTTACAGTCCAAGGGATGCCCAAGAGTCTTCTCCAACACCACAGTTCAAAATCAGAAATTCTTCAACGCTCAATCTTCTTGATGGTCCAGTTGTCACATCCATACAAGACTACTGGAAAAACCATAGGTTTGACTAGATGGACCTGTGTCAGTGAAATAATGTCTCTGCTTTTTAATATGCTGTCTAGGTTGGTCATAACTTTTCTTCAAGGAACAAATGGCTTTTAACTTCATGGCTGTAGTCACCATCTGCAATGATTTTGGAGCCCCCCAAAATAAAAGTCTGTTACTGTTTCTGCTGTTTCCCCATCTATTTGCCATGAAGTGATGGGACCAGATGCCATGATCTTAGTGTTTTGAATGTTGAGTTTTAACCAGCTTTTTCACGTTCCTCTTTTACTTTCATCAAGAGGCTCTTTAGTTCTTCTTTGCTTTCTGCCATAAGGATGATGTCATCTGCATATCTGAGGTTATTGATATTTCTCCTGGCAATCTCGATACTGGCTTTTGCTTCATCCAACCCAGCCATTCTTTTGATATACTCTGCATATAAGTTATATAAGCAGGATGACAATATACAGCCTTGACATATTCCTTTCCCTGTTTGGAACCAGTCTGTTGTTCCATGTCTGGTTCTTATTGTTGTGTCTTTACCTGCATACAGTTTCCTAGGCAGGTAAGGTCATTTGGTATTCCCATCTCTTTAAGAATTTTCAAGTTTCTTGTGATCCACCTGGTCAAAGGCTTTAGCATAGTCAATGAAATAGAAGTAGATGTTTTTCTGGAATTCTCTTGCTTTTTTTGTGATCTGACAGATGTTGGCATTTTGATCTCTGGTTCCTCTGCCTTTTCTAAATCCAGCTTGAACACCTGGAAGTTCTCAGTTCACATACTGTTGAAGCCTTGCTTGGAGAATTGAGTATTGCCTTGCTTGCATGGGATATGAGTGCACTTGTGCAGTAGTTTGAACATTTTGGGCATTGCCTTTCTTTGGGATTGGAATGAAAACTGATCTTTTCCAGTCCTGTGGCCACTGCTGAGTTTCCCATATTTGCTGGCATACTGAGTGCAGCACTTTCACAGCATCATCTTTTAGCATTTGAAATAGCTCAGCTGGAATTCCATCACATTCACTAGCTTTGTTGGTAGTGATGCTTACTAAGACCCACTTGACTTCACACTCCAGGATGTCTGGCTCTAGGTGAGTGATCACACCATGGTGATTATCTGGGTCATTAAGATCTCTTTTGTACAGTTCTTCTGTGTATTCTTGCCACCTCTTAATATCTTCTGCTTCTGTTAAGAGGTCCATACCGTTTCTGTCCTTTATTGTGTTCATCTTTGCATGAAGTGTCCCCTTGGTATCTCTAATTGAAGAGATCTCTAGTTTTTCCCATTCTATTGTTTTCCTCTGTTTCTTTGCATTGATCACTTAAGAAGGCTTTCTTGTCTCTCCATGCTATTCTTTGGAACTTTGCATTCAGATAGGTATATCTTTTCCTTTTTTTCCCTTTCCTTTAGCTTCTCTTCTTTTCTCAGTTACTTGTAAGGCCTCCTCAGACAACTATTTTGCCTTTTTGCATTTCTTTCTCTTGGGGATGGTTTTGATCACTGCCTCCTACTTTTTCATTCCAGTCCCCTATGATGAAAAGGACATCAATTTTTTTGGTGTTAGTTCTAGAAGGTCATGTAGGTCTTCATAATACTGTTCAACTCAGCTTGTTTGGCGTTAGTGCTTGGGGTGTAGACTTGCATTTCTGTGATACTGAATGGTTTGCCTTGGAAATGAACAGAGATCATTCTGTTGTTTTTGAGATTGCACCCAAGTATTGCATTTTGAACTCTTTTGTTGACTGTGAGGGCTACTCCATTTCTTCTCTGGGATTCTTGCCCACAGTAGTAAATATAATAGTCATCTGAATTAAATTCACTCCTTCTGGTCCATTTTTGTTCACTGATTCTGAAGATGTCGATGACCACTTCAAATTTGCCTTGAGTCATGGACCTAACATTCCAGGTTCCTATGCAATATTGTTCTTCCAGCACTGGGCTTTACTTTCACCATCAGGCACATCTACATGTGGACATTGTATCCACATGTGGGTGTTGTTTCCACTTTGACTCAGCCTCTTCATTCCTTCTGGAGCTATTTCTCTGCTCTTTTCCAGTAGCATTTTGAGCACCTACTGACCTGGGGAGTTCATCTTTCAGTGTCATATCTTTTTCTCTTTTCATACTGTTCATCAGGTTTTCAAGGCAAGGATGCTGAAGTGGTTTGTCATTCCCTTCTCCAGTGGACCATGTTTTGTCAGATCCCTCCACCATGACCCATCTGTCTTGGGTGGCCCTGCATGGCTTGGCTCATAGTTCCATTGAGTTACACAAGGCTATGATTCATGTCATCAGTTTGGTTAGTTTTCTATGATTGTGGTGTTCATATCTGTCTGCTCTCTAATGGATGAGGATAAGAGGCTTGTGGAAGCTTCCTGATGGGAGGTAAACTTCCTGGCTGTGGGGTAAACTGGTGGGCGGGGCCATGCTCCATAAATCTTTAATCCAATTTTCTGCTGATGGGTGGGCTGTGTTCCCTAGTTTGGCCTCTTCAAAAGGACTTGTGCGAGCACCCTGAGGCTCTCAGGACTGTTGTATTCAGTGTCCCTGACTGTCGACCCATGCCTCTTGCCTCCTGAACACTCATAGGCAAGTCTGTGTCAGTTTCTTATGGGGTCACTGCTCCTTTCTCCTGGGTCCTGGTGCACACAAGGGTTTGTTGTGCCTTCCTAGAGTCTGTTTCCCCAGTCCTATGGAAGTTCTGTAATCAAATCCCACTGGCCTTCAGACAAATTCCCTGGGGGTTCTTAGTCCCTTTGTCAGATACCCAGGTTGGGAAGTCTGTTGTGGGCCCTAGAATTTTGCAACAGTGTGAGAACATCTTTGGTATAATTGTTCTGCAGTGTGTGGGCCATCTGCTCTACGGCTCTATAGTGGAGTTAATGGTGACCTCCTCCTATGGCCACATGCCATGCCTCCCAAGTATGCTGCAGTCAGAGCCTCTGTTCCTGCAGTAGGCCACTGCTGACCCGTACCTCTGCAGGAGACACTCAAACACTCAAAGGCAGGTCTGGTTGCATCTCTTGTGGGGGTCACTGCTCCTTTCCCTGGGTCCTGGTACACCCAAGGTTTTGTTTGCATCCTCCGAGTGTCTCTAGCGGGCATGTGTTTTGATTCTAAATGTGATTTCACCCCTCCTACCATCTCGTTTGGGCTTCTCCTTTGCCCTTGGACATGGGGTATTCTGTTTTGGTGGGATCCAACATACTCCTGTCAATTGGTGTTCAGCAGCTAGTTGCAGTTTTGGTATTCTCAAAGAAGATGAGCACATGTCCTTCTACTCTGCCATCTTATTGTTAATAGTGACCTCAAGCAAATTATTTAAGCATATCTATGGTTAGAGAAATTCTCTCTAAAATTGAACATATCATAGAATTCTTATTAGGCTTAAATGAGGTTCAATTCAGTTCAGTTGCTCAGTCATGTCCGACTCTTTGCGACCCCATGAACCGTAGCACACCAGGCCTCCCTGTCCATCACCAACTCCTGGAGTTTACCCAAACTCATGTCCATCAAGTCGGTTATGCCACCCAACCATCTCATCTTCTGTCGTCCCCTTCTTCTCCTGCCCTCAGGCATCAGGGGTCTTTTAAAGGGAGTCAGCCCTTTGCATGAGGTGGAGGTAAAGCTTGTGAAATGCTTATCACATGCCTGGCACATAATAAGCTCTCATTTAATGTTAACTAGTTTTATTTTTATCATTATTGTTATTACCTATTAGCTCTAGTACCTCCTTTCCTAGAAGAGGTTGACAACTCAGCTAGTTAAAGAAGTGACATCAAGCCTGCTTCTACTAGCTGGCAGTCATTAAGAAGAAAAAAAAAAAAAACTCATCTGCCAGTGGTATCTTTGTTGCCCACTCAACTAGAAGAGGGAAAGATATGTGACATGATGATACAGTTGGAAGACATTTATATTCTGTTTGTTTGTATTAATCCAGAATGTTTATTTCCAACTGTCTGTCAAAGTTGACATCTGAAGTGGCCATGGTTATAATAAACATTTTAAACAGTGCTTTTGTAAAATTATCATCAGAAATAAGTTAATGAGCTGGGAGAATAGGCATGCCTTATTAGTTTCCCTTCAGACCCTGTTTTTAATCAGAAATTCACAACAATTAGTTAACAAATATTATTGAGGGCTTTCTTCATGCAAGATACTGTTCTAAGCCCAGAGGATGTAGAATTTAACTGTGTTAAATAAACTGTTAAATAACTTAATTTAACATACACATCACTTTGGCTGTCATGGATTTCATGCTCTAATGGAGGAATCATAATGTGAAAAAAAGCAAATAAATTAAAATATCTTTAAATATCTTTTAAAACCTTATAAACTCCATGGAATGACTCTTGCTGTGAAGAAAAATGAAGCAAGGTAGGGAGAAAGAGTAATGAGCAGAATTACTTTTTCACAGTAATGAGTGGTCAGGGAAGGTCTTCCTAATGAGATAGTATTTGAAAGAAACACAAACAGAGGAATGAAGCCAGTCAGAGACGTGGAGGACAAACATTTCTGCCAAGAAGTACATGCAGAGGGGAGCGGTAAGTGCAAAGGTCCTGAGGCAGAGCATGCCTTAGATGCCAAAGAAGAAACAAGCTCACTGTGGTGGAGAATATACAGCCTTGACATACTCCTTTTCCTATTTGGAAGCAGTCTGTTGTTCCATGTCCAGTTCTAACTGTTGCTTCCTGACCTGCATGCAGGTTTCTCAAGAGGCAGGTCAGATAGTTTTGTATTCTCATCTATTTCAGAATGTTCCACAGTTTCTTGTGATCCACACAGTCAAAGGCTTTGACAAAGTCAAAAAAGAAGAACTAGATGTTTTTCTGGAACACTCTTGCTTTTTTGATGACCCACTGGATGTTGGCCATTTGATCTCTGGTTCCCCTGCCTTTTATAAAACCAGCTTGAACATCTGGAAGTTCATGGTCCATGTACTGCTGAGGCCTGGCGTGGAGAATTTTGAGCATCACTTTACTAGCGTGTGAGATGAGTGCAATTGTGCAGTAGCTGGAGCATTCTTTGGCATTGCCTTTCTTTGGTATTGGAATGAAAACTGATCTTTTCCAGTCCTGTGGCTGCTGCTGAGTTTTCCAACTTTGCTGGCATATTGAGTGCAGCACTTTCACAGCATCATCTTTCAGGATTTGTAGTAGCTCAACTGGAATTCCATCACCTCCACTAGCTTTGTTCGTAGTGATGTTTCCTAAGGCCCACTTGACTTCACATTCCAGGATGTCTGGCTCTAGCTGAGTGATTACACTATCATGATTATCTGGGTCATAAAGATCTTTTTTATACAGTTCTTCTGTGTATTCTTGTCACCTCTTCTTAATAACTTCTGCATCTGTTAGGTCCATACCATTTCTGTCCTTTATTGAGCCCATCTTTGCACGAAATGTTCCCTTGGTATCTCTGATTTTCTTGATGAGATCTCTAATCTTTCCCATTCTGTTGTTTTCCTCTATTTCTTTGCACTGATCGCCGAGGAAGGCTTTCTTATCTCTCCTTGCTATTCTGTGGAACTCTGCATTCAGATGCTTATACCTTTCCTTTTCTCCTTTGCTTTTCACTTCTCTTCTTTCACAGCTATTTGTAAGGCCTCCTCAGACAGACATTTTGCTTTTCTGCATTTCTTTTTCTTGAGGATGGTCTTGATCCCTGTCTCCTGTACAATGCCATGAACCTCCATCCATAGTTCATCAGTCACTCTGTCCATCAGATCTAGTCCCTTAAATCTATTTCTCACTTCCACTGTATAATCATAAGGGATTTGATTTAGGTCATACCTGAATGGTCTAGTGGTTTTCCCCACTTTCTTCAATTTAAGTCTAAATTTGGCAATAAGGAGTTCATGATCTGAGCCACAGTCTGCTCCCAGTCTTGTTTTTGCTGACTGTCATGAGCTTCTCCATCTTTGGCTGCAAAGAATATAATCAGTCTGATTTCGGTGTTGGCCATCTGGTGATGTCCATGTGTAGAGTCTTCTCTTGTGTTGTTGGAAGAGGGTGTTTGTTATGACCAGTGAGTTCTCTTGGCAGAACTTTATTAGCCTTTGCCTTGCTTCATTCTGTACTCCAAGGCCAAATTTGCCTGTTACTCCAGGGGTTTCTTGACTTCCTAGTTTTGCATTCCAGTCCCCTATAATGAAAAGGACATCTTTTTTGTATGTTAGTTCTAAAAGGTCTTTATATTCAGCTTCTTCAGCATTACTGGTCCGGGCATAGACTTGGATTACCATGATATATAGTTTGCCTTGGAAATGAACAGAAATCGTTCTGTTGTTTTTGAGATTGCATCCAAGTACTGCATTTCGGACTCTTTTGTTGACTATGATGGCTATGATAGGAAGAGGAATACATCAAGGCTGTATATTGTTACCCTGCTTATTTAACTTATATGCAAAGTACATCATGAGAAACACTGGGCTGGATAAAGCACAAGCGGGAATCAAGATTGCCGGGAGAAATATCAATAATAAGATATGCAGATGACACCACCCTTATGGCAGAAAGTGAAGAGGAACTAAAAACCTTATTGATGAACGTGAAAGAAGAGAGTGAAAAAATTGGCTTAAAGCTCAATATTCAGAAAACTAAGATCATGGCATCTGGCCCCATCACTTCATGGCAAATAGATGGGGAAACAGTGGCTGACTGTACTTTTGGGGGCTCCAAAATCACTGCAGATGGTGATAGCAGCCTTGAAATTAAAAGATGCTTACTCCTTGGAAGGAAAGTTATGACCAACCTAGAAAGCATGTTAAAAAGCAGAGATATTACCTTGTCAACAAAGTCCATCCTTTAGTCAAGGCTGTGGTTTTTCCAGTAGTCATGTATGGATGTGGGAGTTGGATGGTGAAGAAAGCTGAGTGCAGAAGAATTGATGCTTTTGAACTGTGGTGTTGGAGAAGACTCTTAGGAGTCCCTTGGACTGCAAGAAGATCCAACCGGTCCATCCTAAAGGAGATCAGTCCTGGGTGTTCATTGGAAGGACTGATGTTGAAGCTGAAACTCCAGTACTTTG